>CM067367.1:71103509-71548509 GCA_034401795.1 Chaetoderma sp. LZ-2023a
TACTAGCTAACGAGATAAAAGGCTCGACACGTTTAAAAACATAGTTTGTTATGAGACAAGTTACGTAATGGATTTTGCCTGTGGACATAGACATACATTTCATATACTTTTCAAGTTAATAACTAAAGTAATAAAATTCCTGCCAGATTTTTAATTTTATTTTATTATAACATAAGGGAGTTCATGTATTTTGCATGTGGAGCAGCGAGGTGGGTAAGTGGCGGTCGATAGCGGGGGGGGGGGGGGGGGGGGAGGGGGGGGGGGGGAGACATGCAAAAGGCTTTGTTTAATTTCAATGGCAAGGTCCATAAATATTAATAGCGTGATTAATTATGTTCAATAGCTAACGGTCAAGTGGGTGTTCGTGCGTAATCTAAAAAAAGTAATACATTGTATTTAGCCAAACTATCCTAGTAAATATTGTCGTATACATAGTAATAACCTAATATAGTGCAATAGCGTGACAAAACTCCCGAATCTGAGGATTAAAAAAACGTGTCAATTATGATTGTGACGCATTTGATTATGACGTCGTATCCTTTGAGTGACAGATTGTAGTCATCTATTGGACGCGTTGGTTGGTTTGAGGCAGGAGTAGAGAGGAGCTAGCGAAGGATTTCATAAGTATCTCGGATCTCCTAACAGATACGCGTCTGTCTCTCAAGCATGGCGAAAAATGGCTTCTACACCGGAGGTCTTTACTCTTTAATAAACCGTACGTTGAATATTTTGAAAATAATTCTACTGACAGCAACAGCAACCAGTCGAATTAATTTCAAAAGTATTCAACCGGTAATCCGCGGAGTCACCTGAAAAAATTGGATTCTGGTAATTCAGGGTTCAAGGTATATAAATTGATGTCAACACACGTGTAATAGTGGGCGGTGCGTATATAGCGCTGGGCGAGGCATAGCTAAATGTGGATTCATCTATTCTCACCCATTCACATCATCTAATCTTATGCATAGGGATAAGCCCAGTGTTCGTACGTTCACTCTGTCAGTTGGTTTTATTGGCCGGTCACACCTGGGTGTATTCGAGCCATGACACTATCTTAGAGGTGCTTCCCCGAGGGTTGCTTGTTTATTTTTCTTTAATGAATTCCATCAGCGTGCAAATGTGTTTCATGTAATTGTTCAATTGCTTTGAGCATAGCCTTATCCGATTCTACAAATTTGTTTTTTAACTGGTGTTTTGGATTTCCATTTGTTGCTCTTTTATATCAATACAACGCATTTCATTGTTTTGTTCTTCATACGCTTTCTCAGTTGCTGCAGATTAATTAACACATGGTGCCTTAAGGTTTGGGTTTGCTTTCAAGAATGCTTCAAAGAGGAATTCAAAGATTGTTACGTAAGCAGTAATATGCACATTTACGGTTCCTTTATAATGTGTACTCGCCACTTGCTTTGAAGGTATTAGTCCGTAAAAACCTGATTCTCCCCAGCGCATCATCAAATCCGGACTCCGCTATGGAGTCAGCAATAGTTATAATAGGTATCATGGAACTTTCCTAGTCTAAGAACATCCTGGTCCTTCAAATATGGATGAGAGTTTGTCAACCGGATAGCCATTATTTCTAATGATATGACAGTTGTGTTTGGGGGTTGTTTTTTTGGGGGTGGGGGTGGGGTTGGGGTTATCATCGAATATCGCTACATTTATTAGCTCACCTGGCCAGAATGGTGAGCTTATGCGATGGCGCCCATCCGTCGTCTGTGTGTCGTCTGTCGTCAGTCGTCTGTCGTCCGTCAACTTTTCTTTAAACGACTTCTCAAGAACCACTGGGCCGATTTCAATTATATTTTACAGGAAGCATCTATAGGGCATAGAAATTCAAGTTTGTTCAAATGAAGTGGATCGGTCAAAATCTAAGATGGCCGCCGGCCAAAATGGCCGATTTTTAGAAACACTTTAAAAAATCTTCTTCTCCGAAACCACTGGAGGAATTGATTCAAATCACATCATCTGTGGCAGCGGTAGACCCAAGTTTGTTCAAGGCAACCTGATTGGCTGATTTTAAATGACATAGTTTTCGCGAAAACGACTTCTCCCGAACCGCTGAAGGAATAGAGCTGAAATTTGGTAAATATGTTTAGGGACCAAGGGTCTTTCAAAATTGTTCAAGGGAAGTTTGTTCGTTAAGAAACATGGCCGCCATCAACTAATCAAAATTTAGCTTTTGTTGGTCATATTGGCTTTTTTGTATTTGATGTCATTTGATGGCGAAAATTGCTTTATATATGCTTATCAGTGTGGCGAGTTCAAATATGCCACTTTCGAGACTGTCGGATAAACGGTTTGGCTGGCATCTTGGTTTGCTTTCCCGCCATAGGCTCCCATAGTAAAGCAATGGGCCCTTAGTAAAGCAATGGGGAATTCTTTAAACGACTTCTTCTCAAGAACCACAAGGCCGATTTCAATTATATTTTGGAGGAAGCATCCATAGGGCATAGAGATCTAAGTTTGTTCAAACGAAGCCGATCAGTCAATTTGGCCGGTGGCCAGCTTGGATTTCGGCCGATTTTTTGAAATATCTAAAAATCTCGTTCTCCGAAACGGCTTGGGGAATCGATTCAAAACTTATGAAACCTCGTCTAGGCAAAGAGGTAAGCCAAGTTTTTTCAAGACGACTTGATTGGCCGAATGGTTCGGCAGCCATTTTGGATGACCTAGTTTTCGCGAAGACGACTTCTCCAGAACCGCTGAATGGATCAGGCCAAAATTTGGGAGATATGATTAGGGACTAAGCCATTAAAGTTTGTTCAAGGGAAGTTGCTCCGTGGGCCAATCAAAATGTAGCATGTTTGGCGGACATATTGGACTTTTTTATTTGATAGATGTTGAGGCCAAAATTGGTTCTATATATGTTTTTGGGTATTCTGAGCTCAAATTTGCATTTTTTGAAACTGTCGGATAATCGGTTTGGCGGCCATCTTGGATAATTTTCTCGTCAAAAGCTCCCATGCTAAAGCAATGGGAAACTTAAAATGTCTTCTCGAGAACTACCAAGCCGATTTCAATTATATTTGGCAGGAAGCATTCTTAGGGCATAAGGATCTAAGTTTGTTCGATCGGGGCAATTTTGGATTTCGGCCAATTTCAGGAAATGTCTTTAAAAATCTTCTCCAAAACCACCTGGGGAATCTTCATTTAGGCCAAGAGGTAAGCCAAGTTTGTTCAAGAGGGCTTGATTGACCAAATGGTTCGGAGACCATCTTGGATGACCTGGTTTCACGAAAATGACTCCTCCAGAATCGCTGAAGGGATCAGGCCGGAATTTGGGCCATTAAAATTTGTTCAAGGGAAGTTGATCCATCAAAAAAACATGGGCGCCGTGGGCCAATCAAAATGTAGTGTGTTTGGCGGCCATATTGCACTTGCAAAAATGTCCACAAACTCATTTAAAAGACTGCTAAACCACTCACCAACAATTTTGACAAAAATTGATGGTGCTCCAGGTGAGCGTCACAGGCCCCTTGGGCCGCTTGTTCGCTGTGTTTGTCTTAATACAGTCAGCAGTGTAGACCACTCTACTCTGCGCTGTGGCAGGATGGATGCCAGTACCTTAAGCACGCTATAGAGTTATATTCAAACCATTTAGTAGGTTTGTTAATGGTAGCATATTCCTCTGAAGCTGCTCTTGTTATACGCCATTCTAGATCACCAATCTTTTCTCAATGTTTGTTTTACAGGATCTTTCATACTGGCACTCTTGTTGCAGTATTGAATTCGAGGCTTTGGATATTCTAACGTTTTAGTATATTGTGGCTTAAGTGATACATGCAGCAACATGTGTATGTACATGCCCGGACACACATGCATGCCAAAATGTATGCATATATGTGTGGCCTCATGCGGCCACATGTTATAGATTTGCGGCCGGTCACATGTTGTGGATTTGCCACCGACGTGTATATATATGTCCAGACACACATGCACACCAAAATGCATGTATACATGTGCGTCCGCATGTGGCCACATGTTGTGGATGTGTGGCCGTCTGTGGCCGCATGCTGTGGATTTGCGGCCGCATACAGCCCCATGTTACGGATTTGCAGCCACATATTGTGGATCTGTCATTAATTTTCAACAAAATCAGACTGAAGTACAGCGTTACACGGGTAATATATAGGTAAACTAATGCTGTATGTGTAATATTATGTAGATAATAATCATGTATCTATCATATTTAAGGAGATTCTTTAAAGTGGCAGTTATTTAACTATTAAATTTTCAAAAAAATGTTGTGCTATACAGGTGGCTGCACATTTATACACGCGGCAACATGTGTATGTACATGCCCCAGACACACTAATCTTTTCCTAGTTTTATTACCCTTTTTTGGAAAGCACGCTGCTGATCATTCATAAAATAAGTCTTATATATCACGGACTATAAAATACATTAATTATACTGCATGAGAGCATGCAGCTTGCCGTGATGGAGTTGAGTGTTAGCACTTGATTATTTGAGTGCACTCGCATACATAAAAACACATTCTGGTGAACAAATAACGAGAGATTGATATTTGCCAAGATATTACAATGTCCTCGCTGGGAGTAAAGTTTTTTTAAATTGATAATAATGCGCGAACACGCTCACTGGCTATTGTTGTTTACCACTAAAGATAAATGCATTTTTAATTCATGGTGTTTATACGTTAACAGTAGTAAGTGCATTGTCGGGAGTTGGTTGGAGCCTGAATGCCTTATCATTCATGACGTTACATTTCAACAATTAAGAGCCATATTACGAGCATAGTAGCATAATCATAGATGGTCTTTTACTACAAGTTAAATATAAATATATCCTTTTGGGCTACACAGCAGTGATATATTATAACCATGCTTTCTTACTATATAATTTAGTCAAACCTGCCCTAAGCGACCACCTCATGTTACACAATTACATTGGCACTATAGACTTTCTTAACCCTTTAACACTCGAATTCCTTAAAGAGAATTTCAATTCTCTCATAGAAAATGTTCATTTGCAGACCAAGAGAAGGCTATTTTTAAATGACTCTGCTGGCTATCCATTGGTCTAGACATTGCGCCAGCAAACACCCACCACCAACCACCTATACCAACCACCAACCACCACCACCACCACCACCACCACCACCACCACCACCACCACCACCACCACCACAACCACCAAGTCACACCACCATCACCGCCAGCAGCATCATCGCCACCACCCACCACCTTCACCACCACTGCCACTAGCACCACCACCAGAACCACTACCACCACTACCACCAGTACCGACATACACCACCAACCACTAAGCACCACCACCACCACCACCATCACCACCACCATCATCATCACCACCAAAACACACCACCATCACCACCATCACCACCACCAGCATCATCACCACCACCCACCACCTTCACCACCACCGATACTAGCACCACCACCAGAACCACTACCACCAGTAACGACATACACCACTAAGCACTAAGCACCACCACCATCACCACCACCACCACTACCTCCTACACCCAACACCATGCATTAACCCCACCCCACCACCTACACCAACTCACCAAGCCCTATCGAATTTCATATTCATATTTGCAGACACATAGAAGAATATTTTTGACTATTTCCGCAATCACGTATTGCCAACACCCATCCCCACCCCAACCACCAACACCCCCACCAACACATCCACCATCACCACCACCGCAACCCCTCTACCATCTCAGCACCACTACCACCCAACACTTTCACCACAGCCACCACTAGCACCATCACCACCAACAGCCACCACCAACCATTAAGTACCAACACCCACCACCAAGCAGTAACCCACCACCACCATCCACCACAAACCATCCACCAACACCACTAACACCCACTACTTCCACTAACCACCAACCCCACCGCCGCCACCAACATCAACAGCACACACTCCGATTTGTATATTGAGAGATGTGGGGGAGCCGGCTGGATATATAGCTACAATCATCAAATCAACATGCACATAAAGAACCAATGTTTTATTTGTATCCATATTTTTACATTGAAGAAAATATTACATATGATAAAACATATAGTTTCTGTAGCATAAACAAATAGTCAATGTTCTGGAGATCCATTTATCGATGGGTAGACTGATTCCTTATGGATCAGATCCATCACTGACAGACTCATCGTCATTATCGTCATCATCTAGATTGTTCCTTATATACTTCCTAATCAGAAAGTCTCTTTTTCGAAAAGCTGAGAAGACTGCTTCAACATATGCATACCCCTCAGTGATAAAATCTTTAGTTTTCCGACAAATTATTTTAATGGGCATAGAGTTCTGTAATCTTCTCCACTGGAACATTATGTCTATACAATTTGCAACTAAAGCATCAGCATATACGGAAAGAGACACATTGCCTACACCATTTGGGTCTGTGTTCACTTCACCATCATCATCTTCTAAACCTGATTGTTCAGCATCTAAGACCTGCTTAATATTTTGGAATAGGGTGAATAGTTCCTGATTGCCTATGGCTTCTTTTTCATCTTCACCTTCATCTTCACTCTCAGACTCTGCTGAGTCATCACCAGCTTCACTCTCTGACTCCATAGGCTTTATTCATCTTCATTGTCTAGATTTTCGCTATCTTCATCATTATGGAATCAGATCTTATGCTGCTTTAGGTCATTTGACCTATCAAAAGTTGAATCACATTCAAAACATTTACGTTTTGGTATATTGATTATATGATAAGTCTAGCAAGCATTCAAGTTACAAGGTCCTTCAAAGAAATCTTCTGACTGCCTAAGGCTACCTAACTACACTGCAGTTAAAGTACACGTCCAACCACTCTGTGGTGTTTAAACTGGAGTGAGAAAAGGGATTGAATTTGAACCGTTTTATAGGATTATATGTACTGCGGCCGCAAATCCGCAACATGCGGCCACAAATCCGCAACATGCGGCTGCCTGCCGCAAATCTGCAACATGCACCAGCAAATCCACAGCATGCGGCCGCAAATCCACAATATGTGGCCGCAAATCCGCAATATGTGGCCGCATTACCCGTGTAAAGCTGATTTTTTTTAAATTAAATGACTGGGAGATGCCGCCCCTCCCCCATCTTAGGCCGGTCGCAAATCCGCAATATGCGGCTGCAAATCTGCAACATGCAGTCACATGCAGCTGCAAATTCGCAACATGCAGTCACAAATCCGCAACATGTGGCCACATGCATTTTGGTATGCATGTGTGTCCGGACATATACATACACATGTCGGCCGCAAATCCGCAACATGTGGCTGCATGTGGCTGCATTAATTTGGTTGGGCCTTTAAACCTCAAATTCTCTCATAGAATGTACATTTGAAGACCAAGAGATTTTTTTTTTAATTCACCACGGGAATGACTGCCTCGTTTATCGAGCCAGTCACTTCAGTGATAAATTTTCATAAATACTCTTTTCTTGGTCTATAAATGGACATTTCTCAAACTACTGCAGAAGCCATCTTGATGGCTTGATATCATTAAAAATTAAAGCACTCAGTTGCCAATAGAGCAAGCAACCGGGGCCTCCTTGACATGTGGGGCCCTGGGCACTTTACTCCCTCCACCCATAGGTTAATATGGCCCTGACCCGATGAGCATATGCGGTGTCAACATCCGTAGGCTGAGTCATTACACAGATTTTCATGCATTCTATGATCCAGTACAACTCGTTGGCCATAGCCGTAGCACTATAGGATACAATTTTCAAATAATTCCACTTTATAACAACTGGCAATGCACAAAATGAAGCCATATGTTGTTCTGATCATTTAATTGCCCATTGGAATATACTAATTGTAATTAGTTGCTCGTAAACTCCTATTTACAACACTAATATCGTCGATACAACAACTGTAAGATGGAAGATCTATCGCCCAAGAAGCCGATATCTCTAGATTTTCAAATTTGTTTTATTTGTCAGATGAACAGTGGAGCAATTGACTGCACACACTATGTATTGAAGCCGTCTATTGCTTTGGTTGAAAAACTAATTACGAATACTAGAATAGGAGTTACACATGGAGAAACAGAGTTTCCATCACTTAGCAATCGTCTACAAGGTCTGTCTGCAGGTGAGTTGGCATGGGGCAGATAAAGTAGAGATGGCTATCATGCTATCATCCAACCAGTGCTAACAGGACTACCAGAGAACAGCATTTTGAAAAACACATATGTGTTATCTGCCAGAAATACACAAAAGATAAGTTTCATGAGGGGTGAACTGCAAACTTGGGTAGCCAGCTCTTAGAAATTGGAAGGGAAACACATAATGAAAGCCTAAAAGTAAGGCTAACCAGCGTTTTGTGCTCGCGTGATCCATTAAAATCAATAACGGAGGGCATGACATATCATTTAGTATGTTTAGTTCAGGTTAAGCGAGATGTGACAAAGTAAAGTAGCCGCAAAAATATCGGGTTAAGATTGATCAGTTCCTATCTGATCTTGAAATAATTGACGTAGTTGAGACTGAACTGAATAATCCAACTATGCATATTGTATTAAATATGAATGATAGTCACCAATCACATATACATTTACTAGAGGAAAATGGGTTTCCTCTACATGAGAATCCCCAGTACAAGAAATATCTAAAACAACTGATTTTAGATAACATTCATGACATTCACTTCAGTAAACCACCAGATAAAATAAGGCCTGAACAGGTTCTTTCGACAAACCATTAAGACACTCTGATAACAACTGCCCTGATGGCCGGAGATTTGAAAGATGATTTGCAAGTTCTGTTGAAAGCAGCTACAATCCTTAGGAGAGCTATCGCAACTTCTTCCCCATGGAAGTTTCATGGAACATTTACAGAGTATGAGCCACCAGCATTGCCCAACATGTTCTGTAAGCATGCAATACAAGGTACTACTCGAGTTATAACTACATGGAGGGAAGGGTCTGTAAATCAAAGTGCATCCTTGCTAGCATAACACTTTGTGGAGGCATACGAATCATATAAAACAAAGAATGAGCATAGTGTATTTAGACAGCATTTTGAAACTCCCATCAACATCGGCTTAGCTCTAGATGTGCACAAAAATACAAGATCCAAATCATTTGTTGAAAACTCAGTATATTGGGCATTGCCATTCCTTATAAAAGGATTATAGAAATAGACACTGACATTGCAAATGTTGTTTGAAAGCAAATGGACCCCTTGCATAGAATATATCTACTTGCATTGTTGGTTCAAGATATGTTTGTTTGGTTTGCATTAGGCAGCATAGATTTTCTAGAAGAAACACCCTGTGGTATGAACACGCTCCATGACACGACAATAGCAGCTACACACCAGTCGGTATCGCTTGACAGAGCGCATGTGTTGCTACCAATTGAAATTGATCATTCATCAATTATCCAAGCGTTAGATAATATCATAGCTGTGAGATGTTAAAATGTACGATTCCAGAGTCCAACAAGAGGAAGGGTGTATGTAAACTGAGTACACCTCACCACGTAACAGACATGAACATGAAGACAGATCTGGCATGGATAATTGGCTGGTTAAGCTCCAAAACGGCATAACAATAAAAGATAAAACCAACATTGTGGAAACACGGGCCGCATTTAATTCTTTGCTCTCCTCTAATAACAGTTTGACCAATGTTGACTTACTTGCGCCTTCGATCAGATCCCCTCCTACAGACTATGGCACACTTTACACAGGCCTCGTGAGAGCACGTGATATTGCGATTCGTGTAATGGGAGGGGGACACAGTCATTGTAATGACTCTTGATCCTCAGTTGTACGATATGGAAATGAATCTGTGGGTTAATAGAAACGATATCATGATGCAGTTTCTTTTTCGCCCAGATGATCTTCATGTTGTGTTTTGAGTACTGGCTTCTTTGGGCAAATATGTGGATGGGGCAGAATTGTTCAAGCGTGGTTAGAGGCTGGACTCTATTCCCTTGCAATTGTAACGCAAATTCTTAATGGAAAACACATGTATCGAGCATTAGTCGCACACGCTGCTACTTTAATTGTTCTATGCAGTCTTTACTTTCAGCATTTCTTGGCAAAAGAACCAGAACGGATATTCCTGAATGAATCATATATTCATCTGGCAGAGGCATATCAGAGAGATGCCAGCAATACTACAGGCAAAGTTCAGTATCTCGACAATCTTGTTACATACACGATCACTATGATCAAATCTAGATATGTTGTCAATAAACTTGAACGATTTGCAGGTAATGCAAATATGATCCAGCCCTTCATTCTCAACTACATGAACAAGTTTGAGACAATGCATTTGGTATAGTGTGGATGAAACTAGCCTGCACAGGAAAATGTTGGTATTGGAATAATAATAGTTCATGCACAGAAGTGTTAGCTGTTTGAGTTATAGCTGCAGCAATGAATCTAATATGGGTGAACAATTGCATTCATCTGTGGTGAAAGACATTGAGGATGCTGATTGGGATATTAACTCAATGGCCTGTATCTCTTTAATGTTGTAATATATCCAATCGAACCTCGCCATGTTGGCATCTACTGTGAATGGCAACACTTTCCTAAAATTGTAAAATTAATCCAGTGTCTAATAGCAAAATGCGTTGGCAAAAGTGTATTTGTCCATAGATTTTAATACATTAAAAAGGTATCAAGGGCGATAACTCTGGTTCGTGAAGGGGTATCATCTTAAGTGCTATATAGACAACTGGAACATATCTGCCAAATTTGCTTGCAATTCATTCACAAATGTATAAACTAGCCAATGTTGTTGACAGCGAGACATACAGATGGATGAAAAACTGACGGAGTGCCATGGTAAACGGTGATCCAGGGGTGCAAAAAATTGCCATCATATTTTTTTTCAACATTCACAATCTTGAGAAACAAAATCAAGTGAAAGTTCACCTTTGACAAAAGAAAATCGCACGAAATTACATAAGGACATACACAATTAAGCGCTCCTAGATTTAGTAAATGCGTTTTCACCTAGACCAACTTGTATTGATACCTTAGTGCAATACAGCACTGTTTTGTCATCTCAGCTCTGTCGATTTGCTATTTCCTATACTGTAATAGTTACATATCGTCTTTTCCGAAAACAGATAGGCAGGAGTATACTCTGAAATCTAAATTTCAAAATAAACACTGGAAAAGTGTTGAATATTTTTAACATAATTTAACAAGAAACTGCTGCTGCTGCTTCCAGTCAAAATATTATAGAATATTCAGCATAATATTTCTTGTATCATATAAATGTACATGAAAGTAATTAAAATACTAGATTAAGAATATTTTTAGTGAAGTTTTTTGGGGGTGGCGCGGGTGGGTGAGGGGGGTGTGGTGGGGGGGATCTAGGTTTTGAAAAAGTTTATATATTTTTATACGATGTAAGAAATAGTATATTGATTATTTTGAAATTGATTTGACTGGAAGCTGTTGCTGCCTTAATTTGTTGAGCATTTTCAGAGAATATACTGAAAGCCAACGATGCTTAACTACTTGGGCCGGCAAGTGTATTTAGATAGAATACTGTAAGCCAAATCTCCCCTGTCTCCCGCAAAAAATATTTTGGCCTAAAAATATTTTTAGCTATAGTGCGTGCAGGTAGCGTATGTATTTACATTACACAGTTATATGATGTTGATTGATGATGATAATTAATGATTAACGACATACACATAATTTTCACACCTTTCCAGTTTGTGACTGTTTCTTTTGTCAACCTGTGAACGAGCCGGACGATGACAAGTCGTAACTTTACCAGTCCTAACCACGAGTGGCGAACACGTTATTAATATTAGGCTTACTATAGGAATACTATCTGGGGAAAGACGATAAACCCTTTTCAACCTTGACATTCCAGTATCTCATATTGCGATAACACGTAAAATATTTCAACTTCAATTCTACTATAAGTTATTGCTCTCAATGCAATCGACACCTTTACGTAAAATGAGATTCAAAATATTCAACAAATAAAGTCTTACATCGTAAATAAGGTAACGTACGAGATCTGTCTGGTTAAAGCGGTTAATTCCTTTTCTTTTCCTTTCCATTCAAGCATGCCTACTAAGAATCATCCGTTTACTGACTTGGGAAGACATTTTCTATATTAGCTAACTTAGCAGATCATTGGTCAGGTCAAATTTGAAGGTAATAAGGGTTACCCTATCCACGCCATCCCCACCTCTTAATGATAGCAGCACTCAGCGGCCTCGCATACGTATACGGTAGAAACTGCGTATAATGGACCCATTTGAGGGGGGATACGCGGTGGTAGCGCTTTAAGGTGGTCATAAGATCACATATCCTTAAAAATTCGCGATGTTTTGGCCAACAAAACATTCACAGCGAAAAGTAATTTTTATTAAGCCACAACTAGCTGTTTTGAATGTCAACGGTCTTTGATGTGCCATAATCTGCACGTTATAGACTGGCAAAATCACAATATTGGGCATTTATTTTCACCAGGTCCAAACTCACTGATAAACGATATTGTTTTTACCGCAAATTTCTAAAGTCTAAACTATAATATTACGCCAACATGACATTCGGCTGCCTGTCTTCCTTTCCACCCATCCAGACGCCTATTCGTTCGTTCGTCCGTCCGTCCGTCCGCCCACCAACCCATCCATCCACCCCATCCATCCATCTATTCATTCATTTGTTTCAACTACTACACCAAACACGTTCATCGGCCTCCAATGCAAACGCTGATGAGTCTGATTGACGTAACGCCCGTCATGGCCGTGAATCAATAACGACTTTAATTGACATTTCGATTTTAGCTAAGCCCCGCCCATCTCTATATAATCTCCACTCACACCTCGCTCGGTTTGGGATCGATCGATCTCTGAACTTCCTGACTATCAATTTCCAGAAAGCTATAAAGTAACTATTGAATATTTTTGATCAAATTTGACTGGGCGCTGTTGCTGCCAGTTAAATTAATTTCAAAATATTCAACAGCATGTTTATTAAATAGTAGAGACATACAATTTGTAGAACGTGTCGGACTATTAACAGTTAAAGACTGGAATCATTTATAACGTAATGATAATGACGTCATCCTACAAGCCTCTTAGCTGATTATGACGTCATATGACGTCAGATGATCGACGGACCTCTGTTTAAGACTATATGCTCGGCCTCAACGTGGCGCAGGGGTGTAACCCACTGGGTGTCAATCCAGACATTTGGAGGGGCTAACCAGAGCATTATGCACAACGCAAATGAATGACACTTGGAGATCGCCCTGTGATGATCCGCCAGGCAGGTGCAGCGCCAGGCTCCACGCCTCGAAGGAGACCACCCTCCGCTACTGGATCAGCTGCTGAGAGAAGAGATATGGCCTTTGCCAACCTATTTTCTTGAAAAGCTGTATGGGCCTGTGGAAGAACTGCAGAAAACCACAGATCTCATCTTGAGAACGGCTCTCCAAGTGTGATACCAGCGATCGAAAAGAAGAAGAAGATAGACGGATACTCTCGAAAGGTGAATTTAATACGATTTCTAACATTCAAATGCAAAAGGAAGTACCAACGAATGATCACAAAAATATAATCTTTAGAGATTCGTAATCTTGAATATCAATACTTTCTGACACATAGTGTTAATAAGTTTACAGTAAGGTTATAACTGCCTGTTCAAAGTAGACAGATTTTTCCCGAGAATATTCGTGGTTTTCCTATATATTCCTATGGGACGGACTACGAACTACATATAATATAAAAAGGAAGTAACTTCTAGCTTATCTGGGTTGTTATAATGTACATAAATAGATGGCTAATAAAATTTCCTTTCCAACCATATTTGTTAAATTATAAACAAAATATGAAAAGAATAGGGAAATAAAGATTGTAAGAACATCTCCTCTTTGTTATGTAATAAATTTCTCACCAATTTAGGCGAGAAATCCTGCGCATGTGTACTTGACTTCGGCCGTCATTGTTGGTCATGTATCATGTATTTAGACGTAGAGCTTTTGACCTTTAGTACATTTCAGAGGAAATCGAGTTTTAATTTTTCTAATTGGTCGCAGTTTTCTACGCCGACAGTTTTATACTATATATAATAATATCAGTTCGACCATTTGGTGGAAGACTGGCAATCGATTGGCAAATCAAGTTTCCGGGAGTTTCTTAAAGAAGAAGTACAATGGCATCATTGAAAGTGGCTTTCATATACAACATTGGGCACTAAAGAATGAAATAGAATGTGTTATTAGAAGATATTATTCGGATTTATTTTAAATTCGTCGATCCTGCGCCGACTCGCTGAAAAGCCAGATGACAAAGCCACACTGCAGACAGACCTAAATGAGCTAGCGGAGTGGTCAAACACTTGGCTTCTCCGCTTCAACCCAGACAAATGTGTCCAAATGAGCTTCGGGCGACCAAATGTAGAAGCAAGTAGCTACCATATTATAGCCGACGGGAAAAATCACGAAATTTTAAAATCGAAAGAAGAAAAGGACATTGGAGTAATAGAAATAGATGAATCACTAAACTTCGAGAGACACATTACAGAGAAGGTGAATAAAGCAAACAGTATGGTTGGAATTATTTGTAGAGCCTATATCAATCTAAACGAGAAAAACTGTGTACCATTATACAAGGCAATGGTAATGAGCCATCTAGACTATGCCGCAGCTGTATGGTGCCCATATAAGAAATCAGTCATCACACTCATTAAAAAAAGTACATAGAAGAGCAACCAAACAGATACCTGGTCTACGGGAACTCGGCTATGAGGAAAGACTAAAAAGACTGAAACTGCCAACCTTGGCATTCCGCAGAGACCGCGGTGATATGATCGAGGTATACAAACTGCTGCTGCATGGTGTATATGACGAAGATGTAGGATCTATATTAATACTGAGAGAAGAGGTAGTTCAGAGAGAGGATGTCAGGGGACATGACAAGAAAATCTTTCAGACGAGGGCAAACCTAAATGTTCGTAGAAACTGTTTTCCAGTTCGAGTCCCAAAAATCTGGAATAAGCTACCTAAATTTGTTGTTGAAGCTCCGTCTGTGAATGCATTCAAGGCCCGTCTAGATAGATACTGGAGAGACCAACCATTAATATATGACTATGCAGCACCTATTAAAACCGGAACAGAAAGTTCACAATATGATGATGAAGAAGATCTGACCATTGAGGCATAAAACCTGCGGTCAGAAACAACCTAAGTAAAAGCGAAATGAGAACAGCCTTGGCGCATGACGCCATTTCAGGGGGGTGGGGTCGGGAGGGGGGGGGGAGGCCTGAAACAGCTGAGCGAAATAACATTGACGCGCTGTCATTTGTGAAGCTCAGTAGCGATTTATTCTAATAGACATGTCCTTTTAGCGAACCCAAAGATTATTATAATACAATCATAGACCATCAACCACATATATATATATATATATATATATATATATATATATATATATATATATATATATATATATATATATATATATATATATCCTACACACACACCCAGCACACGTAGTCTAAAAGAACAAAATGTACATTGTCAAATTACGTCCTAAATATCAATCATCTGTCATTATTCAACAAAGATCTCGGCAAACTAGGTCAACTGTCTGTTGGCACTTAACCCTTGAAATTCCAGAGCCTCGATTATAAGAAAACCACACAAGAAAGCGCTTGAATATATTTTTGAAACTAATTTGACCGGATTATGTTGCTGTTGTCATAGACAGCGCCAACTCCTAGTCAAACTAATTCCAAAAATATTCAGCAGCAGGGAATGTGTACAGGTGTGAGTGGGTGGTGGTGGTGGTGGGGGTGAAAAATGAGTAAACTTTACTTTAGAAATATTCAGAGCAGACTGAGCAGTTATATTTCGGTTGTTTGACATTAACACAAGTCCATAAAATAATATGGGACTGCTTATAGGCCAAATCAAATCATCAATTCAAACACTATTTATGTATTGGCAGTTACGTGTGACATATTGCCTTTGCCCTTTTTTACATGTAAACGTTGTATGTATCTTTGCAAATAAAGGTAAGACATATAGTCATATGCTATTTGAATTTTGGAAGTGATACTACTGGTTCACGCTCCGTTAATACCATGCTTAGTGGGTAGAATAGAATATATGTTCAATGATGGGCGGCTGGGTGCAGCAATGTGGAAACACTAAGGGATATTAGAATTAACAACGACTCTCAAGCTCAAATTTTCAATTGACGTGTGAACCAGATGCAAAGGTAGAAATAATTTGTATACACATGGCCGAAGTGCAATGTCGGTGGGTGTATTTGAGGAATGTGTCTTAAGATTTGTTATCCCACCACCACCTCCCCCACTCACCTACCATCACCACCCCCACCACCCACACACACCTAGAAAGGGAGGAGTGTGTGGCTGGGGAATCCATCGAAAGAATGTAAAAAAATTAGATGCGCTTAGAAGCCATCTATCTCCTATATCTCCTACATAGATCTCTAAGTAATAAATATCATCTTGGATTTTTCAATACTGTGCTATTTATATGAGTATGAGCTCCACCCCGCTCCACCCCACCGCCACCCTACCAACTCGTACGGTCGTGATACACGTGCATGTCTAGCCATGTCAAGCTCTTTGAGTTCTAAACATAAAAGATGATGCCACCATCCACACGTTAACAAAATCAGACATTTGAAGGTCTCCTTTGAATAGCTCGGGCCAAATGCACATCTGACACGCACACGCCAATTTGGCTAAATAAGAGGCTGCGAAATCATAATTTAAATCACATATTCCATACACACTAGCTGTTGAATAGTTTGTTACTAATTTGACGTAATTGTGTTGTTACCTCAGCTGTCTATTCATCCAGCATATGTCCATCGTATTCTTAAGCGAGTCCTTAAGAACTGCTGGGCGGAAGGATCCATAGGGTCAGATCCATGGTTGGTCCCGGAAAGCTGCTTGATCGATTTTGTTGGTGGCCATCTTTAATTTTGCACTGTTTTAAAAAGTACATTTAAAGACCTCTGAAACTGCTTGACATGAAACTAAAGAAACTGCATGGTCTTCAGCTAAGGCATGAGCTGAACAAACCTTGTTCACATGTTCAACATGATTGCTAGATTTGTCTTGGATAACCTAGTTTTCACAAAAAAGCACTTTTCCTCTGAATCCCGCTGATTGCAAATATAATTAGGAACTAAGATATTATTAAATATTTTCAAGGCAAACTGTGCAAGCCCACCATACAGAGACACATGCACGAATGCAGGCACACTCAACGTGTGCATCTGATACAACCTGTCCGCCCGCCGGCACACTCACATTGTGAATTTGGAATAGGTTCAAATGACCAAAGAATACATGAGTTCTTCGATTAACATCGGAAACTCAGAATGCAAGAAATCAAATCATGATCCTGCACCTTTCAGTGTTTTTTCCTTTGCTGGTTAGGTAGGCGGATATGCCCGAACAGTCTTCTATGAGAGGCAGTGGATGGTGGGTGGGGTTGAGTGGGTGGGGTGGGGGTGGGGGGAACAACCATTTCATATCGTCCTCCAAACAATGCCATCCAGCATGCCCTTTTGTGGAACTTGCCCCGCCCTGGGTTGGGGGAATTAATTGAATACAATCATTGCCTACACAATTTCCTGGGGTTGGCGGTAGTAGTAGTAGTAGTAGTAGTAGTAGTAGTAGTAGTAGTAGTAGTAGTAGTAGTAGTAGTAGTAGTAGTAGCATTAGCATTAGCAGTAGTAGCGCCCGCCATAGCCGTACGTCGCTGCTGCTGCTGCTAAAGCTACTACTACTACTACTACTACTACTACTACTACTACTACTACTACTACTACTACTACTACTACTACTACTATTACTACTACTACTACTACTACTACTACTACTACTACTACTACTACTAATACTACTACTACTACTACTACTACTACTACTACTACTGCTGCTGCTGCTGCTGCTGCTGCTGCAGCTGCTGCTGCTGCTGCTACGTAAAATGGCATGCGTATATGTGGTTTGTCGCATCTCAGACGCATTCAGTGTGTTAATTTTCCGCTGAGGGATGCTTCCCGCCCGCGTGTCGTTTGCCGCCTGCGTGACGCGCGTGCGACGCCCGCACTCTGTCTTTTCTGGTCTTTAAAGGGTACTTACTGCAGTAGATCAAATAACTCTGATAGGATGGGTTGTAAATGTGAACTAGATTGATCAGTCGATGACGCATCGCAAATCCCCCACGTTTGAAACCCCCAACAACACCCCCCTCCCCGTTTTTTAGTCAAATCTAAACGACATTTTGCACTCCGCAATCACCCATTTCCCATATATATATATATATATATATATATATATATATATATATATATATATATATATATATATATATATATATATATATATATATATATATATATATATATATATATATATATATATATATATATATATATATAGCATATATATATATATATATATATATATATATATATATATATATATATATATATATATATATATATATATATATATATATATATATATATATATATATATATATAATGGCATTACTATGCAGCCACTATTATCGACTTGTTGCGAAGAGTTCTACATATATTTTCTGTATCATAGGATTCATGGACTGCCGATGATTTCAATTATAACGTCATTACTAGATTTAACAAAAAATTATCGAATCATCCAAAGCTTAACCCATAAATTATTAGATTATAGGCTTATAGCGCTTCAACGAGGAACGTTGGAATAAAAAATGCTGTTCAACTAAATTTTACTTTGTCTGGGATTTTTTCTACCCATTAGACATCCGCAGATAGTTTTTAAATGATATGGTTTAAGTGTGCTTTTACCATATTCGTGTTAAAATACAATTCAAAGCCTGTTTTTCACATTCTTTTACTTTTCCAGAATTATAACCCTTTGACGTAGTTCTCCTAGAGTTACTTAGATGTCTGACGCCGCAAGGTAATTCCACACATGTCAGATTAAAGGATTGAATGAACTGCTCATCAGAGATAATTGCAGATAGCTAATCATAAGCCTGGTCTGTTTGGGTGGGGCTGGGGTGAGAGGCATCGTGGTTTGGATCAGTTGCACATCTACGAACCTCTAGGAGAACCACGTTAAAGGGTTATTTAATTCTGAGATGGTGAGGTTTTGTGGAGGTATGGCCTGAGGACTCGTTGTGTGGAGGGGCTAGGGAGAGTTGGAACTTTAGTGAATAGAGAAACGTTGTTTTTAGCTCGAGACATATATATATTTGAGCAACTTATAAATATATATATAATATAAATTCGCCCAGCTTATAAACAGTGCGTAGTACATCGATCAGCCATTCAGTCTTACAGGCTTTGTATAACTCATATACATTCCAATACAATGACCGAAAGAAATCGATTTTAGGTACACATTCTAATGCGTTTAAGTAATGTAATTCTACATTGTCGATAGGTCTTGAGAAATAATCGATCCCCATGCACTGGTGTTCGCGTTGAGATGGTCTGTCGTATTAGAAACCGCAACAGTTCCGATTCGCTAGTCTACGTATCGCTAAATTCAACAAGTTTGCGAAGATAGCTGTAGCATTATCTCTGGTAGATTGTGGAACGTTTTATAAATCAAAACTCTGATATTCACGTTCGTTTATATCTCGTTGGAACGTATCCTGATGGCATTTCTTCCTCTACATCCGTAGATGCCCATTGAATAGTGTAGGCTAACTCTGACATCCTCTGCGATACGTGATTGATAAGGGTCTGAATGGCCCTGTCTTTTTCAGAGTCAGAATCGGTTACATCGACAACGTTACCCGGTTGCTTAGACGTTAATCCCAGTAATCAAGTCATGCAAACTCGAGAATATGTAATCCTTAGTCTTTATGGTGTCACCCTCTAAAACTGTAGTTAGTTTAAGTTCTTCATCCATAGGAGTAATGTATAATCCATCCAATATTAACTTTTAGTTAATGTTTACACCGCTGCTCAGGGTTTTGACTATTTCAAACCAAACGTCTTCGTCAACCGTTAACTTTAAGCTGACTCTAGAGCCGGTGAGTAAAGGCGTGTTACTGCATAGTCTGATTTGTCTCTCCGACACGAATCAGCCATTTATCTAATGCTTAATAACTGATCTCTGTAATCTTTGGAGAGCATAGCGGCAACCATCGCGAGTTTTTATCTAGATATTGACGATCGGCTATAGATTTTTTAATCAATATTGCGCGGCCGCACTAGGTCGCATTAAAATGTAATAGGTTTCTTTGTTTGTTTTTTCGGGTATAAAATGCTTGCACGAGCGTAGAGTTTGTTATAGCTCCGAGAATTTCATGCACGTTCTCCTTCAGAATACTCCATGGGTTGCTAGGGAATGTTACGCTCCTGAACGATGGTTTCATCTCGGCTTAACCTTGCGAAGTAAAGTACCAAGTTAACTTGATGTACGGATATTTAGTGCTGATAGTGACCTTTAGTTGGGGTTCTAATTCGTGTATGGAATTAATCTGCTCTTCTCTATTGGAACACCTAGCCCTAAGCACAGTTTCTTCGAATGTAGGAATCATAGCAGCGAACCTTCGAAACGTATTGCCATACATAAACACACCACCAACACTAAACTCGTGTTTGTCTACTACAAATTCGTCATTACGTTTCATGACGTGTACATGCACACTGTTACCGAGTGCTACCATAAAATATCCTGTATTCATAATTATAATAAACGTTGAACAAACCGTTTAAACAAAAATCAAAACAGATCAGATTTTTAAAACGCAGCTTTTATAATCTAATGCCTATCGATTGACGCTCACCATTACGCTAATTACCCTTAAGCACATCTCATTGGATGTCAGGAGATACATGATTTAATGAGGGGGCGGGGCATCGCGCTTAAACGAATTCCCAGAGTCAGGAAAAAAACGAGTCCAGACATGTAGCCTGTCAATCATCCTTAATTACCCTGTCATTAACCCTCGTCACGCATCATTAAGCTAATTACCCTTAAGCTCACCTCATTGGATGGCAGGAGGCACGTGATTTAATGAGGGGGAAGGGCTTATGGACAACCTCTACATCTAACATCCGATCAGAACCGGAGGAGAGCTGGGCCGATTTTTTCACACCTTTTCAAAAGGCAGTGCGATCAAAGGAAAAATGATGATAATGATGCAAATAAAGTTGGTTGCTCTGACACATCAACTACTTAAAAATTGTTTAAAGGGGGCCATCTCGCTTCTCCTCTACTCTCGTAGCTAAACAAGTCTTATTGAACCACTATCATTTAACCACACGAAACGTAGTATGTGGTTTATATTACAGAGTTATTGAAAATGGACCTTTCCAGATTTTAGCTATGCCCTCTAGCTCTAGTCTCTAGCTAAGCTCCGCCTATGCTTTTCACATGCGAAAGTCAATCGATCGATCCCCGAGCGCTCTGACTATCACTTTTCAGAAAACTATACAGGTAAGCTGTTGAATAGTTTTGAAACTAATTTCACTGGGTGCTGTTGTTTTATTTATTTTGCTTATGAAATAGTTAAGACATACAATTCGTACAACGTGTTGGACTATTAAGCCTTTAAGACGGACTATATCGAGTCATGCATGCTGTAATTGCTTATGACGTCATCCTACGCGTCACGTAGTTGATTATGACATCATACGAGGGGTGGATATACTGGAAATGTCCATTGCCTTAACAACACGAAGAAGAAAGCATTCCACGATTGCATTATCGTTTGTGCCCAGTCAAATTAGTTTCAAAATATTCAAGAGAGTGTGTATTAAATAGTAAAAACATACAATTTGTACAACGCGTTGGACTATTAAGCCATTAAGATGGACTAAACTCAGTGATTCATGCTGTAATTTGCGTTTGGCGACGCAGGTAACAAACCCTTGATTTTGATATCAAACCATGTGGTTCTTTTAGCCGGATTGTCGTAGCCATGCCTGTCTTATTGAGTCACCATCATTTAACCACACAAACCATAGCAAGTGAGTTGTATTAAACGACCACCTCTGTTTGTCATTCGTGAAGGTTGTGACATTTAATAACCGGGTCGATGCTCATGTGTTTACCAGTGCTAGGCATGCATACTCCGCATACATAACCTAGGGTGAAACGAAATATCATCAATCTTTTAGTATATGGGTCAAATCTAAAAGGGCACCCGATAACCCACTAGTTTAAGGAAAAATCGTGCCATTATTTGACCAAAACAAGAGACTTCTAGAGGTGAGGAACCCGACGTGATATGTCTAGGTCAAAGTCATAAATGGAGAGCTAGTTCAAGTTCAAATACACTCTCGGTTATAAAAGATTTGACGACGGCTATCTATAGGAGTGGACGTAGTAGCAAAGATAACCCATTTCTTAAGTGTCACATCCCTGGCTTTAAGGGGTTATGGACCCATTATCGCAACACCACCACCCCCCAGCCCACCTCCAAATCACTTTCAATAACACTTTGGCGTACATCTCTAAAAATCCTTTTGTGAAAACTCATATTATCAGTGATTAAAAAATGCAACCTAACAAATGAAATTACCTGACATTTTTATTTTTAAATGGCCCTTTTGCGTACAAGAAACGGTGTCGCTGTAATTACTACATCCATTATAATATAAACAAAAACTACTCTTAAGAAATTTTCATTCTTAACGTTTTCAGATAAGAATGGGCAAAGAGCCAAAATGAGTTTTACACATCGGCATACATCGCTGAAAATCATTATATGAATAGGCCTATGCATACTATCAGTAATTTTTAAAATGCAACTTAAGAAATCAAATTACCCGTTTTAAAAATTTAAGAATGACACCTTTAAGGGCTCAGCATGGGTTTCAATTTCCCAAGAAAATTGTTTAGCTGTAATTAGCTCTTGCTCCAATAACTGAGGTGGAATGTCATGCTTCTGCTAAATTTTATTGGTTCATATGTTGCAGAGTTTGTGATCGAAGACAAACGACATGAACATCTAGCATCCATATGTGATCAATATACTGATGTGTATATCAATTCAGCGTTTATACACCACCTTCCCATCGATGATGTAGGCCAAGGCAGCCTTGTCACGCTACCCAAGCCCAAGACGCCACCTGGCCCCACCCCACCCCAGCCAACCTGTGACCCATTGGGATCCTCAACAGCAAACGGAAAATCCTATCCAATGTTACTCTATGTCACATCCGAGACAAGATCGATGACTTCTTCGGATCATGTCAAAGGGGCGTTAAACGTGAATGCAGCTGTGCAGACATTGTATGGGCTCAACGCACGCTTGTGTCAGCAGTCGTGTCCAAGCACTGGCATTGCCACAAAATGGGCATTGGCACGTCACAAGCCTTCGACACAATTACACGCTCAAAGATCCTAAATGTACTACGCCAGGGCAGTTGCTATGAAGGTGAGTTACGACGAGTAAGACTACTAGTTGCAGACACCAAGCTGAGAGTACGAGTCATGTCAGTGAGGTATGTAGAGTTTGAGACAGCTTGAGACGCCACCCCCACCCCACCCCACCCCCACCCCATGTAGACGGTCTATCCCCTGTGCTTTTCACCTGTTACCTTGCTGCTGCATTGAAAATACTCCTATATGGGCGGGCTAGCTTCAATCTCCAGTGCTATGATGATTAGCTTGCAAAGCAAATTGTGCTCAATATACCGAACATTGACTGCTCCCCAACGGGTGAAGTGGTCGTTACAGAATCCCTGCCAATAACGCAAAAATCCATCGACGGAATTGATCAAACATATAAAGCAGTGTCATATGACCTCGGTGTCTCTAAAGATGCACTTAAGATTTAGGTAACGATTAGTATCAATATGATGATGTGTTCATTCTGTTTGGAGCATTTCACCTACTAATGTACGTAATACGCGCAATTCACCGTTCCAGAGTATCCATCTATCATCTGACCTCGTATGATGTCATAATCAGCGCGTGTGTGATGACGTCACAATCATTACCTCATAAAGTGTTCCATATAGTCCGTCACCAACTCTCAGAGTCCGACACGTTGTATGAATTATATATCTTTGTATTTCTTTGCTATTTAATAAACACGCTGTTGAATATTTTGAAACTAATTTGACTGGGTGCTGTTGCTGCCTTAGGCTTACATGTGTAGTTTTTTTGGAAATTGATAGTCGGGGTGTTCAGAGATCGATCGATCCCAACACGAGCGATGTGTGGGTGGAGCTTAGCTAGAGATGGGCGAGGCATAGCTAAAACCGGAAAGGTCCATTGGACTCCGAAGGATTATCAATGAATCTGGTCTACTATGTTTGTTGAAGGAGAAGTTCTTGAATCAAGATAAATGAAAAGTTTCATCGACTTACAGACTTTAGTAAATGTAAGCGCCTTCATACTATGCTAGTACTTGCATTTGATATTTTGCTCTTTCCGAAGTTTCTTATTAACACACAGATGTAATGATGACAATTATCCATTCCGCGATCCTTGATGGCGAATATTTCATTGATGCTGGCGTCATCTGGCTTCGATAGAATATTCGAAGCCTACAGTTCCTTCATTCAATCGACACTTGATGGACACGTTGAAGATTTGCACCTGTATAATGCAACCAACCTCTAGTCAATATATTTGAAGACGTTTCTCGCCGCTGACTGTACAAGATGGAATATAGTCAACTATTTATAATCGTCTTTGCTGGGCCTGTGTTCTGACTCGGTCCCTGATTCGAGGTTCGGGGAAAGAAGTTGATGTCTTTCCTCTCTGATTCTAGATCGACAACTTGAAGCTCGATTCTAAGTAATGATTCTTTAATATGTGATAGACGAAGAACCGTACAAGCAGAGACGATGAATATACAGTAATGCTGAATACTTAACAAAATTGACGCAGGAAGAGCAAAGCGGATTTTGGTGTCGACTAACTAAATCGTCAGTCTGTCGCACATTCAATTATCAAAACTGGTGTAGCACGGATCGACCAGACGGGTACGGACCATGCTGGGTATGGGGCGGCCGTGCCAGATTCGCTCCAAGCTCGCCCCCTTTAGTAGGATAGTACACGTGTATAAGTCCTATGAGAGACGTTTTCGTTAAAAACGTCCGTAAGAATGCATAGTGCGCATGCGCGCACGTCAAAGCTTCCATGGCAACATGGTCATTGGGAGAGTGTGCTTATAGTGTACCGAGTTGGTTCTCGTGATTTTCTTAAATCGCACCGTTCACGTCGTTCTTGGTACCGATCAGGACCAGAATGAAACTAGGATTTCAGAACTGTTTACTTTATTAAAATCGGACCAGGAATGGCCGAGTTATCATTAAAGCTCCCGTTAAATTATTTTCAAAATATTGCTTTTGACGTCGTAATCGAGTGTATGCATTAACTGAATGGGGGAATGTGCTGTCCACGTGATAGCCACGTCACCACTTCTGGCTGCACGCTGATTGGCTACTGCTCGCCCACTGATTGGCTGGAGCGCCTACCTCTGACGTCACGAGTAGTATAAAGGGACGAAAAATCGAAGATCGAGATCATCATCGGCGTGGAAGCCGACCCGTCATCAAGACTGCTGGACCAGCGCAGTGCTAGACGCGGGAGAATTGCTAACTGACTGCGGTGCCTACATAGCAGCAGTGCCATTCGGAATTGAGATCTCTTGTGCCGGTGAGCAGTCTTACAGTGACTTTCCGCGATACAACAATTTTGGATTCTCCGGTACGGCCATCCGGGGGGGGGGGGGGGGGGGGGGGGGCGGCAAAAATCAAATTAATGTAAGAACGCCCTTTCCGGAACTTTTGTAGTCTCATGTCGACTCGCCGCGTTGTAAGTGCACGACAAGTGATGACGCTGGTTGACGGACCTTGACCGAGACTTCCCTGCGGGAAACAAAAACCGGCTCCTAAGGCCGGTGGAACCAAATCGTTCCGGTGGGGCCGTACGACCATTGTCGCGAACATTACACACAACGGTCTCATCCCAAGAATTTGTGTCACCAGTATGCCTGTCCATAGCAATTTCGTGATCTATGGACTTACAAGATTTGATTTGGTGACCTAAAAATATAAGTCTATACAATGCGTTTACCTAACTAATTGAAAATATGCTAGATAAAACTACAGTAAGAGCATACGAAAATACAAGACATAGAGGCAGGTAGATGAACTTTAAACATGGGGCTCCCGGAGGTACCACACAGACTTGTAGATCCGCAGAGGTATCCCCGCAAGGGAGGCTCCGGTACACGAGACATAGCTATTTAACTTAATATAAGTTATTATACCTCTAAGCTAAAAGTAAGACGGCCATCTCAGACGAAAAAGTGATGTGCCTCACGTGGGCACTACTAGTGCTAGTTTGGGTGAGGAGTATTATCCTGGCATGGACCGTCATCGCTGAATACTTGCGAGAGGCAAGTGCCTCGCGCGGGCCTCCATCTCGGGAAGGTATCGCCACGGCTTAAAGCGGGAGAAGAATAGTAGGCAAAAATGGGCCCACTCTAATATTTCAAACCAAAAATGCTGAAGAAAGAAAAGACCATACCTAGTGAGATTATGACTATAGGGGTGCGTACTGTTTTATGTGAAGACGGAACGGAAGATTCCCGATGGATTCCTTCGTCACCGTCTTATGTGATTGCTAATATGCTGAGTTAGTAGTTGCCGCTTTATTTCTGCAGGCCTTCTGCTTTGCTTAACTTCGTTTAGGTGTTTTCAGAACAAGAATTAGTTTAGGCCGCAACTGGCGGATATCTACCTAGCTATTAGACACGGCTGTCACGGAGAACAGATGCCCGAGGACATCAATACTGTAGACAACGCGCATGTTACTTAGCGGGATCTCCGAACTGGGTGAGAATCCGGACATTCCGCTTCGCAACCACATGAAACATTACAAGACATGGTTTACATTTCACTGAAGCATTATTAGGCCATATCTCCTATCGTTATGGTGGGGGTAAGAGAGACGAATGCACACCGTAAATGTCCTTCCCTTAATGGCGTGGGAGATCTGAATATCATGCCCAGACATTTTAACAGAATTCAGTGAGAATACGAATCTCGCCCATCACCGGGTCCTGTGGAACTAACCGTTTAACCTGGCGTTAGGTTTATATACAAGTTGCCAGTTTTGCACCGCTGTGCGGGAGGATTGTCAATAAATAAAATAATAATTAATACATGTGTTTTCGCAGTGCTTTCCTACATTGGCTTAAAGTGCTAACTACTAAGTATCCAAAGATACATGGAATGCGTATGTGATACCGCACCCTAGCCATCACCACTCGGAAACCCCAATTGTTTCCCAGAGTCGGATCAGCCCATGGTGCGGGTAAGGACATCCAAACAATTAAGAAGCCACAAGGCTAAGAGGAATAAAAACAGAGACACAATCTTGGGGTTCTGAGTCTTACCGGAGTGTGGGGCTAGATTATCGCACTGCCGGAAGAGAAGAGCATATTACACAGTATGTAATGAAGAAAGTGTCTCTAATCATTTTGAACCTATCCTATCGAGCTGAATAGAAAAGGTTTAGTCGGTAGCATGCCGGGCTAAACAGAGTTATAGCACGGACAGCAACCTCAGTGAAAAATTGTTGGTGGCGGGAGAAAATGCTGCATATATAAATGTTGCTGTATAGTGTTTCCTACGTGCACTGCAGTCCTATATTTTCTATAACTTAAGCAAAACAAGTTAACGGATGCCCACTGGCCATATACATACATAATCTAACCAGAACAATCAATACGGTGTCAACGATTAAGATATATATATATTAATACAGGTTAACAAACCTACTATAGTGCGGTTAGCAAAACATTGTGGAAAATGAAAATAACTATTAACAAATACAGAAATTATAAGTATCGGTCCTAAGACCGTTACGGTTCCTTTTAGTCATCGGAACCGTTAATATGGATATGAGATAATTAACAAAACCTATATAGAGAAATAATTCAACCGTGAAGCATAGCTACTTGAATACTTGATAGTCATTCCTAAGTTAGGCTACCATGTCACTGAAATTGACACGTCAATTCGTAGTTGACGTGAGATGATGCGCTCTCCGGAAGCTGGAAAGTTCCCGCAGGCTGGTTCCCGCAGGTTGGTTCTCGCGAGCTGTTGTCCGCACACAAGATTCCCGCAAGAATGTTCATGGCGGGGGAAGGGCATCACTCAGCATTGTAAACCTAATAGAATGTCTAACGAGCAGTCAGCAAAAGATACGATAGTACTACGTGGTGAATAAAGTTCCTGTACACCGATGGCACGGATGGAAGGTGTAAACAACCCATTCACTAGTGGGGGTTGTTAGAGGCAAATGAAGATACAAAACAAAGCTTCATGGTGCTGCGTACGTCAACCAGCTCTGAAGACGAACCGGGCAGAGTTTACTTGCTGCGGTCGAAAGCTGAAAGAACCTACACGATTGGTGCAGCGTCGTTTGAAATAGGCGTGGCCGGCAGATCCGGCGAGTCATCCATCAAAGAACATCCTGCCTCTACATCTGTAGACTCACATATTCAGGCAGCAAAGGCCTTACCGCAAGTTTGTGTTCGGATTGTAGATGTAGTATTCGTGAACGATTATCAAAAGTTCCAAATTACTCCCGCAGATGGTCAGTTACAAAACTGTTTTAGTGCGGTGGGTTGGAGAATTGTACACTATGGGATAAAAACCTGACACATGGCGAAGGAACACGCGTAATGTCTGTCGCGCTTGTAGTAGCTGGTACAGATCCAACCTGTTCGGCCCCCGGCTGAGGATGCTCTCGATCACTGGATCGCTTCTCCTTTTATACTCTCCGTGACGTCACAGGCGCAGGCTTCATCCAATCATCGTTCGAGCAACAGCCAATCAGCACACAGCTAATAATAGCGTCGTCGAACGTTCTAGAACATTCTAGAAGCTTTACGTCCACGTGGTTATGACGTCAGGGCAATATTTTGAAGATAATAAGAAGAGTTTTTCCTGGATGACTCAGCCATTTCTCAACCGATTTTGAAATGGTTTACAGATTTGGAAAGCCCGTCGAATTCTGGTCTTGATTAATGCCAGATTTGACGGGAACAGACAATCAATAAGGATTACAGAGTACCAGCTAGGTACACTAAAAGCGGCATCCTATCTTGGTCACAACTACGCGCTCCATAGAAACAGCATCCTGGCGCGCGCATGCGCATAATGCGTTTTAACGAACTTAGTCGTTTTTCGACACACTCTCTCTCTCTCTCCCATAGGCCTATATACGCTTATAGCTCTACCCAGAGGGGCGTGTTCAGGAAACGAATCCTCGACAGGCGGCGCGTACCCAGCTTAGCTGGTACGGCTGGTACCCGACCGGTCGATCCGAACTACACTTTTCCTAGAGGAGTTTCCTGCAGAAGAGCCTTGCGGGCCCGAAGTGATTCTACAGAATGTAGTGATTCTTGATGGATAACTCGCCAGATCTTCCGACCACGCTGAAAAGTGGATTCAAACTGCTGTGTTGCATGTCGCGTGTGATAATTAACTTTTAGACCACAGTTTGGTAGGACTTTGCTTGGTGCGCCACAAGAGCTATGTGACGTATCCCACACCGTATACCCAGTTATTGTACATGAATAATTATTCATAATAGTAGCCCTCTCTGTTAATGGGCAACTCTCAACTTTCAAACTACCATCTCCGGACGGAACCTTTACAAGAAACTGTTTAAATCAGGTATCAGTTAAAGTGACTATCTAGTGGACATCTTAGTACCCGTTCATCTTCACCGTCTTGAGAGTGAGCCGCATCAACAGTCTGCCTGTGGAAACCTGCTTGCGGAAAACTTCCCTGCAGTCAAGGTCGTACCATCTGACGCTATTTCATATTAGCGTATCAATTTCAGTGACTTATGAACTCTTACTGTACCGATGACCAATAGGTACTCAAGTAGCTATACTACTGTGCATTTAATTATTTCCGTAATAGGCACTGCTGACTAATAGGTGCTGTTCCGGTCCTAAGACCGCATTTTTATACTTTCTGTTTCATATTGAATATATTATCTTCATTTCCTGTGGGTGCTCTCAACTAACAGCTCCGTAAGGTCCTATGACCTGTGATATATATCGTTCGCACTGTATTAGTTAGTTGTGTATATGGCAAGTAGCCATCCTAGTTAATATGTTTTGTTTATTTATAAAAACTCTAGGACGCAGTATGCTAGGCTATACTACACAGCAACATTATATCCGCATCACTATATTCCCACAGCATCAATTTTACACTGAGGTCACTGAACATGTTCTAATTGCTTGAGCCTGACATGCTACCGACAAAACCTGGATATTCTAGCTCGATAGGATAGGTTTAACGTGGTTATGGACAATTTCTCCTTAAGAGACGAATAGTGTACCCCTCTTTTCCGGTTGTAGTGGAAATGTAGCACCATGCATCGGTTAGGTTGTATAAAATTGACCAGTTACCTTAGGGCTTCTTATTAATAGCGAGTTATTGTCTCTTTCCATGATCCACCAGCCGAAAGGCGAATCCCATCAACACGTTAGTAGGATCCGACTCTGGGAAAATATTGGAGGTTTCCGAGCGGTGATAACTAAAGTGCCGATTTACATACACCTCCCTGCGTATCCGAGGATACTAGTTAGTTAGATTCCCCTGCCAGGGAGCACTGCGAAAGGAAAATTAATTATGTTGTAATACCGGCCTGCAGTGCATCTCTGGGCATTCTGGAACTTAACCCTAATGACAGGTAAAATGTTAATTCAGTAGCACATTAACGGATAAGATGTAGCGCTCCATCCAATTCGTTGTAGTGTCTGGGTGAGGTCTTATAACCCACCACGCCCTCACGGGAAGGACACTGGAGATGGATATCCGTCTCTTTCTCCCCACCATAAATGATATGCCGCTTTCTAAAATTGCTTTCGTGAACTGTAAACTTGTCCTGGTGATGTTATATGTGGTTGTGGGGCCATGGTGACTGGATCGTTATTTGATTCGGGAGCTATTGCTTTATAACATGTACACACGCTATCTTTCAGAGGTAGATGCTATCCAGGGTGACCTACGGGATGCTGAGCATCTTCGCCTGTTAGATGTATATGTCTAAAGTTAGGTAGGAATCCATGCCACTTGCGGTCAAAGCTTGTACTCGTATCTAACGACCAACTGGTAGGTTAGAATGTAGCAGAAGGCCCACATAAATAAAGCAGCAACTACCAATACAGTAACTTTGGACCTCCATAAGATGGTGCCCTGTGAATTCTTCGGAAAACATTCATCCAGTCTTCACGTAAACCAGTGTGCATCACATTAATTATGGCTTCACTAGGATTGTTCAGCGCTTAGCATTTTCTGTTTGAATAAAAGAGTGGCCCTTTTTGCCAACTCTTTTCCTCCGCTTCAACGTTGAAGGCATTTTCCTGTGATGGAGGACCACGCAAGGTACTTTCCTCATGCAACAAAAGTGTTTTGTGTGTGTTAGGCGTGTATTTAGTTTATATTAAACTACCAAGTGACTCGTTGCGATGCTCCCTTGTGGGGATACCTCTGCGGATTTACGGATCTGTGTGGTACCTCCGGCGAGACCACATAGAAAGAACACCGAGTGGCTCTATGTACTGTATTATTTGCTCATTACTGTCAAACGAGTGATATTGTTTGTATAGTTTATCAATTTGTGACTGTTTAATTATTACCATTATGTCCATGTTTCTAACTTAGAATAGACCATCATACCGGTGACACCAACATGTGGGACGTCACCGTGTGGTTCAATACCATCAGCAATAGTTGCACGGCCCCACTGGAACATGAACGTTCCACCAGCTCAAGAGGCTGGTCATTGTACCTTCCACCGAGTTGCGATACTGGATCCACAACCATGAGAACCACAGCTAACCACGTCTCCCGCACATCATGCACATGCAGTGTGGTGGGGTGGAGTGACATGGTACCCCCCCCCCCCATGAGCTACAAGTGGTGCCCGATGTAGGGCTCGAACGAGAAGTGAGCCAACGCCCACTCTCAACACACACAAGTTTCAGTCTCCTTCATCAGACAGTCAGCTCTCCCTCGACATGGAAGTAGCATCATATGACGGACGAACTGCTCGCATACTCACCGATAATGTAACTAATTTCCCCAGTGCGGGATGACCAGCACCGCCTTTACATGAGTTTTCACTGATCAGCGAGGGGACATTCCGTGATGCCACGCAGGCAGGAACTCAATATATCACCCTGTCAGATATCTGCGATAGGCGCTCACCACCTAGGCCTGATCGCGGACGACCACAACACAAACCCCTACGGGGGCAAAACTATCCTTCATGACCAATGTCAATAATGGGTGACCAGTGGCCATACACTCATGTACCTTATCCCGCATTTCCGCCGCTTTATGCGTCATCACCATATTATCTGACGGTACCACGTTATGAGCTGGAGGAAGCGACGATACCTTTAAATCATACACATCATCCCTGTCAGTCACCTGCAGCGCCACTGTATGAGGAACATCTGTCACAACTACCAGAAGAGCATCTGCGTCGTCTACATAGTACACTTCCACCAGTCTATAGACCAATACCTGTCTATGGACCCACATCAGGGCGGTATTCAGTGGAACATACCTATCATGCACAGCATCAACAACGGAATCACCTTCATGGATACGGCATCATCATCATCATCATAATCAGGGACATCGACGGGAAACACCAGCAACACCGCCACCACCACCAACTCGCAGACCAGCATCCACGTTTTCATCAGTCTCCCAAGCACCACCACCTGGATTCGCGCCAATCACTTCACCTCATGGCTCGTGGACATGGCCGGATCATTCTCCCCACCCCACCCCGACCCGATTTAGTGGGGAGAATGATTGGGCCAATTACAAGGTTCAATTCGAAATAATAAGTCGCACAAACCGGTAGACAAATCATCAAATGGGAGAATATCTGGCCACAAAGCTGTCCGGGAAAGCCTCACACGTCCTGGCAGACTGGATCGTTATTTGATTCGGGGATAGATTATACACCAGCCTACATGGAGTTTGAGAGCGCGTTGTTGGAGAGATTTGGCGACACAGCCCTCGGAGAAACAGGTCGGCTTCAATTAAAGAATTTGCATCGACATACAGGAGATACATTACCAGAGTTGACTAGTCGTATTCGGCGACTAGTTACCCACGAATATCCCAGCACGAATCTCTAGGGCATTGCCCACTTACATCTAGGCACCTTCATCGACGCATTGAGTGGTGAACCCGCCCTAAAAGAAAAATAATTGCTTGCGGAGCATGGTAGCTTGCAACAACAACCGAGAAGGATAGGCTCCTCGAAGCATGGTTGTAACAGATGGCAGTGGGTCCACAAGGGTCTGGGGGTGGGGGGCATGTAAACTCGTATTGCGAGCCATGCCTCCCATGATCAGAGGTCATGAAAAGTGATTCTTTGGGAAGCGGGAGGGTGTTTGTGTGAGAGTGGCATCACATGAGGGGATCGTGGACTATGTTTCTCAATCATGTTTCTATGAGCATGGTTCTCGATCGCATGTTAAACTAGTGTCCCATGGGTCATGTTCCTCAATCATGTTTCTTGTGTGCATGGTCCTTAATCTCATACGCATATACGGGAAAGGCACCTAGCCCAGGCTGCATCCCTGTGTGACGTGCTGAGCGACGTCCCGTGATGGAGAGACCACACACCGGGAAAGCCAAAGGGTGTATAGTATTAGGTAGCAGTACTAATACTATTTAGTGCACAGCCACCGCTATTCATATTGAGAACTTCTTAGAATGCGAAAAGAATAATCGCCGCCAATTGCACCCTATTAATGCAGTAAATGATGTGAACGTCGCCACCACCACCGACAACAGCACTGCATCAGCACCCACATCAGCATCAGACCCGCAGACACAATCAGGTCAACCCACCAGTCAAAATCATGCATCTAGAGGAAGGCAGTGTGGCCAATCGCATCGCAGGGGCCACAACAACGTCCCCGGACACAGAAAGCAGCACAACAACAACAATAGACAAAACATGCACGATAGATTGGAAGAGATAACCAAACAGATCTCCGCACTCACTAATTTAGTCACCACACTCAGCACCGCCATCGCCACACAGTCGACTACACGACCAGCTTCACACACACACACACACACACACACACACACACACACACACACACACACACACACACACACACACACACACACACACGTTATGGATGTGGTCAGCTGGACCAAGGTACACCACAACCTGAGTCCTCGTTAAACTAGAATGGGTACCGATTATAGAGTCACTTTGGTGCCCACTCTCACAACCCGGCTCAACTACGGCCTCCAGACAACAACGTCAGGTGGCTAACACTACAACTCAAAATGCTACTTACGCGACAGTACACAACCACACCCACCAGGCTTCACATAAGTCGGTGCAACCACATGCACTGCATCTGCGGCACCGCCATCATCTCCCTCTGCGAGAGGTGAACCCACAACCTCCACATCTCACAAACCGTCTTTCATATGTAAAACAGCAGTTGTTGGTTCACCTCCACTGAAACAACGTGTATACAAGCACCACAACTCACCGCCAAAGCACTTAACACCCGGTGCCTCTTGGTGGTATGCAACTCACAGGTCCTAACAGCATCACCCACCGCATCTAGCAGCAGTAACAGCGACACAGACAGCAGTCAGCCTTTAGCATCATGGATCCACAAGAAGAAGCATCATCCAAAGAGCGCCAAACCACAGCGCCACCACTGCTTCTTTTGCGCATCCACTAAACATCCCATGATGCATTGTCAGAAGTGGCTAACACAGCTGGCCCTTATCCGCGACCACACCAGTCCTGTCCAGAATGCTGTCTACACCAATTCATGATACAGCACACCAGCATCAAAGACATCGCCATTGCTACCCCCGCCTTCATCATCGCCTAAGCAATCACAGCAGCGGCAATGATGAGTTGGTTCCTTCCTCACTCAGCCACCAACTCACGGAAGTTATCCAAAAGCAAATGGACTACATACATGATGATACTGCACAAAAAGAAATCCCTCAGGTAGTATCATTGAAAACTCTTCCACAAGCACACCACAAAGTAAGATACAAGTGTGATTGCCTATTTAGTGTTGTTTCGACCAGTGCCACCGTAGACACTGGAGCTTCCATCACCGTTTTAACAAGCGCGTGTATGAGAGCATCCCACCTCATAAAAAGCCACCCCTTAGGCCTACAAACATATTTTTACAAACAGCTACCGGACCCAATGTTCCTGTGGCTGGTACAGTAAACCTCGTGATACAGATAGAGGAAATGTAATTCATCCGGTGAGTCATAATTGCCTCTATTCAAAACGATGCCCTGCTAGGTTCTGACGTCCTCAGTGCCAGCGAAGCCATCATACATTGCAGACAACAGGAATGAGACATACACGGCCGCTGCATACCCCTTGGATCGGAATCATCACTGTACAACATTTGTGCGGTGCTTTTGGCATCTATGGCCACAGTTGAGCTGGGACAAGAGGAAATATTTTGGGCCACAGCACCACAGTTAGGAAGCAACACACACACACAGCCACGTGAGAACCTGATCCAGATTACATGATCGCCTCACATTGTGCAAGTCCCTGGATGATCGTGGACACCACCAATAAGGATCATCTACCATTTAGGATATTCAATGGCACAGCAGACCTGATAACACTAGTACCGAAAGTTCATTGTGGCCATCTGGTGGATGTGATATCACTGGAGACACCCCCTACCGCACCTACTCCAGAAACAACTTCTGAGGATGATTTACCCGAACACTTGCATGACATTTATTTGTGCACCACAGTTGGTTTAACTCAATCTCACAAACGTGACGTATGACATATATTACATAAGTATCGTGAAAGTTTTTCGGCTGGAGACATGGATCTTGGAGAAACTCACTTCGTGCGACACGCCATCGACACCAGAAATAATCGACCTGTTCGACAACCTGTACGACATCTTCCCATTCACAATTAGATGGAAGCTCTTCAACAAGTGAATGACATGTTGTGGACAGGCATCATAGAGCCCTCGGCATCCCCCTGGTCCAGTCCCATTGTACTAGCATGCAAGAAGGACTGATCTTTACGGTTTTGCATCGACTACTGCTGCCTAAACGATCTCAGCATCAAAGATGCATATCCGTTACAACGAATCGATCAGGCCTTAGATTCCTTGTCCGGAGCCAAGTGGTTTTGTATCCTTGAGTTAGCTAATGGGTACTGGCAGGTAGCCATGGATGAGGTTGACTGGAAGAAGACTGCATTCATATGCAGAGACAGTCTTTTCCAATTCCGCAAGATGCCCTATGGCTTGTGCAAAGCTCCTGGAATGTTCGAACGTCTCATTGAGCAGGTACTAACTACCCTACAATGGGACATCTGCCTCTGTTACATCGACGATGTACTCATCTTTGGCTCTTCATTTTAGCAGACCCTGTCCAACTTGGACACGGTTCTGATGCGGTTTCATGCCGCAAATCTCAAGCTCAAATCCAACAAGTGTCATCTTTTCAGACAGAGTGTTGACGTCCTGGGACAAGTCATATCCGCCGATGGAGTAGCTACTCAGCCTTCAAAAACCAAAACAGTAGTGGAGTGGCAAACCTCTCCCCCCCCCCCCCCCGTCCCCACTTCAGTCACCGACACCCAACGTTTCCTTGGTCTCTGCCAGTACTCTCGTCGATACATCCGTCACTTTAGTGAGATTGCATCCCCGTTATTCCAGATCACCGAAAAAGATCGACCATTCGAGTTGACAAGTGAGTGTGAAGGTTCCTTCAGGGCGCTGAAGGAACATTTGACAACTGCACCAATTCTTGCTCATCCTAACCCTAACATCGATTTCTTCTTAGACACTGATGCATCTGCTTATGCAATAGGTGCAGTTCTATCTCAGGTCACAGAAGATGGAACAGAGCAGGAACTTGGTTATGGTTCACATACTCTGAATAAAACGGAGAAACGTTACGTGACCACTAAGAGGGAATTGGTTTTGTCAAATATTACAAGCACTTTCTGTATGGGTGCCATTTACACTCTGTACCGATCATGCCTCACTACACTGGCTCAGAAACCTAAAAAATCTGGAGGGCTAAGTAGCGAGGTGGCAGGAATCCCTGCATGCTTTTAACTTCAATGTTGTTCATAGACCTGGCAAGCTGCATGGAAATGTCGATGCCTGGAGCAGAATTGGGCTCGAGGATGAACAAGAAGCGGCCACCACCATGACACATGCGACACAGCCATCTCCCGTGTTCCCCGAGCTGCGATGCACAGCGTGGGATCCGGAGACAGTCGCTCATGAACAATCAACAGATGCGCAAACACGGAATATATACACATGGATCCAGGAGGGGGTACGTCCTCCTAAGGAATCTGTTACCTCACTTTCCGCAATGGCTAACTATTACTATCAACGGTTTGGAGAATGACATATACAAGGTGGCGTCCTCTACATTAATAACTGGATACTAATTGCTGAGCATTATCGTGTTATTATCCTCCAGCAACCAAGAGGGATAGGCTCCTCACGGTGTTGCTGGAAACAGGCGGCAATTGGCTCGTGAGGATCTGGGGGCACGTGAAATCATATATATATAGTGCAGAGGAGATACTGAAGGCCTTTGTGTCTAACGAAGGATGAATTAACATCCTACTGTGGTACTGTCTAGTCGGTGTATTGTTCGGGCTAGCAAGATTTTGGTTCATCCTATCTCAGTAAGTGGACATGCATGGTAGGAGACAACAAACCGGAATGACATTCTTTACCCTAGCCGCTGCAGATTTTGTTCTATCAGTCTTTTGGAGGTAGGTGCCCTGCAGGCAAGGCCGGGGAAAATGGTCAAAGTTCGTATTCTGTTGGCAGATAGATATGGATCAGACCGTCGGTTGCCCCTGAGCATGAGCTCAGATGGTGATCGCTATCGACTAGTTTGCAGGCCAGTCATCTTGATCATGTCAGTTCATAGACCCTTTTCTGGTTGTGTGTAATCAAGATGGCTCAATGTACAGTCAGGCCATGGTAAGCATTCGTATTGCGAACCATGCCTCCCATGATCAGCGATCATGAAAAGTGATTCTTTAGGAAACTGGAGGGTATATGCGTCAGAGGGGCATCACATGAATGGATCATGGACCATGTTACTCAATCATGTTTTTATGGACATGGTTCTCAATCGCATGTTAGACTAATTGTCCCCTGGGCCATGTTCTTCAATCATGTTTCCCATGGGCATGGTCCTCAATCTCACACGCATGTACGGGAAAGGCACCTAGCCTAGGCTGCATTTCTGTGTGAGGCACTGAGCGAAATCCTGAGACGGAGACAGGCCATACACCAGGAAGGCCAAAGGGTGTATAGTGAACTGCACGACAACGCTGGACATTTAGCCATGGAAAGAACAGCGGATCGCATCAAGCAGAGGTTCCACTGGATCGGGATATGCGATAGTGTAAAGGCATGGGTCGCCAAATGTGTCTCATGTCAAAGATGCACTGTTGGCCAGCACCATTACGCACCCCTACAAGTTAAAATTGTTGGTGCACCATGGGAGCGAGTGGCTATTAATGTGATTGGACCCTTGAATACGACTGATGAAGGAAACAAGTACATCCTGACATTGCAAGATTATTTTATGAAGTGGGTAGAAACATTTGCTTTGCCGGAACAAGACGCATCCACAGTAGCGGGGGTCCTATCTAGCAATGTGTTCTGCTACTTCGGTATGCCCTATGAACTACACTCTGACCAAGGAAGTAATTTTGAGAGCCAGCTGATCTCTGTGCTCTGAAAATTGTTCCACATAGTCAAAACACACACGACGCCCTATCATCTGCGAAGTGATGGGATGGTAGAGAGGTTCAACCAAACCCTGGCCGATATGGTGGCTAAGGAAACACACCTTGATTGTCGTGATTAGGATTTATGACTCCCATACGTGCTCATGGCATACCACACTTCGACACATTCCAGCACGGGTTCTACCCCTGCTCGGTTAATTTTAGGCTGTGAATTATCCTTACCCTAGGACCTGACCATGTCCAGGATTCCAGGAGAGAAAATCACTACGTAGAGCTCATGCGGCAACGGATAGAACAGGCCCATGAGCTACTAAGAGACACATTATCCACTGCACACCGGCATCAGAAAACGTGGCTTGACTGGGCGAGTGCATGGAGACCTGTATGAGGCGGGGAAAATGGTTTGGGTTCACGATTCACGACGTTCTGCAAATGTGCCGAGAAAACTGAGTTATCAGTGGAAAGGCCCATATGTGGTAGTAGGTAAGAAGTCGGACGTGAGCTACTGGATCCACGCCTCGGATGGCCTGACCTCAGTCATCCACTTCGATCAATTTAAAACTTGTGTTGGTGATGACCCAGTGCCAGAGTTCGGACTGGGCATTCCACGTAACACCGGTACCCAGACAGATGTCTCTACGGAAACATGTATTCCCGATGTTAGTCCAGAGTACTGCGGTGCCAGTTTGATCCCTCTCCAACCAAGCCAAGAGTCCGGCGAACATATGACTAATGCTGAGGACGATGATGAGCTACGTACTCGCCCTCTCCCTCCTAGAGCGGGTTTACATGATCTGGGAAGTCGTATCTGAAGACATTCTCATTTGTGCTGTCCATGGGGAAGGACGAAAAAGTTGTTCCACCGACCTCTTCCCATTCCCACCCACTTCATGCTATTACCCCGATTATAGAGTTACCACAGGCTGAAGCTGAGGCTGTCCTGGGCCATGCTTCTTGTGGAGTGGAACATATAATGAAAAGCATGGAAGTGAAGAGGCTTGATGAGGCCTTGGCCTGTTCCAGTCAACAGGAAAAGCGTACAACTCGGTGCACTCCCACTCCAACTCCCAAAATCACGAGACCATCCCCACTCCAAGTTGCGCCCACAACACCACCCCCATTCCAACTTGCGTCTCTAATCTCCGCACCGAGTTCGGGCATCACATATACTGTCCATTTCACACTCCACTCGTCATCTGTTGACTGTCTCAGAGGAGGTGGCATCCCGCACCACAGTCACCCCCACGACTGGTGGTGGGCAGGGAAGCAGCCTGTCCATCCCTATCCAAAGGGCATCCCCAACCATAACCGCCCTACCAATCCCCTCCACCCCCATGAACAGTCAGAACATCACACCAAGACACAGAAATCCAGGAGCCAGGTCCAAGGGTAAGGCTAGTTAACACTTGCCCTCAAGGCTGGATACGTCAATTCTTCGTCACGAGAATACTATATACATACCCGATTATAGAGAGTATAACGGAGACATTCGACAACACCAACAACATAGATAGCACGCATCTAACTTTTGTAACAGAAAAAGTTAGAGACACCTTTTTCCACAACATTCCCTACCGCACGAATGCAGTGAGTTCATAACCCACCACAACCCGACTTTTCCGCAAAAGCAACAGGATCAGCATTCCCCAGCTTGGAAAACTGGATCTGCCCACTGCACGCTACGCCAGCGTCATACAACAGCCCTGACCTCCCTACAACAGAACACTACCATCATCAGCACGAGTCAACATTTTCCACAAACACCTTATCTGGTAATACAGAAAACTGATCATACGGTAAGGAGGAAAAGCATTGCAGCCATCTACAGTATGCGCTACAATGATTCCCACCCCCACCCCCTTAGAAACGTCGTACATAAATATAGCTAAATGTCAAACACTCAATCACACGTAATAACAGCCAGCGTTATTAAGAGAGCAAGATGACCGCAGTCTGTCATCGGTACCGAGTAGGATTTTACTACCGAAAGGAAATTCAATAATGGATTGATTCAAGTACGCCAGCACCCGTCATGGTCATCCATGCTCTAAAGTAACTCTGTCCCATTCTAAAAAAGGACTCCATTACAGAGTTAAATACATCATGTCCGATAAAGTTGACACCACAAGCACCGCTGTGCCCCTCCCCCAACTGCAATAAAAATGTTGACACTTCATGACAGCGCAAGATTCATCCGCAGATAAGCAGCCATGCGTATCAATCAAATTCACCAACATAACAGAGATGCAGACACTCAAGATGACTGTTTCACAATCTCCATATGACGGTATTCTAAACTGTAAACTGTGGCAAGCACTTTCGGCGCTCTACCGTAATAATTAAATTTGGTCAAGGTGAGGTGAGACTAGTCCTACCCATAGAGGAGGTTGCTTGGCAGTCCGCCCACCCAGATAATACAGTCCAGCTTGGTTGAGTCAGTAGGCTTGGCATCCACAAGACATGGACCTGTTTAAACCAAATAATAAATGAGCTTTACTGTCCTAATTTTGATTAAGAGCATGACTGTTCTACCGTGTATACAAATCATTAGCATGTGGGCTGATGAAGCAGCATCAAAACTTAGACAGTATAACACCATAGAGAATTTCAAATATTCTCTTACCTACAAATTCCAGCCGACAATCAACACGGTCATGAATATATACACCATACACAGGAGGAGGTGCATGTTCAAGACCACGCGCATAAAAGGGACGCTGTTCTAAGGAACAGAGAAATGAAAACATATGTTTCTATTTTTTGCATTAATACGTACAGTCAACAGCATCAATCTCCACATATATACAAATTGCCTAAGTTTCCGATCAACCACGTCTTTCAAAACAAGAATCACGTGATCATCACTTCTATTTCCGGTAAATTGGATCAAAGGCTATAAACAAAAGACCTACCCTCCCACGACGCTACCCACAACATGATAGAGGAGGCAAGAGGTGGTGAGTCGGGGTCATGGCCAAACGGCATCATGGTAATTAAAAGGTGAGCGTCCACAGGAATAAACAATTCCAGATTTTAACGTTGATCAGAGACCTGATTTTCTGGCGAGTGGGGATGAAAGCGGCTATCCTACCCTCTTATAATCTGAAATTATCTTATGTGTATTGCATTTGAATGTGATAATTATACATAATTATACATGTGATAATTTCTCTTGTCCACGAAAAAATGTAATTGAAGTCATTTTTAGCCCTTAATTATGGGATATTTGACCCTCTCTCTCTCTCTCTCTCTCTCTCTCTCTCTCGGGTGATTGTGTGTTGAGTAAGGGGAACAGGAGAGAAGACACGAGGACAGAATTGCTTAATCTTTTAGGTTTCCTAAGGCTTCGTGCGCAGTATTCCTTTGTCAGCCGAAAGTTGCACATCAGGTGGTGATACGATAAATTTGTGTCCTGATTATCTGCCAAGCATCACCCTATCTGAATAATGTTGCTCGAGAGGTGTGTATGCCTGTGAGATGGTGGGGAAACGACTGTCTCTCGTGAGGGTCCTGAGCGGGAGGAAAGGGGTTCCGTCTGAGTGGGGGAGAGAGACGGCAAGCTTTTGTATCTATCCTGGTCAGTCAGTACATCGCTAGCAGTCGCTATTCATTCCGTTGCTTTATATATCTAAGGTTTGTTCATCGTAAGAGTCATTTGGCACTGAAAGCTAACTATTTCCTAGCGGTCCACTTAAGGCGGAGTGGAGAAAAGAGAAGAACCCTACTTTGTTATCTGAGAAGTAGGGACACGTGGGCAAGTTTTAGTAGATGCTGCCTGGTTGATCCGATGTTCTCAATATGTTCTGTGTGTGACTAACTCTAGCATTAAAAAGGGATCTCGCATGAGATGGTAGTTTAGTTACCGAAGATGTTTTGCAGTTTAAGGCCTCAGACTGGTGCAGAAGGGCACGATCGGTTAGATTAAGCAAGCACCGCTACCCTTGCAAAGTCGGCAAATCTTTGGCTCCGAGCCTAGACTGACTTGAGCGACAGCAAAAAGATTTTTAGAAAGAGACGTCCCTACAATGCCAGCTGGCTTCTTTGCGATATCTCCAACCAATAGATGATCGTCTGTACAGAGGCGGCAGCCTCCGCATCGTCCAGCCTGAGTCAGCCATTCAATGGCGAGGTCAGGTACTTCACTATCTTTTATCGAGTGTATACAGGGATTCATGAATTCGGGGGTCGCTTTCTTCTTGAGCATCTTGCCATTGTCATCATGAGGAAGCGGAATCTCCCGGCTCTCTGATGGTACCAAACATTCCCCAGAACTTTTATGATCATGGACATTATTTCGAAAAGAAATTATGCAAAGATTACATATACAACCTAAAAGTGTCCACTCAGTCATAGGGATTACGGGAATGTGGCCATGTCCTACCATATGAAAGAAAACCTTCCATTACTGCCTGGTGCATGCGCAAAGGGAGCAAATCTTGTCTTAGACATTCTTGCCTCCGTACGTGCATTGAGTATAGCAATCCATTGGGGCAGCCATTGCCTAGACCGGGTCGACGTTTTACTGATACCGGGTTTGCTAGTCCTTCCCGTTACCCGACCACGTCTCTACTATCAGGTTATATAATTATGTTGATGGCAAGTCAATTGTTTAAATCTTAAATGGCAGTGTGCATGTACATATATACTACATTGTTACCATATGCATAGTGGGGGGGGGGCGGGTTCATTCTACGTGAATATGTACTTTTGATGTTATCACATGCTCCAAGTTCTTTGGGGTACCTGTATACCCTGATCATGTTCCAATGTGAAGCACTACGAACTGGCAGCTACCTTAACAGATCAGAAATTGGAAGGTTGTATTTTGAATGATACTTACGTTGCATAATGTTTTGAGCATGAAAAACTCACACAAAATGGAGGATCGACACCATATATAATGAAAGATTGAGCTATGGATTTCTCCTCCATTACATGTTCCCACAAGCCTTACGGTATTGCTATTCCACAGCGATATCGCCATGTGGTTCATACATACATTACCGATACGTTATCAAATGTAGAGAACTAGGACTAACTGATCTGTCCTGATACTGATAGTTTATTACGATGCTAAGTCTGGATATTTTCCGCCACATGGACACCATTTGCAAAGTATTTTTGAGCTGAATAATTTGTACAGTCTGATGAATAGAGGTGTGCATTATGCCCACATACAAATCATTCTAATGAATAAATATATAATATTTTATAACTAATCACCAAGGAGCAACTGCAACTTTTGATGAAACTGATTGAAGACTGTGACTTATCAAGGGAGTGGGAATGGTGGCCTCACAAACATTGGATGTATACGTTACCAGTGTAGCTCGCAGGTGTACGCGCTGGTCTGTTCTGTTGCTCCACTCCATTGCACCGCATGTACAGGATGCGCAGAAGGGCTGGTTAGCTATAGTTCTTGTGGTAACAGATCCCGTATCACGACTCCGAAAAGTACAAAGACCGACTTTTAGAGCCGGTGGAATGATAATTTTTCCAGTGTGGGTGTGTGACCATTGCCGCCAAGATTGAACCTCACTGTTTCATCCCAACTATTGGTATCACCAGTATGACGGCCCATGACTCAATTTAGGAGCCTGGACATGATAATTAATCTGAAAATACATACTATACAAAAAATGGTACTCGTTTGCTAGTAGACGAGAGAAAATATACAGCACATAGAACCAAGTTGGTGTCTTGTTTACGTGGACTCGTCAGCGGTACCTCACTGATCCATATATATCCGTGAGGTATCCCTGCAAGGGAGCGTCCCAACGAGGCTACTTATGTAGTTTAATATGAACCATTATACCCCTAACAAAAATAGTATTGGTGCGAGAGGAAAGTGCCTCGCGTAGGCCTCCATCACAGGAAAATGTCTTCAACACCGAAGCGGAGGAAGAGAGCGGACAAAAAGGGACACTCTCTTGTTCAAACATATGCTAAGTGTAGTGTGAGTCAACCTAGTGAAATTATAATTAATGTGATGCGCGCTGTATTACGTGAAGATCCGGGCGAACGATTTCCGAAGAATTCAAACGCTGTCATCTTATGTAGGTCCAAGATACTGCATTGGTAGTTGCCGCTTTAATTATGCGGTCCTTCTGCTAAATTCTAACCTACCATTTAGTTGTTAGATTTACTTCCAAGGTTTGGCCGTAAATGGCAGGGATTTCTACCTATCTTTTAACACATGAGTCTAACTGGCGAAGATGCTCGGTTTCCCGAAGGTCACCCCACAGGGCATCTCCCTCAGAAAGGTAGCGTGCGGACATGTTACAGAGTGACAATTTCAGAATCATATAACGATCCGGTTACATATCACACCGCAACCACATACAACATCACTAGAACAAGTTATCATTTACATAAGCAATTTGAAAAGCGCATAAGAGTTTTATGGCAGGGAGTAAGAGGCAGATATTCATCTCTAGTGACATTCCCGTGAGGGCGTGGTGGGTTCCAAGACCACACCCAGTCACTGCACAGAGTTAGATGGAGATCTGCATCCTATCTGTCACCCGTGTGTCGGGAAAGATCATTTAAGATCCAACTCTGGAGAACTAATGTTTGACTGTTGTTAAGGTTAAGTTTCGGAATGCCCAGAGATGCACTTCTGGCCAGTTTTAAATAATATCTTTTCGCAGTGCTTCCTACCTTGGCAGGATTATCTATGCTAACTAGTATCCGAAGATACAGAGGGGGGTGTATGTGAAATCGACACTTTGGTCTTCACCACTCGGAAACCTCAATAGTTTCCCAAGTCAGATGCCAACGTGTCGATGGGAGTTCCAGACAATTAATAAGCCTTGTGTCTGGAGGAGCGTGGAAAGAGACAATCACTCAATATAATAAGAGGCGCAAAGGTATTTGACCAATTTTACACAATCTAGCCGGTGTGCGGTGCTACATATCTGCTGGTGTGCGGTGCTACATATCTGCTACATCCGGAAAAGAAGCTTACACAAATTACTCCTATGGAGCAATTGTCCCTAACTACTTTAAACCTATCCTATCGAGCTAGAATAGCCAGCTTTAGTCGAGCACATGTCAGGTTCGCGTACTGTGAACATGAACAGTGACCTCAGTGTAAAATTGATGCTGGAGGAAAACAATGTGGATTTAATGTTGCTGTATAGTATAGCCTAGCATACTGCGGTCCTAGAGTTTTTATATAAACAAAACAAAATAACTAGGATGGCTGCTTGCCATATACATAACTAACTATCACAGTGTTAACAGTAGATAGGTCATAGGACTTTGCGGTGCTCGTTAGTTGTAAGCACAAAAATAAGGATAATATTTACAGTAAAAAGATATAAACTATAAAATGTGGTCTCAGACGACCGGGGCGGTACCTATTAGTCATCAGTACCTGTAAAGAAATAATGAATACAATAGCTAAATGAGTACCTATTAGTCATCGGTACAGAAAAGGTTCATAAATCATCGTAGATGCTGCGTTACAGATGAGGAGCATAAGATGGCACGATTCTGAAGTTGCTGGGAAATCTCCGCAGGCGAACTGTTGATGCAGCTCACTCTAAAAGACGGTGAAGAAGAATGACGGTAGTCGGATGTCTATTAGATAGTCATAATATCTAATACAATAATTAAGCAGTATGTTAGAAAATGTCCATCCAGTAACGGAAGTTTGAAAGTTGACTGTAACATGAAGGGCTACAGTTGTAATTAAACAATGCATGTACATTACTGGGTACACCGTACATGATACATCACAAAGCTCGTGTAGTGTACCAGGCAGAGTCCCACCAGACTGTGGCCTAAAAGTTAATTAATCACACGACATGCTGCGCGGAGGTTTGTATAGCACTTTTCAGCATGGTTCGGAAGATCTGATGAGTTGTCCACCAAGAGTCGCCACTTGTTCTACATACTGAAGAGATTACATATGGGCCACGAGGCCCGTCCACAGGAAGGCTCCTCTGAAGTGTTGGTAGAGAGGAAGTCTCTTCTATTTATTTAGTTGCTCTCTCTCTCTCTCTCTCTCTCTCTCTCTCTCTCTCTCTCTCTCGCCGAAGCCGAAGTGTGGCCTCCATTTTTGATTTTGTGCTCCTTTTATACTACTCGTGACGTCAGAGGCAGGACGCCCAGCCAATCAGCGGGCGATCTGTAGCCGATCAGCGTGCTGATAGAAGGGGTGAGGATGCTATCACGTGATAGGCACATTCCCCATTCATTTAATACATACACGCGATTACGACGTCCCAGTAATATTTTGTAAATAATTTCAATGAGCTAATTTAGGATAGTTCGGCCATTTCTTGCCCGAGTTTAAAGAGGTAAACAGTTTTGGATTCCTCGTCTCATTCTAGTCCTGATAGGTACCAAGAACGACGAGATTGGAGTGATTTAAAGAAATCACGTGCACCGACTCGGTACACTTTTAGTATGCATTCTCTCCCAACGCTGACACATGTTGTCGGGGAAGCTCTGACGCACGCGCATGCGCTACGCGATTTCACAGACAGCAATTTTATAGAAAACCTCTCATATGGCTTAATACATGCGTACTATCCTATCCAGGGGTGGGGCGTGCTTGGAACGTACCCGAAGCAGTCGTTCCGCACCCAGCTGAGCTGGGATGGTTCGTACCCGTCCGGCCAATCCACGCTACACCAGTGGTAATGTATGTATCACAAATGTTTACCTAACTTGGAACGCTCTTTCAACCAAATACAGTTGTACTAAAAATATGTTGTTGTACTATTCTACCTGGCCTATGTACGGTGCACTAATTCCCAGTGTCCGAAGAGGAAAACGTGTGCTTTAAAGCTTTCTTACCCAAATATGTTCTAATGTGTAACCTCATCCAGTCCTACACTATAATCAGTAATACTTTGAACGCTGAAATATGTTTTATCAATATCCTGAGTGTTTCGTCGTTGTCTGATCTCAGTATAAGTTTTATACTAATTATTTGGTTCCAAATATATAATGCTTGATTATAAAAGTCTGGCTTTGCCTACATGCGTTACAGACAAGTAGCTTTATCCTCATTTGGCAGTATAAGACCAAAACCCATCATAATGGCATCATTCTGTACACACGATGCGTGCCCCTGATGACAGTGCATACATCATGATAATATGGCATATAGACGGACAGTGCTGCAGAATGCAGATGTCAAGTTCAGCGAAAACCCAGAAACTCCTTGGGCCTGGAACAGGCCATGTTGATATACGCTGATTACCCAACTATCTACAGCAGTTCCATTTAAAATGTGGAAGCGAGTGCCGCTCGAGAATGAAAAGAAGCAGACTAGACTAATTGATCAACGGTGCTGACAAATTCTATAATGTCGTGAAGAAGAAATCCTGAGAATTTGTAGATCATGTACACCGGCTACGTGGGCAATTGAATCAGATGGGGAATCTGAACTCAAACCATGTTGAGATGATAGGTCAGATGGACTATGACGAAACGAAAGGTTTTATTGCGTTGATAAGTTCAGTTCAGTCCGGTTAATGGAATTCCACCACCATCATTCAGCATCCAGTAATAGTTTATTACAACAATGATGATGACCCGGTCCACAAGTTCATCATTATTCTAACATATGAACTCTCCTATGCAGCGCCTATGCTGTGTGCTTTCCTAGATGGCATGACCCCCAAGCTCAGAAAGGTTAATCCTCATCTAAGGGCCATTCACTATTGGACTGATTCACCATCATCACAGTACGGAAATCATTTCATCTTCAACGATGTGCAAAGCATAACATTTTTGTCGGTAATGCGTCATTGCTCGATAGAACTACTTGAAACGGCCCTTGTGACAGCATTGGATGTTGCACAATCACTTAGCGGATGGCGCTATTCATCATGGGGAAGCTGTTATACAGGACACCTCAGATTTCTATGTATGGTCAGTCCAGGCAAGAATGAAAATGTGTTTCGTATTTGTACCAAAACCACTGTGCCAAGAGAAGAAAGTCGGATTTGAGATCAAAAATATCCAACCCATAAAACATGATAAAACTGCATGCAGTTGGATATCACCTGCCAATCCTCAAAAGCAGTGTGCCACGTTGTTACTGTACTAAATGCATTGTCAGAGATGAATCAAACAAATGTGACTAAGCGGTGGCAGTACTGAGCCAGAGAATCTTCTGGACGCTCAACTGAATGAGTACAGTAAAGGCCAATACCGCGATGACGGTGAAATCATCGAGAATGCTGTACACGAAAGTTATGTGTTAATGGCTATGCACTACCGGTCGACGATTATATGGTTGCTATCCATGAGATGGAGTACATTGGACTGATTATTTCTTCTGATTCTGAAGATGGAGAGTACCATATCTGATTTATGGAAAAGAGCAACAACCAGTATCAATGGCTTACGTTATTTGCTGTAGGATACATACGTTACCTTTTTCCTTTCAATTAGCATTTGGTAATGTCATGTTGATCTATTATTCAGTGTCCTAGACGTCCACCTCTTTATTCATTGGTTACTTACTGGTGTAGTTCGGATCGACCGGTCAGGTGTCGGCCGTACCAGCTAAGCTGGGTACGCACCGCCCGTCCTGGATTCGTTCCCTGAACACGCCCTCCTGGGTAGAGCTATATGCGTAGATGGGCCTATGAGTTCGTTAAAGCAGACAGGGCCCGTATTTCACGTCCAAGATAGGATGGCACTTTTAGTGTACCGAGAAGGTACAATGTAATCCTTTATAATTGCTTGTTCCCGCTGAATCTGGTTATCAATCAAGACCAGAATTCGACGGGCTTTCCAAATCTGTAAACCATTTCAAAATCGGTTAAGAAATGGCTGAGTTATCCACGGAAAACCCCTTTGATTATCTTCAAAATATTGCTGTGACGTCGTAACCACGTGTACGCAGAAATTCTAGAATGTTCTAGAACATTCGACCGCGTCATTATTAGCTGCACGCTGATTGGCTATTGCTCGGCCGATGATTGGTTGAGACCTGCGCCTATGACGTCACAAGTAGTATATAAGGAGATGGAATCCAGAGTTCGAGAGCATCCTCGGCCAGGGGCCGAACGTGTTGGATCTGCAAGCAGCTGCGACCAGCGGGACAGTTATTAAATATATCACCTCTGTCTCAGAAAGTTTCTCTCCCGTAGCACTGCGTCAGCAACCCAACCCACCACACCATAAAAAATTTTGTATCTCGATTGTTCGGGAGTATTTTTTGAAACTTTTGATAATAACTAAATCAAGAACTAACTCGGAACAGGTGAGGCCTTTCCCGGCCTAAATATATGATTCTACAGATGTAGCGGCAGCGATGTTCTTTGGTGGATAACTCGCCGGATCTGCCGGCCACACCAAAAAGTGGTTATTCAACCGCCCCCGCACTGTCAACCGAGGATGACGTATCAATTTCAGTAACACGATAGCCCGTCATTAAGAATGGCTACCGACTATTCAAGTAACTATACTTATCATCTTTAATTATTCCGTTAGTTACATTTGTAATGATTATACTTTATCTTTGTAAACGGTCCCGATGACAAAAAGGAACCGTAACGGTCTTAGGACCGCTAGTTATAATTTCTTTATCTGTTTATAGTTATTCTTATTTTACTGTAAGGTGTTTTTACTAACCGCACCATAATAGGTTTGCCAACCTGTACTATATATATATTATTCTAATCATTTCACATTGTATTACTTGTACTGGTTAGTTTTATATATGGCAAGCAGCCATCCGATCTTAAACGTAGGACTGCAGTGCCCGTAGGAAACACTATAGAGCAACATTTATATATGCATCACTTTCTCCCGCCACCAATAATTTTTCACTGAGGTCGCTGTCCGTGCTATACCCCAGCATGTTACCGACTAAAGGCCTGTCTATTTAGCTCAATAGGATAGGTCTAATATGATTAGAGACAATTTCTTCGTCAAGAGACACATAGTGTACGCCTCCTTTCCGGTAGTTGCGATAATTTAGCCCCGCACTCTGGCAAGGTTGTCTAAAATTGGCCAACATACCTATTGGGCCTCATATTTGTACGTTATTGCCTCTCTTCATGTTCCACTAAGCCTTATGGCTTCTTAATTGTTTGGATGTCCCTATCCGCACCATGGACTGATCCGACCCTGGGAAACTATTGGGGTTTCCGAGCGGTGATGGCCAGGGTGTGGTGTCACATACATTTCCCATGTATCTTCGGATACCTAGTAGTTAGTTATCCTTGCCAATGTAGGAAACACTGTGAAAACATATTATAATTATTAATTTCTTTTTCATCTTCTAGGAAGTCTCCCCCCGCACCGCAGTGCATATCTGGGCAACTTGCGTTTAAACCTAACATCAGGTTAAAAGGTTAGCTCCATAGAGCCTGGTGACGAGCGAGATACGCATCCCCACCGAATTCTGTAAGAATGACTGGGAAAGATGTTAGGATCTGCCACGCCATCACGGGAAGGACATTCACGGTGGGTATTCGTCTCTCTTACCACCCCCCACCCCCAACCCCACCCCCGTAATGATAGATCAGTTGCCTAAACTTGTTTATGTGAAAAGTAACCATTGTCCTGTGACGATTTATGTGGTTATGGAGCAAGATGTCCGGATTCTCACCAAGCTCGGCGGTCTTGTAAAATAACATGTATGCATGCTATCTGGAGTATTGATGTCTTAGAACATCCGCTCTCAATGACAGCCGTATCTAAAGCTTGGTAGGGCACCCGCCATTTGCGCCCTAAATTAGTTCTTGTTACTAAAAACTAAATGTTAGGTTAGGCATAGAAGAAGGCCCGCATAAATAAGAGCGGCACCTACTAATTCAGCATATTTGAAACTACATAAGATGGTGACGTGGGAATCCCTCGGGAATCGCTCGTCCCGTCTTCACGTAAAACAGCATGCAACATTATAATCATAATTTCACTAGGTATGGTCTTTTCTTTATAGCATTTTGGTTGAATATTAGAGTGGGCCCTTTCTGGCCAATACTCTTCTCCCACTTTAAGCGGTGGCAGCATTTTCCTGTGATGGAGGCCCGCGCGAGGTACTTGCCTCTCGCAAGGATTCAGTGATGACGGCCCGTGCGAGGCTACTACTTCCCACCCAGAAATAGCATCAGAGGTAATGCCTGCGTGAGGCACATAGCTTTATCGCCACTATAAAAGATAACTTTCTTTCCTTTTCAGCTTAGAGGTATAATAACATATATTAAGTTAATTAGTGATCTCGCTCCTTTGCGAGGATACCTCTGCGGACCTACGACTCTGTGTGGTACCTCCGGGAGTCCCGCATTTAAAAATTCATCAGGCTGTCTCTATGTCTGTTTCGGTAAAATCATTGTATAGACTTATTTAAGTCAGGTCACCTAATCAAATATTGTAAGTCCATAGATCACGAAATTGCTATGGACAGGCATACCGGTGACACAAACTCATGGGATGAGACCATTGTGTTTAATGTTAGCGATGATGGTCGCACGGCCCCACCGGAACGATTGAGTTCCACCGGCCTTAGGAGCTGGTCTTTGTTACCCATAGGGCAGTATCACACGGGATCCGTAACCCCGAGATCGGGAGCTATCCAACGTCATCACTCGTCGTTTACATGCAGCGCGGCGAGTCGACACTATACACCGGAACGGGCCGACACTACACCGCGAGCTACACTATGTTTCGGTTCATTTGCCTGTTCCTTTTGTCATCAGTAATCCATTATAATCTATATCCTGTATATTATTCGCAGTTTTGACATGTATGATAGATCATGTGTAATCCCAGTGGTCAAGCGGCACAGCAAAGCATTATTTAGTGACTGTTATTTGTTCAGAGAAGTAAACATTACACAGAATAATGAGTTTGACACGTTTCCACATCTATAACATGTATCCGTGTATCTCGCGGTATTTCATGATACATACGTTACCGTAAACCATGAAATAAAAGATATACTGAATCATAACATGAGCAGGTGCTAGCCTTCAACTGATTGACATCTTATGAAGGGCAGGATGCCTTCTTGCCATCTTTGTGTTTGACATCAATTTATAGATCTCTCCTGGCCAGTGAAAGCGACCGGAAATTGGTAAATCTGACATGCGTCCAATTTTAGCTTTGTAAAACAGTTGATAGTATATCAATTAAAATAAATAGTTAAAAGAAAACAACCAAATTTTGAGACAATTTATTTTTTAAGTTTTGGTATTTACTGAGAATATAGTTCTTACTGTTACAGTATAAACCGGTCTGTGCCTGATTTATGTATGAAGTATGACACGTTTAATTCATTTTTATGCGTTATCAACTTAAATTAAAATTGATATGTAAAACGAGATATTAATTGCTAGTTAATCAGTATTTATTATGACACAATAATAGTTAATAATGGACCTTTCCAGTTTTATGTATACCCTGTCCATCTCTGGCTAAGCTCCACCCACACCTCGCTCGTGTTGGGATCGATTGATCCCTGAACTTCCTGACTATCAATTTTCAGAGAACTATACAGGTGGGGGTGGAGATGACACCTCCATGACGGTCTCCTCCATAAGTACCAACTTTGTTGGGAAACTAAGTCATCAAGGATTGTGGGCCGACATCTACATACAGAGGCAACTCTGAATATGCCTAACCTTCTTCAAGCAAAAAACTGTGGTGGACATCCTCGGACGACGCGATCTTCACAGGAGCTTACCATAGCTACGTGCAATGTACGTGGTCTCACTGCAACATCAGAGGCAAACCGTAGGCGCAGACTGTGAACACTATAACATCGATATTGCATGCATTCCAAAGACTAAAGCAGCTAAACACTCAGAGCAGCCACTTCAGACAGGCCATAAGCTAGTACTTATGGAGCAAAAACACGCCACATACCAGTTTAGGTTTCGTAATCGGACAAAGGGTTTTGGACCATGTCATTAGTTTTGGATACTTCAGTGATCGTGTTGCATTCATCGACCTGGCTATAACAACGTGAAAGCGCACCACATTAAGTGTCGCGTGGTCAACTACAGAAAAATCCAAAGAGAATCCAGCATTATTAGATTCCTTCTATGCAGAACTGAGCTCGGCCATTACAATCCCAGCTAGATGGCAACTGTTCGTGTGTGTTGATTTCAACTCCAAGCTGTGTAAACTCGGAATTGCGGACAAAAGTTCAGGGCTTGGCTTATGCATGGGATCGTATGGAGGGGCACACGTAACAGCAATGGAGATGCACTGGTGGCATTCCTTAGTTCCAATGGCCTATTTGCCACGACTTTCAAACACCCATGCCGTTACCGGACAACATGGACCAGACACATTGCTGATCGCAACGCCCCAAATGGTTCTAAGGCTACAACAGCTGCCTTCAACCAAATAGACTTTATACTATGCAAGACGAAGCAAAACGTCTACTTCGGGATGCTCGTTCCTATGAAGGCACAGACTTAAATTCTGACCATAAGTCAGGCATTATACGCCTTCAGATGAACCATCGCCACCTAATGTATAAACGCCATATCAGGCAAGAGGGTAGAGTCACTTACAACCTACCCAAGCTCATTAGCGGCACTGGCACGCAAATGTCATAAAAAAAGGCCCTCGGGGAGCAGATAGCTAACATTGACATCTGCTCCGATCCAAACGATGCCCTAACCAAAATACTGAAATCTACGGAATCTGCAGCTACCAGCACCATAGCAGAAAGCTTTACGGCTGCGCATCTATCATCTATTAAAGTACCCAAAGTGAAGATCGCACCAAACTACGCTGGGAACAGAATAACATTCTGCGCCACATTAGCGAATGCTTAAAAGATCTTGCTATTCAACAGCCAGACTCCCTAGCAGATGACATCACCGCCACGGATGAATGTCACAATGTTTCGGGCAGCCCGAACACTGCGAGTTACTGGCTACACACCACCACTCACTGTAAACAATTATGAAGGACACTTTATCAGGACTGACAGGGCAAAGCCGATGCGATTCGAGAATGGTTCAAGGAACAGTTCACTGACCATGATCATGACCACCTTGCACCCATTCTCAGGAGACCCCCGGCATTACTAACACCAATTAAAACAGCAGTTGAGAAGGCACTTAAAGCCCTGAAAACGAGCGTGCATCTTGACCTGATGACATGACCAAGGAACTATTCAAATGTGCAAGTGCCATTATCTCAAAACCGATCACGCACATAATCAATTCAGCTTTTACGCACCACCTTCTCATCGACGCCGTAGGCCAAGGCACCCTTATCACATTACACAAGCCCAATGCAATCCCCACCGAGGTCTTGTCATAAGGTGATATTCCAAATTTGAAATGAATCTCAGTAGGCTAACTGAAGTTATCGTGCGGAAACCATATATTTTACGTTTCAAGAAGTCAAGGGAGATAACTCCCGTGTGTCTGGACACATTTCGCCGATATGCAATCCCCACCAGCGTCTTGTCAGAAGTTGACATTCCAAATTTGAAATGAATCCATTTAAGCTAACTGAAGTTATCGAGAGGAAATCACATATTTTACGATTTTTCATGAAATGAAGGGGCATAACTCCGGTTATTCTGGACACATTTCGTCGATATGCAATCCCCATCGAAGTATTGTCATAAGGTGTTGACACTCCAAATTTGGAATGAATCCGTTTAAGCCAACCGAAGCTATCGAGCGGAAACTAAATGCGGACGCACGGGCGGACGCACGCACGCACGCGCGGACGGGACGCGTTTCTATAGTCTCCGTCGACGATGTCAAGTGACGAACATTTATGGAACATAAGTGGCTGGCGCACATCTTAAAAGAATAACCAGGAATTGACCGCAAGGTGCATTACTTAAAACTATAAACCTCGTAGATTGCATAATACTCGAAACATTTTTTTACAATCTAACATTAAGGTTACGATTAGTATAAGTACACATAGCCACCACAATCATCATTCAATAATAAGTTATTCAAGCTAGCAAACGAGTTGTATTACGCGACCGGCTTTATTTAGCTACCATTTAATTTGACTGTATAAAGTTGACCAATTATAGATCAGGTTAAAACATTAATCAGGTTTATCACTCAATCAATCATATGACGTCATAATCAACTACGTCACGTGTAGGCTGACGTCATAATCAATAACGCCATGAATGACACGATTTAGTCCGTCATACACGTTTAATGGTCCGTCAAGTTGCACGAATTGTGTCTTTACTATTTAATAAACATTCTGTTGAATATTTTCTAACGACTTTGAATGGGCGGGGCCATGTTAGTAAGCAACAGCTTCCAGTCAAATTAGTTTCAGAATAATCAACAGCTTACCTGTCTAGTTTTCTGGATACAGATTCAGGGAGTACATGTATGATCGATCCCAACAAGGGGAAAGCGTGGGTTGAGGTTAGCTAGAGGGGCGGGGCATAGCTAAAACTAGATTCACCCAGCGTATTGTGTTGTCGTGGAACCATGAAATTTCACAATGGACAGCATTGCCCATATGGGTAATTATGCTGTGGGCCTATTGGGACCTAGTGAGGAGAGGCAGACGACCCTAAATTACTCTGGTAAAGTGCATAAGGTGCTCGTATGAAAGCTTTTTTGGCAAATTGTGGCATATCGGTGAGTGACAGAATGATGATCATAAATTACTCTGGTATAGCGTATTGCAGTCCGTATGCATATTGCGTAATTAGGATGTAGGCCTTTTGTTGCCTAGTGACAAGGAGCAGACGATCATAAATTACGCATTCCAATTAGCTGTTACTTCACAGGTCCAGTGGATATAATTTAATATAATCTTTGACAATACTTCCACGTTTGTCACATTGCCGCCCTCCTCTGCATTGACTACAGCGGGTAAAACAATTCAGCCAACTCTTCCTGCACGGATATTGTCTGCTGCTACATCTTATTTACCGTTAACCTAACAAGCCCCGACAGTTCTATTGGGGCTGCTTCCTTTTCTGCTATGACGGGCATGTAACTCCCATCGTGTGTGTACAATCACCAGTCCTCTGGTTTTATATGATCTCTACGTGTCATACATCGAGGTACTTGTAAGCAGACGCTTATACGGTGGAATTTGGCAGCTGTTGAGGTTGGTGGGAGCATCTCTGGCTTCACAAATCATGTACTACTACCTTTTAGTGGAAGCGTTGCAGCCTGCGAAAATCTAGCTTGACACGTGGTTGACCGTCGTATAATGAGACTATGCCATTCTCCCCTTCTGCTCTGTTGTGTGCTGTTCCGAACCACTTGATTGGTACGCATCAGATTCAAGGCAACGCCCTTTCCCAATCAATATATGTGGGAGGTCGTGTCGCACACAAAGATATTGTGAACAAATCACACACACAGGATTACATAGTCCATGTATGCTTCTCAGAAATTGAGATTCAGAGTGCAGGGACTGATTGATCCCAACGTGGACAAAGCGTGGGTCGAGCTTAGCTCGAGATATGGGCGGGGTGGGGATAGCTAAAATTGGATTCATCTATTGTATTTGGCCCTGTACTGGGTGGAATGAATAAAATGAATAAGATATGATTAAAGTAGAAAGCAGAATTTTACTACAAGTTTTCCACTCATAATTGCACATCGCTATATATTACATTTACACGTTAACGTGTTGGTTTACCTTTATACATTTATACAACACTGTACAAATAATAAGATAGCTTTAACAACCAGACTTATTGCAAACACATGTTATAACGCGTGGAAATCGTGTGCGTGCGTGCGTGAGTGAGTGAGTGAGTGAGTGAGTGAGTGAGTGAGTGAGTGAGTGAGTGAGTGAGTGGGTAAGTACGTTGGAGTGCATTTCAAACAAAATATAAAGTATATTAAATCTAGTTTCAGATGAAGATAAGACAGGAAATCTAATTCATGGAATCGCGATGACGTCATCAAAATCAAATTTCCCATAATACCCTGGGAGCGATGCCATTTGTGGAGTGGCTAATATAACATTACGAGCAATGTAAAACCTTAATTACAATTTCCTTACTACCTTGCACAATTCACTCATGATTTGATGTTTTCTGATACCTGGGGGGGGGGGGGGGTATTAGAGATTCTCAGACACAGCGTTTAATGGTTTGAGCAATGTAAACAATGCGTTGCTATGGGCAGTCCTCTTTAGCATGTAGTAAGTTTTCTCCAACTTTAATGGCGGCCGATCTCAAGATGCCCAGATGTGCGAAACCATATCCGGTCAGTATTGGTTTAATACATGTCATCCTTCTACATAACAACAAATAGAGAAAGGTATGACACTTCATAATCTAGTCGAGGAACGTAAGTGGCCGTGGGATGTAACACACATTCCTACAGCCACTTCCGTTCCTCGACTAGATTCTGAACTGTTATACCTTTCTCTATTTGTTGTTATGTAGAAGGGTGACATGAGTAAACCAATACTGACCAGATACAAGTGCCTGTGTGCGAAACTATGAATAGAGGGATCCATTTCTACCTTTGCACTGCCTACTTCTAGCTAATCTCCGCCCACGTTTTACATGTACACGTGACAGACTTTTCAATCAGCATGAATAATTCGATATAGTCCATCTTTAAAGCTTAATAGTTCGACACGTTGTACGAATTGCATGTCTTTGCTATTTAATAAGCATTCTGTTGAATATTTTTGAAACTAATTTGACTGGACGCTGTTGCTGCCAGCAACAGCGCCCAATCAAATTAGTTTCAAAATATTTAACAGCTTACCTGTATAGTTTTCTATAGAAAAATGTCCAATTGCAGACCAAGATATTTATTTTTGAAGATGTATCACTATACTTGGTATATAGAGCTAGTTATTTCAGTTCCAAATTTTGAAAAATAGTCTTCTGTTTGTATGCGCATGAACACTTCTCAAAACCAGTGTAGAAGATGTTTTTGGTCAGTTTGAGTGCCTTTAACACCCATATCAGCCAAAAACGGTTTCTGCAGCGATCTTGAGAAATGTCCATTTGCAGACAAAGAATATTTTTGAAAATTTTACCACTCGAATGACTCTCTCGATAACCGAGCCAGTCATTCCAGTGGTAAATTAACAAAAATAGTCTTCTCTTGGTCTGCAAATGGACATTTTTATGAGAAAATGTTTTAAAACAAATTTGAGGGTTTAAAGTGTTAGAGAAAGCCTAATCTAATACAGAATATATTAACCTCGTTCAATAATAGACAAGGAAATATCAGGCATAGTTGGGTAAAATATTATAGGCATAAATTATTATTATCTGATATACATCTTCAGAAACATGACAAATGGTAAAACCATAGGCTTTGTAAAGTCATTTATAAACTGTACAATTTGCATATAAAATTTACAAGCAAGAATAGAAAATGTATTTTAATGGGTGAAATACATGAGAGGTACTTATTGTACGCTTTTACTGATCACATTTGTCAGGGGGAGTAACTCTGGAGTACACAAAATAAACAACTAGAGGGAAGGATACATGTACAGGTATCCTTCAAATTCTTGCACGGATATCACTGGCTCATACCACTTCCAATGATGAAATTACTTTTTCAATTGCAGATCAACTATACAGTAAAGGTATTGGTTATTTTGAAATTAATTTGACCGAATATCAAATTAATTTCAAAGGAAGTTGTATATGATCTTTAACGATTGTAATGGTTCAAAGCCAGTCGAGCAAATGAACTGTGTTCAAAGATGTATTTTTTAACTTCACACAACTCACAAATAAAAATGACAGGAGTCTTCATGATGATCAGTATATGTGTAAGAAGGTATATGTGAGGTTGCACAAATTCAATATCTATATAAACCAATAATTTAATATAATTATTGTGAACATATTTATTAAAGATTTGACTACTTGAACATCTTCAAAAATCAGGTCAACTTATCTTAGTCTTAGCCCTTTCACCTTCGAATCTTTTTCAATGAAATTTCAATTTTCTCAATAGAAAATGTCTATTTGCAGACCAAGAGCGTATTTTTTAAATTTACTGCTGGAATGTTTGTATCCGTTATCGAGCCAATCATCTCAGCGGTAAACATTAAAAAATAAGGCTTTAGCGGCTCTTGATCTGCAAATGGACATTTTTAAGACCTCTCTGTTTGGAAAGCTTGGGTGAGTTGGGAAAAGTGCTCAAATGGCACTAATCCAAATATTGACAAATTTGGATAGCCTTAAAATAGGTTAACAGATTTTCACTACAGGTTAGAGGTTAACTTTTCACCGATGAAATCTATTTGCATACATCTCACATTCAGGGTAATCATATATGACAGCTGTTGAATAATTTGAAATAATGAAACTGGATGTTTGAATTTCTAGTCAAACTATTTTCAAATTATTCAACAAAATAGTTATTAACTATCAGATATGTGCTATAGTTGTGACTTACCATAGGTAGCTTTGCTAGAAATGAAATGGGCCCAGGTGAACCATATTACCTGGAGTTGTTTTCGGGAAAACTAGATCATCCAAGATGGCCATTGAACCGTTCTGTCAATCAAGTCATCTTGAGAAAACTTGGCTTACGTCTTTCCCTAAATAAGGTTTCATAAGTTTTGAATCGATTCCCCAAGCGATTTCGGAGATTTTAGACATTTCCTAAAATCGGCCAAAATCCAAGATGGCCACCGGCCAAATTAGCCAATTGGCTTCATTTGAACAAACTTGGATCCCTATGCCCTAAGGATGCTTCCTGCTAAATATAATTGAAATCGGCCTAGTAGTTCTCCAGAAGAAAACATTTTTAATTTCCCATTGCTTTAGTATGGGCGCCTTTGGCAGGAAAACAATCCAAGATGGCCACCAAACCGTTTATCCGACAGTTTCGAAAATGGCAAATTTCAGCTCAGAATACCCAAAACCATATAGAGAATCAATTTCGGCCTCAAAATCCATCAAATAAAAAAATTCAATATGGCCACCAAACACCTACATTTTGATTGGCCCACAGCGGTCATGTTTTTTGACAGATCAACTTCCCTTAAACAAAGTTTAATGGCCCTTAGTTCCTAATCATATCTGGCAAATTTCGACCTGATCCCTTCAGCGGTTCTAGAGAAGTCGTTTCTGCTAAAACTAGGTCATCCAAGATGGCCGCTGAACCATCTGACCAATCAAGTTCCCTTGAACAAACTTGGTTCAGCTCTTAACCATAGATCATATTTCATGATGTTTGCATCAATCCCCCAAGCAGTTTCCGAGAAGATTTTTAAAGATGTTTCCTAAAATCGGCTGAAATCCAAGATGGCCACTGGCTAAATTGGCCGATCGGCTCTATTTCAATAAAGTTGGATCCCTCTGCCCTAAGGATGCTTCCTGCCAAATATAATTGAAATCGGCCTAGTAGTTCTTGAGTCGTTTAAAGGAAAAGTTGATGGATGGACAACGGACGGATGACGGATGGTCACCACGGTATAAGCTCAGTTGGCCGCTTTCAGGCCAGGTGAGCTAAAAACTAATGCTGGAATTTTCTGGCAGTATTTTCAGCATTCTTTCTAACAATTTTTGACCGGCAAATCTGTATCACTCGGAATTCCTCAGAATGTTCTGTAACTCCTTTTGTTCTCTATAGCTTTGTTAACCCTTTAATGGTCAAGCCGATCAACAATACTTTGCAATGGTCAAAAATCAGAAAATGAAAATGAGAAAAATCCATTTGCAGGTCAACAGAAGAGTAAAGAATTAATACAGAAGTCTTTGCACATAACTATGTTATGCAAACATGAATGTCACACTTTGAGTTGATATTGAGACAAGAGGGCTTAATGCATACAGTACATCATTAGCAAATAGAACAATGGACCATTCCAGTTTTAACTATGCCCCACCCACCTCTAGCTAAGCTCCACCCACACTTTGCCGTGTTGGGATCGATCGACCCCCGAATGCCCTGACTATCAATTTCCTGAAAACTATACTGGTAAGTGGTTGAATATTTTGTAACTAATTTGACTGGGTGGTGTTGCTGCCTATGGCAATAACGACGCCCAGTAAAATTAGTTTCAAAATATTCAACATATTTATTAAATACTAAAAATCAACAATTCGTACAACAACGCATAGTTGATCTTCAATTATCCATTCATGACGTACTTATCTACGTCATACATGACATCACAATGACGTCATTGATTATGATGTCATTCTACACATCACGTAGTTGATTATGGCGTCATACGATGGATGGATAAATTGGAAAGGTGAATTACATGTCTGATGACTAGTAAGAAACCAGAACAATGTCCAATGGAATATAAAACATGATACAGACAATAACATTACAAATAAACTAACATTGTTTTAACAATACGAAAAGTATCCAATTAAAAAAACATAAAAATAGATCCATGAGAATTATAGGCAGTGTAATTTCTGCATTTCTAAATGATTGATAATACAGGATCGTTAATCTGCGCACAAACACAGATTATTGTATTCTTACAAGCTCTTTCTTCTTATTCTTGATAACACTTTTACAACGTATCTCCTTATAGTTCTCATCCGATTGACTCAAAACTTCGTCAGCTTCTAGTACCCAGTGGTATGCACATTGCTATTCAACAGAATTCAGATTTGCCATGTGTTTTACGAGATACACAGTGATTGCATAGGATATGTAGGAAAAATTCTCAGTATGGATATTTGAACAGCAATTACGCCTATAGCATTTATTGGATCACTAACATACTCGGGTACGGCTCAAACCTTGCAATTCTGTAGATGTATGTTGATATTAGGGTCACAGATCAAAGGTCAATGTTACCCTTTAGGGAATGTATGTGAGCAATATTTGAACGTCGTTTTCTCAAGTTTTTAACTGAATAACTTGAAACTTGACAGACTGCTTTAGTTTCTCCTAAAAGCACGAGTCTCCGCCTTGATGGGTTTACAAGATACACAATTCTAAAGGAGCAGTTTTTATTTCACTATAAATCATATCAATGACTACAAACTGGGTAACACAGAGGCACTATTTGTGAGGGTAGCGCACCAGCGATGGTTATATGTTCGGGCATGTTCCTCGAATACCAGAAGACACACCTGCTCAGAAGAACACACTGGAATTTACAGTCGTAGGTACAAACAAGTATCAGCAATGCAAAGGATGCCACAACATGCTATGTGATTTGCGATCAGACCTCAAACAACATAGGACCAGCAAAGTTGAGAAAGAACCTAACGGAGCTTAGGACACTCGCAGTGAACAAGACACAGTGGAGAAGCTTGAATAAAACTGATTACAGCTGATAGAAGTTTTCACTTGTTCAGCTGCAGAACACAGTCACTCATCATCATCATCATCATTTCGCTCTGATGAGATGTGAACTTTGGCAGAGATACCTGGTCTACTATTAAGTAGATTTCTGGAATAAAATCATTGGTGTTTATAAAACACATTGTGCCATTGCACATAATTTTCATACCTTTCCGCGGTTCACCTCTATGCGGCGTGATTCGGAGGGCAGTATAGTCTTCGAATAGCACAGTATTCACCTCTATAAGAAGATGTTTAGACATAAAATCTGCCCACTCAACTCGCAATATTCTCACTTTAGTGAGTTACTTTTTCAAAATCAAGAAAATGGACTTTCCAGTTTTAGCTATGCCACGCCCATCTCTAGCTTAGCTCCACCCACACTATGCTCGTGTTGGGATCGATCATTCCCTGAACTTCTTGACTATCCTTTTCCAGAAAACTATACAGAGAAGCTGTTCAATATTTTTAACTAATTTGAATGGGAGCTGTTGCTGCCCAGTCCAATTAGTTTCAAAATATTCAACAGCATGTTTAGTAAATAGCAAATACACACAATTCGTATAGTGTCTGACTATTAAGTGTTTAAGACAGACTAAATCGAAACTTGGCTTACGTCTTTCCCTAAATGAGGTTTCATAAGTTTTGAATCGATTCCCCAAGAGATTTCTGAGAAGATTTTTAAAGACATTTCCTAAAAATCGGCTGAAATCCAAGATGGCCACCGGCCAAATTAGCCGATCGGCTTCATTTGAACAAACTTGGATCCCTATGCCGTAAGGATGCTTCCTGCTAAATATAATTGAAATCGGCCTAGTAGTTCTCCAGAAGAAAACATTTAAAATTTCCCATTGCTTTAGTATGGGCGCCTTTGGCAGGAAAACAGTCCAAGATGGCCACCAAACCATTTATCAGACAGTTTCGAAAATGGCAAATTTGAGCTCAGAATACCCGTGATTAAATCTTTTTTAAATGGTCTGCTAATGAAAACTGATATTTACTTGAACAAATTTGAGTGTTAAATTGTTAAAGGTCATATATGGAGATTGTATTTTAAGACATTATAATATATTCAGTCCATCCAAATCGTATAGCTGTTAACAATTTGCTTATACATAGCATATTTTTATATTTATTGCTGATAAAGTACATAGCTTTAGAATATCGTGTCATGAATTACCTCCCTTGAATTCCAAGTAGCTGTGAAATCATAGTGGAACAACCTCTACATGCCGGGAAATAACATTTTCAACAGTGTGTAATGCTTTATCAGGCACCAGCTACTTGGTACCGGACATCCAGAATTTGCTGCCTGTCAACACTATTCTACTTCAGTGTTCTTTATTTGGAACTTATTAGAAACATGTCAAATACAACTAAGCATGTGTCAATGATCGTGATACACCTTAGGTAGATGAATATTTTATGGCTTTATCAACACCTGTATGTATACTCTTTTGTTGCACACTGCAACTACTGGGACTGTTTAAATCTATACCTGACAAAATGTCCGGAACCGGCAAGACTGTGCCTGACATTTGATAGTTTGGTGCCTGACAATGTCCTTGACAGGCACCTTATTTCCAAGCTTGCTCTAAGCGAAACCAATACAGGCAACACTGTTTAACCATGGTAACTTTTTCGTTCTCTTGCATTTGGCAATGAATTTTGAAAGATACAATGATCTCAATGATATTCCTGACATAGACATTAGTCAGAAGTTTATAATAGCGCCGATGCCATATTTATATTAATATCTTGGGCATAAAAAACATTTTAGATAAGATCTGCTCCGAGAAAATATCTCAATGTGATTCTATAGATACGTTATCCACTTTATATCTAACTACATCCAGTATTGGTGGCATTGGATGTCCTGGTGGAGAGGCGTGGAGGTCTGGATCTTCTCCCTGAAAATTCAGCTACTATGAGAAATCATTTCCTGCATTCCCTTTAATACATGTATTTTGCATCCAAACTGTGCCCATTATTCAGTAGAATCTGTTAGGATTTCCAGATGTAGTTCTACCATGTCCTTCCGCAACGCCCTACATGCACGCACCCACAAAACCCACCCGTAGATTCAGCCAAATCTGTTATGATTTTCCTGATGCAGCTCTACCACGTCCTGGATATTTAACACTTTAATGGTCAAATTTGGTCAAGAAAATTTAAATATATGCCTATTGGATGTGTATTTACAGGCCAATAGAATAGAATTTTTGAAGGTTTATCCCTTGAATGACTGGTTCGGTTATCGAGCCAGTCATTCCAGTGGTAAATTTTCAAAAATTGTATTCTCATGGTCTGTAAATGGACATTCCACAAGACCACTGTAGCAGCCGGTTTTTGCCGGTATGACCATTAAAGGGTTAAAAACTAATTTACCTGAATCTTTTCACAGATATCAATTCTTCTCAGGTGTATCATTGTCACAATAAACCTAAGATCCTTTAAAGTAATCAAAAAATTATCTATATTACTGTTGGGAAATTGAGAGAGATTTGAGGGATGACTGGGTTTAACCGGCTAACCCGGTCACCTGGACATTTTCTGTGAGAAAAATGAGTTTCTTGAGTAAATGTGAGCGAGTTTTAAAGGATGAAAAAGATACATATTTATATATTGGATAATCTATTAACACTTTCACTGAGCAATTACCCATATTTCATTTTCAAGGCAACGATACAGGAAAATTGTTGAATATTTTGAAATTAATTTAACTGGAAGATGTTGCTGCCTTAGGCAGCAACATCTTCCAGTCAAATCAATTTTAAAAATATTCAACAGAATAAGTTTTATATCACAAAGAATTTACTTTTTGAGGGATCTGTCGGTGAGAGTTAAATTAAACCACACACCCGTACGTTCTTACACATTTCCACCCTGAGGTAAATATAATTCAATGTGTATGATTACTGTATTCTGCGGCTGTAGTAGTAGAAACACTAACAAATGAACAATGGACAAAAACAGATGCAGAATAGTACCTATCTTTGTGACCATCACGTCATGAACCTCTATCCTACTAGAGCAAAATGAACACAACTTGCTGTTTTAATCTTCAACCCTTTAACCCTCATATCAGCCAAAAACGGCTTCTGCGATGGTCTTGAAAAATATCCATTTGCAGACCAGGAGGACTATGTTTTTAAAATTTACCACTGTAATGACTGGCTCGATAAACGAGCCAGTCATTTCAGTGGTAAATTTTCAAAAATACTCTTCTCTTGATCTGCAAATGACCAAATTTGAGGGTTAAAGGGTTAACTCCTCTTGTGTGCACAGCATCTCAGTGCTCAAAATGCTGCTTATATTAAATAACGGCTTAGACTTTTTTTTATTATAGATTTACCAGTGGAGTTTACAACAAAATCTTTCTGCTGCCCTGCAAGTAGATGTTTCTCAAGACCACTGCAGAGACTGTTTATTGGCCAGCTTGACAATTATAAGTTTAATTCTCAAGAAAATACACATTTTTACTTACTCACTATCCATGTGCAGGTCCAAGTGGACTATTTTTTAAATTTTACCACTTGAATGACTGGCTCAGTAAGCGAGCAAGACTCAGTATGAGAGTAGGTTATTTCAGTGGTAAATTTTCAAAAATAGTCTCGACATCTTGGCCTGCAAATGGACATTTCTCAAGACCACGACAGAGGCCGGTTTTGGCTGGCCTAAAAATTAAATTCTTCAGTTGACCATGAGGCATTAAAGAATAACACAAGTGAGAATTAGATTTCAACCAGCTGACGCAGCTGAAACTCAAACTTGATCTGTAACTTCTCATAACAAAGCAAAGTACCAGGTTTCAGTTAAATATGGTGAAGGAGAATGAAAAAAGTCTGGAAAGTTGATATTTTTATATTTCATGAATCAAAAGGGTATGTACATGTAAATTCATCAAAAATTGACATACACGTCTGAACCTCAAACCCGACCTGTAACTTCTCAAACCAAGGTAATATACCAATTTTCACTTGAATATCCTGAAAAAGTGTGGAAAACTGATATTTTTCGCATTTCATAAGATGAAAGGGGTATGTGTAACGCCATCAAAAACTGACGCATACACATGAAACTTGAACTTGCTCTGTAGCTTCTCATAACAAAGCAATGTACCAATTCTCAGCAACATATCTTGAAGGAGTGCGAAAAACGTGCAGAAAAACGTGCAGAATATATGTGAAAAATATATGTGAGGAAAACTTATATTTTTCGTATTTCATAAGTCGAAAGGCGGCATAACTCCAAGAAAAATTGACGATAATGTCCAAAACTCGAACTTGCTCTGTAACTCCTTATAATAAAGCAATAAACCAAATTTTAGTAAAATAGCTTGAAGGGGTGTGAAAAAAGTGTGGAAAACCAATTGTGACATACAGAAAAACGGACGGACAGACAGACAGAAAGCAAACCCGGTTTTACCTGTATGGGGGGGGGGGGGGGGTTTCTAATTGGTGTTTATTAAATTTTAAATTTATCAAAGACTAATGACAGACTTTTATTTTCATGAAAAGCGATTTAACAATTGGCATTAAATTTTCTTCAAATCAGATTTCACACACAAAAAATGCTCAATTAAAATTCTGAATGTTAGTTCTATAGCCTATCGCCATAGGGTCCTCTCAGCCCAATTTGGTTGAAATCTGTCAAAATGGTAAGGAAAGAAAGCAATTTGACAATTTTTAATAAATCTAAGATTTTCATCCAAAAATTTGATGAATCACAATTCTGAATGGAAAAATCAGCAGTGTTTGTCAAATCGCTTCTTCTTACCAACTTGACTTATTTCCACCAATTTGGCTGAAATGATCCTAACATGATGCTAGGATCTTTCCACCAATTTGGCTGAAATTGCTCAGAATCGTTATAATTGGCAGTAAATTTTTAATAAAATCTACGACTGATAAAAAAAATGACGAATCAAAATTCCAAATGGAAGTTCTGGAGCCAAGCATGACAGGATCCTTTGACCCAAATTAGGTAACGGAGGAGTAGCGCTACAAAACAAATGTTGACGGATGGACGGACAATGTACAGTCATCACGGCGTAAGCCCACTTGACATTTTATGCATAAAGCTCCTTAATCCTTTCCCAGAATCTCAATTACAAGGCAATCATACAATTAAGCTGGTGAATATTTTGAAACAACATTTGAGAGGAACCTGTTACTCGGGCAGCAACAGCTCCCAGTCAAATTAGTTTCAATATAATCAATATATTCTTTCCATTGTAATTGATTTAAGAGTATTTGGTCTTTTGGATTCAAAGGGTTAAAGGTCAGACAATAGATGAGTGTGATGCAAATCTGTTTCAGTAGTGGTGTACAAGCTGTGATGATGTGATATCTGAAGGGTGGCCTGGTATTATCAAGAGCAAACAATGCATGAAACAAATACACTATATTAAGATAAACATAAATCGTAACAAAAAATTAACATGGTGTCTTTAACCCTTACCACTCTGAGGACGAAATAAAAAAGTTTCGTTTCATGGAAACCTACATGGGGGAATTTTTATTTTTTTTCACATGGCCGGGGAATAAAAAAAATTTTCTACCCAGTATAAATGCTAAAACATCCATACATTTGTCAAACTATACAAATTACAATGTTTTTAAGGCCATTTGTATGCAATGTGAATCCCGTTAGCTAATTGTAACATGAAAAACATGACAAGTTTGACAATTATAACTATATTTAATGGACATCTAGTTAAATATCGGAAAAACAAATATTTATTAGCTTTTAGAAATAAATTAATAATTGAAAAAAATATTTCCTCCCTCCCTTAATGGATGGGCCTGATGTCAAAATCTTTAATTTTCAAATTAAATGAACCCTTTAACCCTCGAATTTATTCCATAAAATTTAAATTTTCTCATAGAAAATGTCCATTTGCAGACCAAGAGACTATTTTTGAAAATATACCACTGGAATGACTGGCTCGGTTATCAAGTCAGTCATTTCAGCGGCAAATTTTTTTTAATAGTCTTCTTTTGGTCTGCAAATGGACATTTCTCAAGACCATTGCAGAAGCCGTTTTTGGTTGATATGAGTGTTAAAGGTTTGAAGAACAAACTGGTGTTCATTTTTCAACAAATTTGGTGCAAATGGTGCTGTCGTAGACAGTAACATCGTCCACCAGAATTGTAGAAAAGTGTACACCAGTTTCTTTGCTCATGACAAAGTAAAAGATGGAATATCGACATCAGAGTGGCAAGGGTTAAAGATGAAAATAAAGGCAGAGGATTAAGAATGCATAGCTCTACTCAATATATGGTAAATGTTGTACCAATGATTCATGTATATGAAGGTTGATTATGATGCTTTATATGCAACTGAACTTCACAAACTCAACAAAACAGAGCCATTCTTGTTTCTGCCACTACATAACACTCCTGGACATTATAAAAACACTTCTTCGGAACAGGTGAAGTAAAGATTGTTTAAAGTTTGTGCAATCAGTGATCACTCCTTTAAGATTTAAAAAAAAAATTTTAAGCACTGATTATTTATAGTTTTCTCTCCGAAACAATCGTGTGTAAGCGTCCACCGCAGGAAAATATTTACAATATACCGGTATCCAAACTTCCATGGCACCACATTAAAATTTAATAAGAGTCCTAGTAATATAAAGCGCATCAGTCTTGCTGTAATCGTCGTTGAGCGGCGGCACGATATGCTAATTCTCGTCGCGCTTCAGGATTGTCAAATCGGCCTCTGACATGTGATGATGTAATACTCTCAAGGAGCATCTCATGAGGGTCGTTGTCCAATACAGGAGACTGCTGATGATGATTACTCGAATCTGCACCTTGCTCAGGTGTTCTCGATATAAGTGATAATGGCAGCAATACATCAGTATCAAGCTTTGATTTGTCCATATATCGCCTAAAAAAAGATTTATCAAAAAGTTAGTTTAGTGCATTACAAAACAAAAGGTTAATATTTATTATTTGCATTCGCTTTCATATGACACAGTTCTACTCAAACCTAACTTGCCATGTGTTTCCAAAAATCAATAAAACGTCCTGTTGAATATTTTGAACGTAATTGGATTGTAAGACATTGTTACCGAAGGCTGCAATGTAACAGAATTATGTTTAAAATACTCAACAGAATATTTCTTACTCGCTAACATGAATCTGTTTTTGTTTTGCAACCATTTTAACTTAGTTATGAGCTGTACTGTAACTGGTGTTTATTCAGGAAACAATGTTGATCTCTGTATGCTTATGACATCATAGACAGCATCAGATTTCATGATCATTGTTTTAAAAATGTATGTAAATAGTTTCTCATGTGACTAACAAGCAGCCATTTGGTACCAGTGTGATATGGGTTACGCATTGTCTTAACCCTTTAATGATCTGGCCGGCCAAAACCCGCATCTGTAGAGAAATGTCCATTTGCAAACCAAGAGAAGACTATTTTTGAAAACCTACATTCACTGAAATGCCTGGCTCGATGACCGAGACAGTCATTCCTGTAATAAACCTTCAAAACAAGTCTTCAACTGGCTTGAAAATGGACATCACTGAGCAAATCTCAAATTTCATGCTCAATCTTGCCCATTAAAGGGTTTTAAGAACCAAGAACTAGGTGATATAAATCAAATGATCCCACCCCAACCCCCGCAATGGCAGCCATGTTAGTGGGATGACATAATCGCACTGGTTTGCATAGGCGCGTGGATGCACACGCTGATGAAAGAGGATAATGATTACGACTAAATACTATAACAAACAAGCATTCTGTAAGTATTGCTTTGCAATACATGTCCCCTACCCAGTGATATAAATCGTTAGAGATTGAGAGTCAAAAACTACATTAAAAATTGACAGAAGCAGCTGAAACTTGAACTTGATCTGTAACTTCTCATAACAAAGCAATAAACCAAGTTGCAGTCATATATGGTGAAGAACGAAAGTCTTGAAAGGTGATATGTTTGTATTTCATAAATCAAAAGAGGACATTAACTCCATAAAATATTGACAGAAACGGCTGAAACTCGAATTTGGTCGGTAATTTCTCATAACAAAGCAACGTACCAATTCTCAGTAGAATACCTTGAAAGACTGCGAAAAAAAGTATGGCAAACCAACTGTGACAGATGGACGGACAGATTGGAGTGCAAACCTATAGTCCCTCCCCCCCCATCCCCCTGGTTTTACCAATAGGGGACTAATAAAGAATAAGCCTTTCCATAAAGTTTCGTCAAGATACTCAAAGCAAAAGTAGTTATTGAACGGCAATCGAAAATTTACGTGCAAGAACGGACATGGTCAGAAAGACAGACAGCCTGAATGACTGAACCACAAAATAACATGCACTTTCCTACCACCCTAAGCAAACATTCCATGAAGTTTCATCACGATACTTACAAAAACACAAGATTTGCAGGGATGGAGAGACACAAACTCAGAAAGACAGATGGATGAACGGATGGATGTATCGATGGACTGGCTGACGCACAAAATAAGGTGCCGTTCCCTACTGCCATAGCCAACCCTTGCATGAAGTTTCATCATGATACTCCAAGCAGACGTAAAGTTATTGAAGGAAAAAGCTGTGTGTGACGGACACATGGATGGACAAACAGATGGATGGATGGAGCAAAGACATAATTACAAGGATAGCATGCATTAATATAAATTTTGAAAAATGTGTTTCAACTGCAGCTTGTGATTGTGAATAAATACCTTCTAGCTTGCTCGAGCAATGAGTTCTTCCGATGCTGAAGAATTGCCTCTCGTTCTAATGATGATTTTGAGAATCTACTTCCCGCGACTGATGGCATGGGAGTCCGTCTGAAAAAGATGTAACATTTAAAACTAGATTGATCGGTCGATGATGCGTCATCACAAATCCCTACGTTCATCGCTTTGAACTTTTGACCCCATCCTACAACACACCCCTGGGAGCGGAGCCAAATGTAAATGTCCTTTTGCACTCAACAATTATATGGGTAACTCACATATAAAAGTTGGTTGAGCTCCACCAAACGGTTTCGGACAAGTGGTGTTACAAGTGATTTGACATTTTGACCGCTGGCCCGCCATCCCCTGGTGGAAGAGCCAAATGGAAATTGTGTCATGCAGAGCAGAATCATATGGGTAACTTACATACCAAATTTGGTTGAATTCCACCAAACAATTTGGGAGGAGATAGCGTGACGGGCGGACAAAGGCGATTACAATAACCCAGACGTTTTTTTTAAATGTGGGGACAATGAATTAAAATTTTCAAAACAATCAACAGATATAACACATTTATGGCGACAATTTTCTTGAATATTTCGGCATTAGGGAGCAACCACTTTCAATCATAACTGTTTCAAAATATTCAACAGTTCCCCTCATATGTCTGTCTCTTTGAAACTTATTTGGTCATGGTGCATATTCACACCAGAATGCTTGACAAAGAAATTGTTAAAATTGTTTACTTTAGAAGCTCAAACTGTATGCATGCATAGATGCATGGAAACTAAATAAATTTTAGCATATGATGATTTCATTCCATATAAATTAATATAAAATTTTTAGGTTGTGCAATTGAATTAGAGACACAAGTCCCCAATGCAAATTCAAAACTAAACAAGAGTCCCAAGGGGCCTGTATCGCTCACCTGGACCAGAGGCATTTCAACTAAAATGGTCATTAACAATAAGTATAACTGTAATGAGTTGAGTAGACTTGTAACAAGAAAAGAGAGGCCATGTTTCTTTATGTATCAGCTTCTATCGAACAAACATTTATGGCCCTTAGTCATCAATATCATACATGTATCTTCCAAATCTCGGCCCAATCCATTCAGCGGCTCTGGAGACAGTCACTTTCATGAAAACCGGTCCATCCAAGATGGCCGCACAACCATTTGGCCAGTCAAATTCCCTAGAACAAACTTGGTTCAGCTCGTGCCCTAAATGATATTTTATGAGTTTTGGATCAATTGCTCAAACAGTATCGGCGAAGACATTTCTAAAAATCGACCGAAATCCATGGTCGTCGACAAAATTGGCTGATCGGCTTCATTTGAACAAACTTGAATCTCTATGCCCTAAGAATAAACGAAATCACGGATTTCTTTTTTCACGAGAGAGTTGATACTTACCTCCCTAATACTCTTTGATATTGCTAAATATCGGTTTTCATTCAATAAAAACTTAGATTAAAAAAGATAGGTGCCCCTACTGGGCAGGTAGTCAGATGACAGTCTGGCGGATGCTAGCCCCAACCACCGCGCATGCGCAGACTAGTACTTCCTCTGACTAATTTATTGGCTGACACTATGCATCTTTACAAGAGCCTGAAGACCAAGCCTCTGTGGGGCGGAGAGGCTGAGTCCGTATTAGCGAGTTAAGTATCAACTCTCTCGTGAAAAAAGAAATCTGTGATTTCGTTTATTTCACTTCAAGAGTATACTTACCTCCCTAATACTCTGATATTGCCAGAATTCGACAGAGAATTCGGCGGGAGGGAGGCGAGGTCAAAAGACCAGCTCATCGCTATGCGCTTTTCTGCGTTTAAGGCACTTAAACCTCTGAAATTGTGTGAAAACACAACCAGGGATAGATTTGAACATCGGCTAACACCACCGATGGCTGAGAGATGACCATATGTCATATGCGTCCACCCCACCCCCCCTTCCTGGGAGGAAGACTGAATGACCTCAATGTCCCATACGCTCTCTACGTACACGTGCTATGTACTATCGGACATTTAAATCGAAAAGGCTTCATTTTCGTATACTCTCAATAATGAACCACATAAAACACGAACCATCACCATATTAATAATGAAGGATCACGTGACAATACAATTAACAATGGACAACACATAAACAAGATTGACCTTGTCGAGGCTGGATGCTGTCATCATCTTCCCCTTGGTGAAGGCTGATGCAGTCCTAAAAAGTGGTTGTCTCCATTGATTAATTGTGAAATATATTAAAAAAAAATGAGGAAACCTCATCTAAATATGTACATCTAGATTATTTCTTCAAAATCGATAAGACGAGAGGATTCGAGGCGTCACGAAGATAATGGTCGGTAAAACTTGACTCACAGTGCCACTGGGCTACTGACATGTCATCCACAGGAACCCCATTAAACAGGGCAGTAGAAGTCACTATGCCACGCACACTGTGAGCCTTGGCCATGTCAACTTGTTTACCTGTGGCAGATTTATGACAAAATTGAATACACTCTACAATCCACCTGGAAATGGTGTCCTTAGACGCCCTGCCATGGGGTTCAATATATGACAACCATAACGCTGATGGGTCCGCCTGCCATTCCTGAGTGCGTTGTTTGTACCGATTTAATGCTCGGACTGGACACCATGCTTTTGAATCAGGATCATATCTAGTCAAAGCTGGTAAAAATATAGGATGACCTGGATATTTCAAAGACTGGTTCTTAGCCATGAAATTTAACCTAGGTACACGCCTAAGGCCTTCCCCTGTAACCACAAAACGGTCCGCCTTGGCTGATAAGGTACCAATTTCGCCTCTCCGCCTTGCCGAGGCCGCAGCAATTAAAAATACAGCTTTAAGAGTCAACATTTTCATAGAAATGGAACTTAGTGGTTCAAATGGCTTATCAGCTAGTACCTGGAGCACTAGAGACAAACTCCAAGATGGAATCACTGGGGGATTCCTTGGTCTTAGATTGTGCATGCCCTTAATTAAAGTATTTAATGTACTTACTTCATCACTGCCCCTATTAGCCAAGCAGGGTATAACTGACATTAAAGCTGATTTATAACCAACAATAGAGTTAGGCTTGAGGCTATAGGCATCATACAGGTGACAGAGGAAATCGGCTACTACCTGAATAGATGAATCCATTGGATTAATACATCTTCTTGAGCACCATTCTGTAAATCTGTTGATTTAATAATTACACGCTCTGGAGGTTGACCCCCTTCTGGCTTTTGCCATGAACAAGGCTGCTTGCTCAGAAAATCCCTCCTTAATTCTAGATTCCTTGACAACATCTACACAGTCAATCTGAACATTGACGGATTGTTGTGAAGGGCCTTGCCACGGAAGATAATATTGTCCATCAGAGGCAGAGGAACCGGATTGCAGACCAGAAGGTCCAGCAGATCCATATACCATGATCGGCTTGGCCAATTTGGGGCGATCAGAAGCATTTGGCACTCCTCCTGTCTGATTTTCTGAAGAATTTTTGGAATCAGGATTGCTGGACGGAATGTGTATGCATACATTCCTACCCAGCTGATAGTGAACGCATCTGTTGCGATAGCGCTCGGATCTGGAATCAGAGAGACATACGTCGTCATCTTCGCATTCTTCTTCGTTGCGAATAAATCTATGTTGAGTTTTCCCCAGTGATTGAACAGACGATCCGCCACACATTGATTTAGTTGCCATTCCGTAGGTAAAACACTCATCCTTCGGCTCAATGAGTCTGCTAACAGATTTAACCTTCCCGGAATATGAATTGTTTTCAAGGTAATCCTGTGATTCAGACACCAGCAAAGCAGTTTCCATGTCATCATACAGAGACTGGGCCACTTCGTTCCGCCCTGGTGGTATATGTAAGTTACTACTGCTGAGTTGTCTGATCGAATTAGAACACTCTTGCCCTGAACTTTCTGTAAGAAATGTTCCAGACCCAGGACTACTGCTCGTAATTCCAGTAGATTTATATGTTTTTTTGACTGTTCCAATTTCCAAATCCTTCATATATCGTGGATTCTTCCAGGCAAGCTCCCCACCCCTCCATCGATGCATCTGTATACATCATTAACTGAGGGTGAGGAGGGGTTAGCATCACCCCCGCCAGGAGATTCTCTGTCTTCAACCACCATTGTAGGTGGTGAATTAGAGGCGCCAGCACTGACACGTTTGAGTCCAGTACTCTGGGTCCATTGCGTCATGAGAAATAACTGGATCGGCCGCCTGCGTAAGGCCGCCTGAGGAATGACTGGTTCCAGAGAAACCATCAACCGCAGCATTCTCAGGTAAATCTGTGCCAGGACATGACGACTGTTGCACACTGACTGTATTACTGAGATGAGTATTTGTACCCTTTCCTGAGTAGGATAAACATATCCTATCTATCTTGGAGAAGGGAATGTGGACAGCTTCAATAGATTTGAAGGATGCTTATTTTCACATTCTAATAGCCAGGAGTTTCCATCGCTTCCTGAGATTCGCATTCCAGGGCAGACAGTGGGAATTCAGGGTATTACCCTTCGGAATTTCTACGTCTCCTCGGGTCTTCACCAGGGTGGTTCTTGCGATAAAAGCATACCTCTGCAGGAGAAGCATAGCAGTCCACACGTACATAGACGACTGGCTGTTAAAAGCACACAACCAGGAAAGTTTATCAGCAAACTTGGAGATAGTTTTGAAAACTCACAGACTTAGGCTGGATAACCAAGTTTCAGAAATCAGACCTGACTCCATCCCAGAAGTTTGTCTACCTGGGAATGTTCTGCGATCTATATATAGGATATGTTTATCCTCCTCAGGAAAGGGGACAAATACTCAAGGGGCATGTATCGCTCACCTGGAACATAGGCATTTAAACTAGAAAGGTGACTGGTTATAAGTAGAGGTTCTAGAGTTGTTTTTGCGAAAACTAATCATCCAAGATGGCTATTAAATAAATTTGGACTTTTGCCCTAGATGATGTTTCACGAGTCTTGAATTGATTCCGCAAGCGGTTTCGGAGATTTGTAAAGACATTTCTAAAAATCAAGCAAAATCCAAGATGGCCGCCAGCCAAATTGGCCGATCGGCTTTGTTTGAACAAATTTGAATCTCTACACCTAAGGATGCTTGTTGTCAAATATAATTGAAATCGGCCTAGTAGTTCTCGAGATGACGACATTTTAAATTTCCCATTGCTTTAGTATGGGAGCTTTTGACGGGAAAATGATCCAAGATGGCTGCCAAACCATTTATCCGACAGTTTCGAAAATTGCAAATTTGAGATCAGAATAACCAAAAACACATAAAACCAATTTCAGCCTCAAAATCAGGTCAAATAAAAAAATCCAATATGGCCGTCAAACACCATTTATGATTGGCCCACGGCAGACATGTTTTTTATGGATCAACTTCCCTTGAACAAACTTTAATGGGCCTTAATACCTACTCATCTCTGCCAAATTTCGGCCCGATCCATTCAGCGGTTCTGCAGTTGTTTTCATTAAAACTAGGTCAACCAAGATGGCGGCCGAACCATCTGCCCAATCAAGTTCCCTTGAACAAACTTGGTTCAGCTCTCACCCTAGATCATATTTCATGAGGTTTGCCTGAAAAACCTTTTGGTGGTTGGGATTGAATTTTTACCGGTTTGTAATTTTTACCGGTTTGTAATTTTTACCGGTTCAGGCATTTTGGTGACCGATTTCATTTTTTTAAACCATTTTTGGGGCAAGAATTTTGGGAAATTTTGGGAAATTTAGTGGAGCATATGTAGCCTGCTGGGTGATGGGTAATGAGCATGGGTGGTCTGTCAGTCCATCACTCATTCAGTCCTCTGTTCAGTCACTCATGCAGTCCGGCGGGTGGTCACTCATGCAGTCATCTAATTTGTCACTCAAGCAGTCAGTCACTCATACAGTTGGGCGGTCAGTCGCTCGTGTTGTCGTTGGTCAGTCAATGTTTCACGCATGCATTCCCCCCAGTCTATGACTCATGCAATCACTCGATCTGTCATTCATGCAGTCATCCGATCTGTCACTTATGCCATTTGTCAGGTTGTCACTCATGCAGTCATCCTATCTGTCACTCACCAGATATGTCACACATTCAGTCCAACAGTCTGTCACTGATGCAGTCCCTCGATCTGTTACTCATGCAGGCCATCAGTATTTCACCCATGCAGTCATCCGATCTGTCACTCATGCAGTCTAGACTGCCAGTCACTATTCCTCATGCAGTCATTCGATCTGTCACTCAAGCAGTCTGTAACTCATGTAGTCAGCCGATCTGTCACTCCCATCAGTCTGTCAGTCATGCAGTTTGTCAGTCTATCACTCATGCACTCATCCTATCTGTCACTCGTGCAGTCATCCGATCTATCACTCATGCAGTCATCCAATTTGTCACTCATGCAGTCATATGATCTGCAATTGATGCAGTTCTCCGATCTATCACTCATGCAGTCGGTCACTCATGGAGTTGGTCGGGTGGCCGGTTGGTCGCTCAGTCGGTCGGTCAGTGGGTTTGAAAGTTGGTGGGTGGGTGGGTTAGTCTGTCAGCCTGCCCGTCATGCTGTCACACATGCAGTACTCCGATCTGCCACTCATGCAGTCATCCAATTTGTCACTCTTGCAGTCATCCGATCTGCCACTCATGTAGTCCGTTAGTATCACTCATGCCATCCGTCACACATGTAGTTGCTCGGCTGGCTGGTTGGTCGGTCAGTGTTTTTGTCAGTCGGTGGGTGGATGGGTTAGTCTGTCAGCTTGTCCGTCAGGCTGTCACTCATGCAGTTCTCCGATCTGTCACTGATGTAGTCCGCCACTCGTGCAGTTATCCAATTTGTCACTCTTGCAGTCATCGGATCTGTCACCCATGCAGTCATCCGATCTGTCACTCATGCAGTCCGTCAGTCTGTCAATTATGCAGTCATCCTATTTGTGAATTATGCAGTCATCCGATATGTCAGACATGTAACAACAGTCTATCAGTTTATTACTGATGCATCATCAGATCCCTTACTCATGCAGTCATCCAATCTGTCACTCATGCAGTCATCTGATCTGTTACTCATGCAGTCAACTGATCTGTCACTCATGCAGTCATCTGATCTGTTACTCATGCAGTTGGATGGGCGGCCAGTCAATCGGGCAGCCAGACAATCCCATCTGTCACTCATGCAGTCATCCTATATGTCACTCATGTAGTCCATCAGTCTGTCACTCGTGCAGTCATCCTATCTCTCACTCATGCAGTCATCTGATCTGTCACTTATGCATCCGATCTGTTACTCATGCAGTTGGACGGGCGGCTGATCAATCGGTTGGTCGCTCAGTGGGTTTGTCAGTCGGTGTGTGGGTGGTTTGGTCTGTCAGCTTGTCCGTCACTCATGCAGTTCTCCGATCTATCACTCATGCAGTCCGCCACTCATGCAGTCATCCAATGTCTCAGTAATGCAGTTGTTCACTAATATAATCAGTATGGCGCTCAATCATGTGGTCAGTCAGTCTGTCATGCATGCAGTCAGCCACTCCATCACTCATGCATTCGGTCGGTCAGTCCGATCTGTCACTCATGCAGTTAGTTAATCAGCCTGTCTGTCAGTCTGTCACTTATTCAGGCATTCGATCTGTCAATCACGCAGTCTGTCACTCATGCAGTCGGTCGGTCATCCGATCTGTCACTCATGCAGTCAGTCACCCTTTCCTCATGTCCGTCATTTAACCGATCTGTCACTCATGCAGTCTATCCCTCATGCAGTCGGTCATCCGATCTGTCACTCATGTAGTCAGTCAGTCATCTGCACTGTCACTAATGCAGTCAGTCGGTCAGTTGTTGGTCGGCCTGTCAGCCTGTCCATCATTCATGCAGTCATCAGATCTGTCACCCATGCCGTCTGCCAGTCAGTCACTCATGCAGTTGGTCATCTGATCTTTCACTCATGCAGTCAGTCGCTCATCCGAATTATCGTTCATGTATTCAGTCGGTTGGTCTGTTGGCCTGTCCATCAGTCCTTCACTCACACAGCTATCCAAGCTGTTACTCATGCAGTCTGTCAGTCCATCACTCATGTAGTTGGTCATCCAATCCAACACTCATGCAGTCGGTTATCCGATCTGTCACTCATGCACTCACTCAGTCATCCGATCTGTGACTCATACTGTTGGTCTGATCTGTCATTCATGCAGTCCATCACTCATGCAGTCGGTCATACGATCTGTAACTCATTCAGCCACAGTCATCTGCTCTGTCACTGCTGCAGTCAGTCAGTCAGTCATTTGGTTGGTCATTCGGTCAGTTGGTCAGCCTGTCCATCAGTCCGTCATGCATCATGTCATCAGATCTGTCACTCGTGCAGTCTGTCAGTCCATCACTCATACAGATCATCTGATCTGTCACTCATGCAGTCAGTCATTCTGTCTGTCGGCCTATCTGTCAGTCCATCAACCATGCAGTCATCCGATATGTCATGGACTCATGATCCCATCAGTCCATCACTCATGCAGTCGGATATCAGAGCTGTCACTCATGCAGTCATTCGGTCACCAGATCTGTCACTCATGCGGTTAGTCGGAAATAAGAAAATTTATCAAATTTCTTTTTCACGAGTGAGATGACATACTTACCTCCCTAGCACTCTTGATATACTAGTATATTGGCTCTAAATTCAATAATATTCAGAATTATAAAAAGTTAGGTGCCCCTAATGGGCAGGGGATGTACACAGTCATGCACATGACAGACCCCAACCACTGCGCATGTGCATACTGGTACTTCCATTACTAAATATTGGCTGACATAGAAGCAACTATTCAAATAACCAAAGGACCAAGCCTCCGTGGGGTGGAGAGGCCGGGATCCTGTTAGGGAGGTATGTCATCTCACTCGTGAAAAGGAAATTTGATAAATTTTCTTGTTTCACATCATGAGAACGTACTCACCTCCCTAACACTCTTGATAAAAGAAAGAATTTGAAATAAAATTTGGTGGGAGAGGCATGGTCCTAAAACTAGTACACCCTCGAAGAGACTAGCTCTTTGAATTTTCAAAAGATTTAAAACATCTGAAATTGTGTCTGAAAACACAACCAGGAATAGAATTTTGCATCGGATAATCGACTGATGAAGAGAGTGATTAAAAAGCAAATGCGCTCCCCACACTGCCAACACACCCCGCCCACCCCCCCCCCCCCCCTTTCTGAGGTAGGTTAGGAAAAAATGCTGCTCTAAATGACTAACACGTTCTCTAACTTGATGAAAAGTATTACTAGACATTGGAAAAAGAAGAATTGCTTCATTTTCAAAAACTCTGAAAGAACCACAATTAAGAGACATTAACAATCACCACATTAAATAAAAGCACCATCACCAAGACCAAAAAACAAAATGGTCACATATACTGACCTCTGATGTCTTGGGTGCGGAAATCATCTCTTCCCCCACCGGATGAAGAGAATGATACCAAAAATAATACCCTACCAACAAATGTGATATTTGTAAATAGCAGAGGAGGAAAACTAATTACAAATATATACCTCTACATTATGTTCTGAGGACTGAGACGGAGAGCGGGTTGGAAGTGTCACAGATGTAATGGTCAGTAAAACTTGATTCACAGTGCCACTGGGCTACTGACATAATGTCCTCAATAGAAAAACCATTAAATAATGCTGTGGAAGTTACCACACCACGGACACTATGAGCCTTAGCTCTACCAACTTGAATTCCAGTGGCTGTCTTATGACACAATTGAATGCATTCTACTATCCATCTGGAAATAGTGTCTCTTGACGCCCTACTTGTACCATGGGGTTCAATATATGCCAACCATAGGGAGCATGGGTCCGTCCGCCAAACCTGAGTTCTTCTTTTGTACTTATTTAAAGCACAGACAGAACACCATGCTTTAGCACCAGGATCATATCTGGTTAAGGCAGGTAAAACAAGCATTCTGTAAGTATTGCTTTGCAATACATGTCCCCTAACCAGTGATATAAATCTTTAGAGATTGACAGTCAAAAAATCCATTAAAAATTGACAGAAGCAGCTGAAACTCGAACTTGATCTGTAACTTCTCATAACATAGCAATAAACCAAGTTTCAGTTATATATGGTGAAGGAGAAGGAAAGTTTTGAAAGCTGATATGTTTGTATTTCATAAGTCGAAAGGGGACATAACTCCATCAAAAAATGACGCAAACACCTGAAACTCGAACTTGGTCTGTACTTTCTGATAATAAAGAAACGTACCAATTCTCAGTTGAGTATCTTGAAAGACTGCGAGAAAAAGGGCGGAAAACTTTTTCTTTTTTTTAGTCCAAAGGGGACATAACTCCATGGAAAACTGAGGAAAATGTCTGAAACTCGAACTTATTCTGTAACTCCTTATACTAAAGCGATGTACCAATTTTTCCTTAAATATCTTGAGAAAAAGTGCGGAAAGCTAATATTTTTCGTCGAAAGAGGGCATAACTCTATCAAAAATTGACGCATACCCCCGAAACTCGAACTTGGTCTGTAACTTCTCATAACAAAGCAATGTAGCAAATCTCAGTAGAGTATCTTGAAAGACTGCGAAAAAAAGTGTGGGAAACTAATATTTTCATAAGACGAAAGGGGCAAACTCCATGAAAAATTGACGAAAATGTCTGAAACTCGTACTTGCTCTGTAACCCCTTAGACTAGTGATGTACAGATTTTTCCTTAAATATCTTGAAGGAGTGCGAAAAAAATTGCAGAAAGCTGATATTTTTCATATTTCCTAAGTCGAAAGGGAGCATAACGCCATCAAAAATTTACGCATATGCCTGAAACCCCAACTTGGTCTGTAACTTACAAAGCAATGTAGCAATTCTCAGTATAATATCGTGAAAGACTGCGAAAAAGTGCAGAAAACTAATATTTTTCATATTTCCCTAAGTCGAAAGGGGGCATAACTCAATCAAAAATTGATGCATACGCCTGAAACTCGAACTCGGGCTGTAGCTTCCCATAACAAAGTAATGTAGCAATTCTCAGTATAATATCTTGAAAGACTGCGGGGAAAAAGTGCGGAAAACTAATATTTTTCCTATTTCATAAGTTGAAAGGGAGGGGGGGGGCATAACTCCATGAAAAATTGACGAAAATGTCTGAAACTTGAACTTGCTCTGTAACTCCTTATACTAAAGCGATGCACTGATTTTCGATTAAATATCTTGAAGAAGTGCCAAAAAAAGTGCGGCAAGCTGATATTTTTCGTATTTCTTAAGTCGAAAGGGGGCATAACTCCATAAAAAAATTGACGCATATGCCTGAAACTCAAACTTGGTTTGTATCTTCTCATAACAAAGCAATATACCAATTCTCAATTGAATACCTTGAAGGACTGCGAAAAGTGCATAAAACCAACTGCGACAGATGGAGATGGACAGACGGACGGACGGATGGATGGATGGATGGACAGACGGAGTGTAAACCTATAGTCCCCCCGTTTTTACCTGTAGGGGACTAATAATAGGTTGAGCCAGATATTTTAAAGATTGATTCTTAGCCCAGAAATTCAATCTCGGTAGAAGCTTAAGGCCTTCCCCTGTAACTATATAACGGTCAGACTAAGCAGACAAGGCATGAATTTCACATCACCCTCACACTGGTGCGCCTAGGGTTAACGGGGTGCACGTAAATTTTAGAAGTGGGTGTGTCTCTGGTACATATGACAACATCTGAGTGGTACCTGTGGTAACCGAAAAAACTTTTAGGCCATCAGGCCATTACCACACACCACTTCTCGCGCGCCTCACCCAGCGCCACGTGCACCATGGTGCATAAGCTGCTGCGTGGCCGGCTGCGCTTGAAGCGCTGGCTGACGTACAGCAGCACGCTACTGCTGGCGTGGTCTTTGAACCCAGCCGGCCTCCGAAGGCTGAACATGCACGTGTTCTCTGCGCAACACCTTAAATTGTGCGCGCAGCGCCCTCTGGTTATTCAACAAGGTCACCGCCTCCTGGAGGTGCCGACAACTCCCACCTCCAAAAAGACCAGGGCACGCACGAGTGTACTAACTGGCAGTAACTCAGCATCGCCTCGTGGGGGGAGGGGGGGGTCTAAGATATGCTCAGCATACGGCAGAGACTGAGCCGAGGTGACCAACAGCTCACATGGTACTGGCAGCCGATTCATCCACAGAGAGCTCTGGTCTGACAGCGAGGAGTCACGCGCACGCGTCAGACCAATCTTCGTCCGTGGCCACCTGCCGACGAGCAGCGGGCCCTCGTCTTCTTCAATGGCATTCGCAGGTGGAGCCATGGAGGAGGCTACAGACGTACCCGGCTGCCCGGGGAATGCATACAGGCCAGCGAGGGCTGGCATGACATTCTCCACGGGCAGGTCGCATACCAAGGCTGCGCTCATGTGAGGGGCATAAAGCATACTAGCGCGGTCGGGGTCGTCTGTATGAGATTCCACGGCTAAGCGTGGTATCTTATACGGGTGGCCGTCCGCTCCAAATCAGTCCACAGGCTGTATCATGAAACCTGCTCCCGAAGGAACAGACACATAGGTGCGAACAACCGCGCTCCCCATGAGAGGAGTGTAAACGCTCACATCCATGTCTTTATGATCATCCTGTGGCTCAAGCAGATAGTCTTCGTCATCTTCCTGGTCAGGAAAGTTAGACTCTGTTAGCAAGGAGAGCTAACCCAGACTGACCAGGAGAATGCCCGAGGGCAGATGACGAGGTTACTCCGCAAGTAATCATGGTCAGGCCCACTGGCCAGGTCCTGCCTGATGCTGCTCGCGCCGCTGGATCACCTGGCGATGCGAACATCAAGCCTGGGTCCAAAATGGCCACCCCTGGATCATTGAAAACCTTGTCTGACCTAGTAAGGCATGATCCAGGGACGGGGGTTACCTGCACTGAGGTCGATGTGCAGGAAGATGAAACACCTGTGCCCGGTAACAAGCCGCGAAGCATGTCAGGCATCAGGTCTTTCAAAGTCCTGCGCATCTCACTTACTAATTTTACCTTGAATGCCTCGAGCTCACCCTTCTCAGAGGCCTTCTTCTTACCCTCCTTCTTCACCTTCCTGCTGTCTTCAACCATCAGTCTAGCCTGCGAACCAAAGAATTCAGAAGTTAGATTCCCCTCTCCCTCACTCTTTACAAATGGCACATTTGTTGGCCAGCCTACAGTCTGTACAAGATGGGCAAGGGTGGGGGAAGAATCTAGCCTTCAGATGCTTTAGACATTGTGGACATGATGATTTCTGAAAGGTAGGCATATGAAGAGAATGAGTATTTTAGTTTGTAAATTTGTTATTTCTTTTTAGTAAATACAAGAAACAAACTCGAGAGGGAAGACACCCACTTTTATTACTGACAACCCCGAAGGGACAGATGTCTTCTCTTGTTAAACAATAACAAAAACCAACCCCTATTAAGAATGTTAGAAAGACGAGAGAAATGATTATGACTATCTAGATATCTCTCCACATTCATAACAAAGGATGATAATGACATCAATTTGATTTCTCTAAACTAAGATTATGACATCAAGGAAAGAAAAAAAATCTCTGGTTGATTATGACATCAAACCTCAATGCAACAGCCGCCTCAAGGAGAGGAGATATTAGAAAATGAATGCAAGCAATACCTAGTGACTACATACATTCATTACTCAAGAATAATATACTAGTTAAAAAAAGAAAGTTCCGCACCAATTCACCTCATTAAAATTTATTCGCTGTGGGTGAAATTATTTCATTAATGACAATAAATAATTCAATGTGGTATGGGAATTATCAATCAACTATCAACTTCTTCAGGGCACATCAGAGGGTCGTTCACAGAGCTGATACAGGCAAGGGATCATTTTCCAAATTCACATCTCAATATCGTGTGTGACCACCTCGCACACCGACAACAGAAACACATCTTCTGCGGATGGAATTCACAAGACTTGATTTCTGCTTGTGGACTGTTGTTCCACTCGTGTAACAGTGCCTGTTGAAGTTCATTCACATTTTCTGGTGGGTTTAGGCGCCGTCGAATACTCTGGTCAATGTTATCTCACAAATATTCAATAGCGTTAAGATCAGGACCTTTTGAAGGCCATACGACCATTATTACGGAAAAGAGGAATGACGAATGGTGCAAGGATTTATTCTCTGTAACGACGAGCATTCAGATTGCCAGGAATGATGACCAACGGAGTCCTGTAATCATGTGCTATACCTGCCCACACCATAACTGATGGCCCTCCACCGAAACAATCCCGCTCCAGGACACAGCAGTTGGCGTAACACACATTGAGTCTGCGATAAACTCGTACCCTCCCATCACTTCCAGACAGGGAAGAACGAGATTCGTCTGAGAAAAGGACAGTGTTCCATTGCCGTCTGGTCCAGCGTTGATGTTCATGAGCCCAATCCAAACGATTTCGGCGATGGCGATCTGTCATAACACATCCTACGTAAGGGTGACGTGACCTGATGCCTTCACTACGCAACGATTACGGACTGTCTGATCACTAATGTCAATGTTGTCTGCAGTCCTGGTGGCAGTTTGAAAGCGGTTTAGTAAGTGTGTCAGGGTAATGTGTCTGTCCTGGGCACGTGTGGTGACACGTGGATGATCAGCAACAGTTCCAGTGTATTCGAAATGGTTCCTCAGATTTCTCACAGCCCAAACAGAGGCACCAACAATACGAGCCACTTCTGCAGTCACTGTACCGGCCTGGAGAAGACCAACAGCTCGTTCTCGCAGATTTGCAGGAATTTTCGGCATCCCAGCTTGGTGTAATTCTTACAGTCACAACAAATTTAGGTTGTTTTCAAGTTAGATACTGATGATAACTACGTAATCAGATCGGGAAACCAATGTCGTAGGTATTTTAGCCTGACGCTTGGTCGCAAATGTGAGACCAAAAGTCTGAATGATCTGGACTGGAATTTTTGTCCCTTTTATACCCTTCCTGGGTGAGCCTGTGGATTGAGTGAATCTTGACCATATATGGGCAGAGAAAAACCAGACTGGCGGTTTTCCCATTGGAGGTTTGGTGGTTTGGTCAGACATTTTTGCCGGTTGACCTTCATTTTGCCGGTTGGGGTCAAGTTTACCGGTTGTGACTTTTTTACCGGTTGTGTCATTTTTGGCGGTTAGATACACATGAAAACAGCAGAAAGTCACTGACACTAGCACATGGTTATACCCCAGTGGGACATGCACGTGCAAATCACACAAACAGTGCATGCACATGGATATGCATCATTGAGCGCGTTAAAACACAACCATACACATTACCTCGCCGTCCAAAACAAACATAGTAGACCTAAGTTTATAGTAGCAATGATTAGAGTAACTATTGAATATCCCAATATTTGGGGCGGAAGTTTCTTTTTTGGACTAGTATATAATATTAAATTATATATCCGAGAAAACCCATGCACACACATGAGAGAATACAGTGCAATAAAGCTGGCAGCAAAAATTGTTCAATATTTTCAAATAATTAGGTGCCATAACTAATAAAATCCCTGCACAGGCAAACCCCCCCCCCCCCCCCCTCTTGTGCAGAAGAGCACGTCCATCCATCCGCCGAGTCTGTAGAGTCTGATGAAGGGGATGGGACAAAAGGAGGGAGATATTTATTCGTCCTATATCTCTGACCCTTAGACATATCATAAGGATAAGTCAGAAAAAAAAGAGACGTGATCAACCTCCGAGTGACGAACAGCTCTTATCATTCATAGATGATCCTGTGGACACAAAGACACAAGGGATTAGTAGACCTAGGCGCTGGGAGAATTTAACAAGGATTCCCAGAGCCTAAAAATGCACTAATGCCAGAGGACTCCTCTGACGATTTTGCATCAACCATTATGGAAATTGATGATTATAAATAGTGAAAATTCTCAAAAAAGAGGTTGGAAAGTTTTCGAATTGTTGCATGGGAGCCAATATATTAGAAAACGGAAGTACCAGTATGCGCATACGCAGTAGGTGGGGGTCTGTCATGTGCATGACTGTGTACATCCCCCTGCCCGTTAGGGGCAACTAACTTTTTATAATTCTGATTATTGAATTTAGAGCCGATATACTAGGATATCAAGTGTTAGGGAGGTAGTATGTTCTCATGATGTGAAATTGTCAAAAAGTCACCTTCTCTTTGCCCTCCCATATCCATATACCGCATCTAATTGCAATTTCAAGGTAGTCCGAGATGAGTTCACGAAAAATCAGGATATTATTGCTTTTTCATAGTGAAAATCATAGTGAAAATACCACAATACTCATATGACACACATATGAATGAACGTGGGTTGTGCTGCTCATTTTAGTAATAACGGCAATAGTTTGCAAACTATTGTGAACGCGTTACGAAAACTGATAATGCAAGCCACCTTCACTTATACCCAGCGTGCATCAGCAGTATTGTTGGCCAGTTTACAGATAATTTGCCTATTTTAGTCTATCCTATCAATTAATTTAGCCGTTAATAGCATTTACTGATGATGTATCCATCTAATACCAATAGCGGATTGACACCAGCTCAAAACGAAAGCGAAACTAAAAATATGTCACATGATAAGATTGATTTCCCTGCATGAATATTTATGAGATGCCAACTGGATACAATATAAACTAGATGGATGAGATCAGTAATGATTGTAAAAATGTGCTATTTGACGATTGTGGTAACTGTGGAATTACATCGTTCTATTGGCGACATTGTGAAAATATGAACTTCTCCTGGCACAATGAGGTGATGTATATAGCCTAGCGACTAATTTGCAATAATGAAATACTGTGACATAGCAACTTTAAGGTGATGTCATGTGATTGTGATGTCATTATTAAGGTGATTTCATTTGAGTGTGTGGTCATTTATAGTCATGTCATTTGACCATGAAAATTATCAAACAAAAACGTGTACAAAACCCGAAGGCATTTTTATGATTTGAGGTAATTTTACTTTTTGCAGTCCTAGGGACAGTGAAACTAAGACAGCCTCGAAGCGTACTAAAAAATCTAAAAAATATCAGCATATTTACGTTTTGCGAGACCCCCTTTTACGAATTACGTTTTTTTTATACGTTTTGTGCTAATTTTTTACATTTTGTGCTAATTTTTACGTTTTGCGACAATTTTATGATTTGTGGCTCTACACCCTAGATGATATTTCATGAGTTTTGAATAGATTCCCCAACCGGTTACGGATAAGATTTTTACACATTTCTAAAAATTGGCTGAAATCCAAGATGGCCACTGGCCAAATTGGCCGATTGGCTCCGTTTGAATAAATTCGGATCTCTATGCTGTAAGGATGCTTCCTGCCAAATATAATTGAAATCGGCCCAGTGGTTCTTGAGAAGTCGTTTAAAGAAAAAGTTGACGGACAAACGCCGGACGCCGAAGGACAACGGACGGTCACCACGGCATAAGCTCACTTGGCCATTCTGGCCAGGTGACCTAAAAATTATATTAACTTACACATAATGAAATCATCATATGTTAAGATTTATTCCATTTCATGACATCTAGGCACACAATTTAAGCCTCTAACAATATACAATTTTATTTTCAGGCATTCTGGTTAATAACAGATTTCACAATATACATACATCCAAACCTTCCTTAGATATTTACTAATCAAGATAGGGTTGTGTGATTATTGCTTTGAGTGGTCACGATCCATTATTTAAGAATAATTGTGATTACTCAATTAATCAACTTGGGTACAAATTACCCAGAAATAACAATAAAAGAATCAATGACCAAAGCTGTGTTTAGAAAAGTCTACTTACAAGCCAAGAGAAAACTATTTTTGAAGATGTATCATTGGAATGTCTGGTTTGATTCTCAAGCCAGTCATTCCAGTGATACTTTTTCAAAAATGGTTTTCTCTTGGTCTGCAAATTGACATACATTCACTGAGCAAAATGCACATTTTCGTCACGGATCTCATCTTGGAAACCTTTACCATTGACTTTGTGATCAAGCCAGTCATTACTGTGATAAATTTTCGAAACAAGTCTTCTCATGGCCTGCAAACAGACAATTCTTAAGACCACTAAAGAGGCCACTTGAGCCATCTTGAATATTAAAGTGTGAAAGACCACCTCTGATAAAGACCCACTAGCTACACAAAGATAGATATAATGAACACCCCCAAAATCTAATAAAACCAATTCCTAAATGTCAGAGATATAATTAAGCACATTACATAAATAGAGCATCTTAAACGACAAAAATGAGCTTGAATTTTATATCAATATTATTAAATCAAATTAATATCTATCACTTTCACTGACAAATCCCGGAGAAAGTATATTCTATACGACATAAAAGTTATTCTGTTTAATATTGTCAAATTAATTTGACTCAAAGCTGTTGCTGCGTGGGCCTGCAGTCAAGTTAATTTTAAAATACTCAATAGTTTTCCTGTATGGTTGAGTTGAGCATGACATAGTAGGAATTCATCTGTGAAAGGGTTAATAACAAAAGTTGATCATTTGTTACACCTGGGGCCGTATTCACGAAGGGGGCTTATGCCATAGAAAAGGCGTAAATAGGGCGTAAGCGTAAGCGTAAGTCGGTATTCACAAAAAGGGCGTAGCTTACGCCCATCCATAATATCGGGCATAACTTATGCCCTCCAACTACAAGGTGTAAGTCATTATTTACAGGGCTTTTGACGTGGTCTTAAATTTTAGTCGAATATCAGATATTATGAATTTTATAAATCGAATTTGCATTTAGCTGACCTTGTAAATATTAAGTGTTGTTTAATGTGAAGCCATAGCAGCTGGGTTTTTTTAATATTTGAGCTGAATACTTTTCCTATTTCTGTATTCAAAGTATCCATGGTGCGCGGAATGTGAAGCTGAAACAATATGGTAAATAAATATGATAGAGCAATGCGTCATTGCCTGGCAACAAGCGCGCGTTAACAGCCTGAATGATGCACCGCGCTCAAGTCAAGCTTTCCCAAAAAGGCTTCAGAATGCTAAAGAAAAGTTGTAAGAATATAAAAATTACATGTTTTCGCAGCACTTAGTTTTTGTAATGACAAGCATTTTACTAATGAATGGTTATATGCTAGGATAGTCTGCCACGATAGAGCGTCCGAATGAATACTATTTATTTATTTATTTATTTATTTGTAAGTATTAAGCGTACATACTAAATTTTGAGTCGATGGTAGCTAGTCTGTGGCTATTCAGCATTCCATGTTGTAGTGAAGGCCTCACATTTTGACAGCTGTTGACGCATACGGTACTACGTCAATAAGCGGCCTACACGTGACCAACAAATTTTGGTCTACATGCATTAGTGACACATTTATTTACGTCCCTCTTCGTGAATACGGCGTAACTATGAGGCGTAATGCCCTCTTCGTGAATACGGGCCCTGAATGGGGCCAGGTGAGCCAATAAGCCAGGTGAGCTAATAGACCAGGTGACTAATTAACCAGTTCAACATAGTGGTATATTTACCTAGTTGTTCGATCAGCCAAAGAAAATACTTTGCTGCCATATTGCATTAAGAAAACACTGGTACTACTAAAGAGGCATAAAGGCATTTGTAACTATTTGCACGAACCGTTTAACTTCGACACCTCCGACAGCACCCTGTTCCACTGATATGTTTGACTGAACTGATTGCTGTCCTCCCTCAGAGCTTGACTGCCTAGTAGCGCCTAATGATACTTGTGCTCTATGATTGAGCTCAGCCTGTAGTGCTGTTGCTGTCGTTCGAGACACTGTTGTTGGTAATATTGTCTAAAATAAAGGAAATTAAGATTAAAGTAATTCGATATTTTAAACAGAGCTGCAAAACTGACTTTATTTAAAGACTGTAATCTTTATAATTGTGACATATGCAGCTTGGTATGGTAGCTTAGCATTGTAAATTGTTTACAATTTGTGTCGAGCTGAAATTGAGGGATTCGATGATAGAGGGTTCGCTCAAGTATCTGACATCATAATCAAATACATCACATGTTAGCTGACATCACAATCAAAATGAGAGCTCTACGAAAAGCAAAAGGTCGGTCACAAGAGTCCACGAATTGTACATCATTGATAAATTTACAATTTAATAAACATTCTGTTCAATATGTTGAAACTAATTTGAGGCAGCAACAGCTGCCAGTCAAATAAGTTTCAAAATATTCAACATCTTACTTATATAATTAACTTGAAATTGGGATTCTGGAAATTCAGAATTCAAAGTATATATTAAACATATTCCCACACATGTACATAGGGGGGGGGGGAGCTTAGCTAGAAATGAACCTCGTATGCTTGCGCGATTATGTGATTAAATCTAAAAACCGTGATTATGTTTTAAATTGTGAATTTATATGATTAAAAATTAAACAATCGAATAATCGTGAATATTTTCTATTGCATAAAATATTTCAAAACCAAACTTTTTGCGATCGGTCATGAAAAAAGACATTTTGCTTAGTGAATGTATGTCCATTTGCTGGGCAAGAGAAGACATTCAAGTAAGACATTTTCAAAAATAGTCTTCTCTTGCCCTGCAAATGGACTTTTATAAACACCATTGCAATTTTCGTTATTGATAATCTTTTGTTGTTGTCTTGGTAATTTGTGTCCAAGCTAATCAATCGAGTAATTGCGATTATTTTTTAATAATCGATCGCGATCACTCAACACAATAATCGCACACGCCTAGAACCTGGATTCGTTAGAAATGGGTCCCTCTATTGGCAGGACATCTTACAAGCAAGTATTCAGATAAATTAATTCAAATTTCAGCCACAGTCTGGGTGTTTAAATAAACAGTTCTTATGTCATAATATGATGGTGATAAAATGACAATTGTGCTGGAGATATTGAACTATCATAAGTTACTCATTTAATTCGATCTGTTGAAGCTGATAAGGGAGGAACAGTTTTAGCTATTCAAGCCCCACCGACATTGCCCATTTTGGGATCGATCAATCCCTGAACTCCCTAGATATCAATTACAAGAAAACTATACGGTAAGATGTTGAATATTTTGAAACTAATTTGACTGGGTGCCGTTGCTGCCATATGCCCAGTAAAATTAGTTTCAACGTATTCAACAGAATGTTTATTAAATAGTAAAGACATAAGCGTCTTATGATCATGTCGATAGTCACTTACAGGACTGGCAGTATGATTAGCGAACGAAAAGAGAGAAAAGAAAGAAGTAAAGACATAGATTTCGTACAACACTTAGTCCATCATCAATTAAATATTTGTGATGAACTTATCTACATCATTCATGACATGATTGATTATGATGTCATCCTACATGTCACGTAGTTGGTGATGATGTCATATGATTGATGGATGAGCTAGAATCATGTATTATGAGATACAATATGCTGATTATTGCGACGAGAGCAACGGAACATTTTGCAGGAGGATCCATTTATAGCCACGCTCTGCACATTTTGCACGATGCCAGAAACAGCTTCAAGTTAAATTAATTTCAAATAAACGACCAGTTCTGGTCACATGTCCCCCGACCAGGGCTTTTTTAATACAATCCCAATTATTTTAATCCAAATATTGTATGCTCTTTCAGGAAATTACGGGGGACTATGCTGGTGATTACAGAGATTTCAAACAAATGCAATCCCAGTCAGGGTCTCATGCAGAGGGATGTATCTTCAAAATTTGAATTGAATCCATCTAGGATAACTGAAGATATCAAACGGAAACCACATATTTTATGATTTTTTCAAGAAATCAAGGGTGATAACTGTGGTGGGTATGGACACATTTCACCGACATGCAATCCCCTACCAAGGTCTTCTCATAAGGAGTTGCCATTCCAAATTTGAAATGAATTCATTCAAGCTAACTGTAGTTATCGAGCGGAAACCACATATTCTACGATTTTTCAAGAAATCAAGGGGGATACCTCTGGTGGGTCTGGACACATTTTGCCAATTATCCCCACCACCGAGGTCTTGTCATAAGGAGTTGACATATCAAATTTGAAATGAATCCATTCCAGCTAACTGAAGTTATCGAGTGGAAACTCCATATTTTACGATTTTTTAAGAAATAAAGGGGGATAATTCCAGTGGGTCTGGATACATTTCATCGATATGCAATCCCCCTCCCCCCAACACCCCCACCCACAAATACCCCCAACCCCCGCAAATAATTTTGATCATGACATCATATACTTGAGTGACAGATCAGATCACTCCATTACAATGGAAGGTCGTAACTTATCTGACTACACGTATATAATCTTGGGTCATGTATCTAACCTGCGAGACAGATATTGACGTGACTGTTGTTGTAGCTGAGTCAGTACTGCTATGATTACTGAATACTGGTACAACATTCTGAAAATGCAAATAAATACATTGTTTAATCCTGTGGCTGCAATGTTCAAGATTTACTACATAATGTCAATCTATAGGACAAACACATTATTTTGGAAAATGTAACACGAGAATGACTAGGTAGATATCTGATCCAGCCATAGCTTGATAACTCAGCCAGTCATTCCAATAGTAAACTGTATTACACAATAGTGTTTGTGGACACATGTTCCATTTGTAATGGATGGTCTGTGAATGAGATTACCCGTAGCTGTAGAATCGAGTAGTGTATAAACAAAGACACACACATGCATGACATGTATTGCTTCTTTCCAATAAATAGCATGACAGTCACCCGCATCAATTATGCCCTCACCCATTTAACCCTTTAACTCTCGAATTTATTCAAGAAAATTTCAATTTTCTCAATGAAAATGTCCATTTGCAGACCAAGAGAAGACAAATTTTTTTAATTTACCACTGGAATGACTGGCTCGGTTATCGAGCCAGTCATTCCAGTGGTAAATTTTCAAAAATAGTCTTCTTTTGGTCTGCAAATGGGCATTTCTCAAGACCACTGCAGAAGCCGTTTTTGGCTGATATGAGTGTTAAAGGGTTAAACCATCAATATCTATGCTACAGAGACTACTACAGTTCCACTGTCACATCTTTTGACACTATAATCACAGAGGATGTTATATGTATGATATGTGACTTTCACACAAATGTGTACTTTCATATTTCCGTTCACTGAATAAGTATACTCTGACAATCACTACAAGATTCTAAGACTAATTCAATTATCCATCTTACGTACAGTTAACAAAGCATGTTTAACCGCACGCTAGAATGTCGAATAACCATACATAGTTATACAGTACATGATAGGTTATCTGTTCTTAAGCGACACGACAAAAGTGGATGAGGCACACCAATGCGGTAGACTAAGGCTAATTATCCCCCTTGTGTCAACATTGCCTCACCGCGCTCAAAATGTTACTCCTAATGTATTAAATAGCACTTGAACATTTAATGGTCAAAATTGTTTTTAATACATATATTTATTCAATGAATGTTCATTTGCAGGAAAACCATTCTTAAAATTTGCTACTGGAATGAGTGGCTTGATTATCGAGCCAGTCATTCCAGTGGTAAATTTCCAAAAATAGTTTTCAGCTTGACATTAAAGAGTTAATGGTCAATAATTTTCAAGAAAATCTGCATTTTTGCTCAATAAATTAATTCCGTGTTCATTGCGGTCAATTGAAGACTATGTTTTGGTAAATCTACCACTGGAGTTTACATTATCTCTTTGTTGTCCTACAAATAGATATTTCTTCTGACCACTGCAGAGGTTGTTTTTCATGCTTTGAGTCGGCTTGACCATTAAAGAATTAAAGAATATCCAACTTTTTTGCACAGACAGTGTCCAGTTGCTAACATAGACTATTTTTTTTAATTTACCACTGAAATCAAGCCAGTCATTCAAGTGGTAAATTTTTTTTAAACAGTCTTCTGTTGACCTGCAAACTGACATTCTCCTCAAGACACCTGTAACGGCTGTTTGACCATTAACAGGTTAAGTTAACATAGGAGTGGTTAACCGAGACAGAATGTGAACACCATTTAACCATGCATCTTTCATTTTTAAACCAGAGAATAGCAAGGTTAACTGCACTAGACATGTGTATAAGTGACCCTGAACCGCCGATGAACTGGCATCCAGACTCTACGAACACGTTGTAAGTTTCTGGAAAATTTTAGAGTCAGGCAATAATACACAAAAAATACTCATAGATGTAACATACTATTCAAATTATTTAGCCAGCTACCTTGTGCACCTCATCATTCTAATAAACTTTACCATGTGACAATGATTCCTTATGACACCGGAGTAAGATATCAGCTGAAACTTGAAAATGGAACTTATGCTTGATTGACAGATGGATACTAGAACATCGTAATTATTGCTAGCAGAAATAGCTCGTCACCAGTCCTGTTGGCTAACTAATGGCTCACCCATGTTAATTTCAAACCTGGTGCATGATGTAGTAATATTAACCCCACTTGTGTTAATTTAACCCTTTACTGGTCAAGACTGCCAAAAAACGGACTATGTAGTGGTCTTGAGGAATGTACATTTTTTCATCCAAGAGAATATGATTTTTGAAAATTAACCACTAGAGTTACTGGCTCGGTAACCGAGCCAGTCACTCCAGTGGTAAATTATAAAAAATAGTCTTCTCCCAGCCAGCAAATAGACACTAGCTAATAAGAAACTGGATTTACCTGACCATTTTCATGGTCAAGCCAGCCAAAAAAACCGCACCTGTAGTGGACTTGAATAATGTTAATTTGCATGACAACAAAGCTATTTTTGTAAATTTTATTGTACAAATTTTTTTCTTGGAAAATCTTGACCACTAACGTGTTAATTAATATAAGTAGAATATTGAGCGCTTTGGTGCGCTATTGACACAAGAGGGGTTAACACATGTATTGAATTTCCTCACTTGTGGATTCATAAGACGTCCCTCAAGGATGTTATCAATGGTGTGGTCTACAGATCGTGTGGTACGTAGATCCTCAATGACAATATTCAAATGCATGTGTGGGAACACAGTCAAGACCTGACGAGCCTGTGATAGGAATTTTAGATACATTTATTAGCTCAAATGATCATGTACACAATATTACATAGCACTATTATTCACTAGACGGTATATGATTAGACAGCAACAGTGCATTTCAAAATAATTAGTACATTTCATATATATCTTCCGACAACGTATGAAATATTGCAATGAATATTTCGAAACTAATTTGACTGAAAAATATGTTTCAGTTAAATTACCTTTAAAATATCCATCAGCTTAACTTAAAATTATGTTAATAGTATTTCTAAAACAGACAATGTAAATATATATGCGCAAACCATATTATCTAGTTGAGATGTCTGTATTGCTTCCTGTCTTCCAGGAGCGAGCTGATGGTGCGTTACTTCAACAGAAAAACTTGGCAGCCAGCTCGCAAAACGGGACCCTAGCAAGACAATGTATATTTCAGTCAGTTTTAGATATATAATTACATGTATAATATATTACACATATTAACTTCCCTTGAACAAACTTGAAAGGCCCTTAGTCCATAATCATATCTCCCAAATTTCGGCATGATTCAATCATCAGTTATGGAGAAGTCGTTTGCGTCAAAACTGTCCTCCAAGATGGCCATTGACCTGTTTGTCCAATAAGCTCCTTTGAACAAACTTGGTTCCGTTTTTGCTCTAGATCATATTTCATGAGTTTTGAAACGATCCCAAGTGGTTTCGGAGATTTTTAGACATTTCTAAAAATTGGACAAAATCCAAGATGGCCGCCAGTCAAATTGCCGGATCGGCTTTGTTTGAACAAACCTGAATCTCTATCCCGTAAGCATGCTTTCTGCCAAATATCATTGAAATCGATTCTTGAGAAGTTGTTTAAAGGAAAAATTGACGGATGAAGGACGGACAACGCACAGTCGCCAAGGCATAAACTCACTTGGCCTTTTATGTGAGCGACACATTTATACATGTAGGTACATATATGTCCCACCCATATCTAGCTAAGCTCTGAACACTTTATACATCTAGGTATGTCCTGCCCATATCTAGCTAAGCTCTGCACAGCTTGTACATGTATGTCCCGCCCATATCTAGCTAAGCTCTGAACACTTTATACATCTAGGTACGTCCCGCCCATATCTAGCTAACCTCTGAACACTATATATCTAGGTATGTCCCGCCCATATCTAGCTAAGCTCTGCACACTTTGTACGTGTGTTGGAATCAATTTGAAAACAGAATTCTCAAGATCAAAATTTCAAGGTAACAATTCAGGTAAGAAATAACTCCCAGCCAAATTAGTTTCCAATTTATTACATTGTAAATTCAGCAGACATACAATTTGTACACTTTCATTACAAAGGTTTTGTCTCTCGTGATGGAGCTACATCATTTTGATTGTGATGTCAACTAGCATGTGATGTACTTGATTGTGACGTCAACTAGCATGTGATGTACTTGATTATGGCATCAACTAGCATGTGATGTACTTGATTATGGCATCAACTAGCATGTGATGTACTTGATTATGGCATCAACTAGCATGTGATGTACTTGATTATGGCATCAGGTAGCAAGCTATGCACTTGATTATGACATCAGATACATTCCAATGAATTCGCTAATGATGTTTTTCACACCAATGTTGGTGACTCATACATGTACTTCACCAGAAGACGTGTTGCATCTTTAAACGCTTAATGGTCAAGCCGGCCAATACCAGCCTCCGCTGTGGTCTTGAGAAATGTTCATTTGCAGTTCAAGACAAGAATATTCCTTTAAACGTTACACTGGAATGACCAGTGCGATTAGTAAGCCAGTTATTCCAGTAGTAAATCTTCTCTTGACCTGCAGATGAAAACTGACTAAGCAGAAATTCTTAAGTTTCTTAACTCATCCTGACCATCAAATATTATAAGCAGTGTAACCATGAACCTTTTTCTGCATCCAACTCCCATCTCCATTCGGCAAATATGTGAAAAAGATTTAGCGAATAAGGGTGATTAACCCTTTAACACTTGAATTTGTTCAAGAAAACTTCAGTTTTCTCATAGAAAATGTCAATTTGCAGACCAAGATTAGACGGTTATCGAGCCAGTCATTCCAGTGGTAAATTTTCAAAAATAGTCTTCTCTTGATCTGCAAATTGACATTTCTCAAGACAACTGCAGAAGCCGCTTTTGGCTGATATGAGTGTTAAATGGTTAGACATATTTTTGATTGAGAGAAATTCTTAAACTGGGCAATAAACAACAATAATCCTATCCAACACATTCAAACTTGGAATGATAACAAACTAATTTTTTTTTACAAAACCACAATATTAAAATGATTCATGGCTTGGACATGGATATCGCGAATACGTTCCATTCATGAACATTATCGTGAACCCCAGACCAAACTTTATTGCAAACACCCTAATTTATCTTACCATCAAAGTGAAAGAAATGATTGGTAGTTCCCTGGTTTCTTGGAGGCACTCCCGGTGGCACTACACCAGGAATAACTGGCGGAATATTCGGAACAATGATGCCACCGCCAACATTAGGAATTCTGTCCACATGTGGATTCACATTTCCATTTGGATCATTGGGATTGGCCTGTCGTTCATTCAGAGACATCCGACATGTCGGACACGAGGTGTCTTGTTCCAACCACAATCTCAAGCAAGAACTGAAATCAAAAACAACACTGGAGATTAGATAAATGCTGCATGGTTCAATCATTTGCAAAAAGCATCAGTTGACTTATTTCTCTCCTCTTAAACTAGTTTACTGTGAGGTCAGACTGACCAAAGTTACCGTAACTTACTTATGAAAGAGATGACCACAGGGTACTTTACGAGCAGTGTCCATTCTCTCCCAACAAATAGCACAATCATCACCATTAATATCCAGCTCTTCTTTAGTTGCCATCGGGAACCTAAAGAAATGAAGACATAAATACATTTTGTTTTGTAGAAATGGTTTATTATAATAAGTTTTTAAATTAAAATCTTTTTAATTCTTTTGGTAATATACATTGTAAGTATTTATTTTGTTACCAAAGTACTAAGAATTTACCTATAGTTAATCTATTGGTCAGTAGGAATATTCCATGTTTCAAAGGATTAGAACACATGATGCCATGATCACAGTGATGGTCATAGGACATAATGACAACGATGGGGCTTGTGACATCAATGGGGCTAATGTCGTCACCGGGGCATGGCATGTGTCAACATATGAAATTTGGATGTGACCATTTAGTTATAAGCTTTGACTTAATATTCACAAGATATTATTGACATCAATCAATAACATGTCCTGACATCATCAATTTATCTTCGCAAAACCCTAATGATTGACAGATTAGATCCATGAAAGAGACAACATAGAGGCACCATTAGTCTCGAGAGGATACTGTACACCTCAAAAATAAATTAACATATTTCCAAAACAAAATAAAATGTACTCTTGAATATTTTGAACATAATTGGATTGGAAGGCATTGCTGCCTAAGACAGCAATGTCTTCAAATGCAATTATGTTCAAAATATTCAACAGAACATTTGTTTCTAACTTGTTTCTGGGTTTTTGGGAAACATTATAACTTATTTATGAACTGTATTGTATGGTTGAATGTCAATAACTAGGCCATTATGGTATGTAGACAAAATGTAAGGACCCTGCCAGTCTCACCTCGCCTCCACATTGCTGACGACACGCAGGTAATTCTTATGACGTCGGATTCTCCGTTGGAACTCATAAAACAGATACCTCAGCTGCATGCAAATCACGAGACTAGCCATACTCAAGAATATGTTACCCCAAAGCTAAAAGCAGAATAAGATTAGAAAATATTATTACACACTTTATAAACAAGAGGCCTAACGGCCTGTCGCCCACCTGCAACATTAGCATTTGAAATACTGGGTAGTTCATATCTCATGAAAATATATTTCGTGAAACTTCTACAGGATGACAGATAGATTCTATGTTTTAATACGGAATAATCTTCAAAATAAGATCTTAGTAAATCTACCATGACAATTTGACCGAAGAATCATGTTCGTACTCCAATTTTGAATCCAAATATTTTACAATTTTTCAAGAACTCTAGTGAATAAATCTGACAATTTTTTCCAAGAATTCAAGCGCATAACTGCAGCTGTATTTTAGCCAAACCGAATGCCAGTCATGGTCTCATCTCTCATGTTCAAAATATGAAGTGAATCGTCAAGTTTTCGTGTGGAAACAGAATTACACACATGAAAACGATTTCTATAATCCCTGCTGATAACGATTTAGAGTAAAATCTCATGACTTGATAATTCCAATTATAGTGTTCACTAGGTGTATAAATTTGAGATTAAACTGAACTTTGATAGGTGTCAATTTTTTTATCTGATTTGGCAAATGTTAATGGAATAACAAAATTAACATTCTTAGATACATGTCTGTGTCGACTCGCATGACAGTCATGTTCTTTGGCATGTTTGGACGTTAATGACAATGACATGGTGTTAGGGTCAACTGAATTTCATGCTCATCTATGGGCAATTTTATGTTGGCAAGAGATGATAGACACATGAAGTACAGTTGAATAAGACTAATTATGGAATGATGGTTCGGATAAAGTATATTAAATGTGACATAGAGCTGGCACTATGCGAAGTTGTACTTACTATACAACAACAGATGACATCGCTAAGTTACAGACAGCATTTACTTTTAAGTAATTACTGACCACGGATTACAAATTCTAACTGATATCATGATGCATGTCATTGTAAAATCTTGTCATTGTCTCCACTACCTCTCACTATGTGCACGCTGTGAGTAAATGGTTAACAAACGTGAACAAGAATATTGTATAACAGGTAACATTATGTAATAGTAGCATTTTATGCAACACAAAATTACAAATGACATTAGTGGCAGAAATAAATGTATGGAAATCTTGAAAAGCACTTCTCAAACGTGGTCACTAGATCAACTTAGTCAATGAATTACTGGTAAAGACAGGAGAGTTCAACTTGTCATATGCTTTTTGGATTTAAAATAAGGCGCTTCATCAAGACATCTGGTCGGAAGATTACTGGCATTAAATAAGGAACATAATTTGGACTCATATTAGTACCAATTCAACGTTATTAAAAATGCAATTTTTTCATGTCTACAATTAGCTATTTAAGAGACACTACATGTATCTTCATTACCTACTGCATGTGGTAAGCAACGGGTTAACAAACATGAACAATAATACTGTATATATGATACCTATGTGTAATTGTAGAACTTTATGTAACTAAGAATTATTAGCATCATATAAAAATTTATGATTACAGAAACTATTTGTAAAACCTAGAACATCGCTTCTAAAACAGCGTCAGTAGCGATAGGCATCACAGGACTGCAATAGACTACATAGTCCATGAATTACAAAAACACTTCAACCTGTCAAGAAAGATCACCTGCCTTTTGGGTCTAAAAGTTCTCTCATTACCCCTTTAAGACTCGAGACATCAAAAACGGCTTCTGCAGAGGTCTTGGAAAATGTCCATTTACAGACCAAGAAGACTATTTTTGAAAATGCAATACAAGAATGACTGACTCGATAATCAAGCCAGTCATTCCAGTGATAAATTTTCAAAAATAGTCTTCTGTAGGTTTGCAAATGGACATTTTTATAAGAAAACTGAAATTTTATTAAACAAAGTTTAGGGTTAAAGGTTTAAGACATTTCGTCGGAATATTACCATTAATATGTAGCTCAATCTTGTATACTTACGCGGTTTCATAGAAAGATTATTTGGGCAAATTAATAGTTGCACAGTTTAGCCAATGAGAACTCACTTTAAAATGATAGGCAAATTAAAACTTGCTGTCTAACATTCAATGTAGATGGAAGAGTTCGCCAAGAATGAATCAGTTGAAATGATGTATTAGGTATTTTCGATAATTTGATTTGTCAAATCAGGATATCCCATTTATGACGTACATGACATAGCCACATAAATTATGAGATACATGTAACTTTCTTTTAAGACTGTAAAAAAGTTGATCTTTGACACAGGTTTAGAGACAAAACTTGTGACATTGAACTTTTTATGCAAAAAAAAACCCTTAGAAGTGGCTTCTAGGGAGATAGATTGCTTGTCTCGTTTCGACCAAGGTTTTCTAGGCAAGTAAACTACAAACCGATGACGAAAAACGTACAATTCTGAGTTGACCGTGAATTTTACTGAAACACACAAAATGAGTTTAAAATCCGCCAAGTGGTATAGGATGTAGATATGTTTTAAAGCAACAGTTGACAGATGATTGAAGGATGGATGACGGATGAATTAACAGATTATGGATGGTCACCATAGAATCTAAAATAGCCACCAATAGGGTCGCAGGCAAATTTGTTTGAATGAAATCCATCAAGTGGAGGAGGAGATGCGTTTTGAAATTTCGGTTAAGTTTTTCATAAAATCTAAGATTTCCATCAAAATTTGACAAACCAAAATTCTGAATAGATGTTCTAGAAGCTACAGCCATATGGTCCTTCTAGCCGAATTTCGTTGAAATCCATCAAGTGGCTAACGAGGAGATGTGGTTCAACAAATTACAGTAAATCTAAGATTTTCACGCAAAAAATTGACTAATCAAAAATCTGTATAGTAGTTCTAGAGCATATCTCTATAGATTCCTTAAAGGCAAATTTGGTTGAAATCTGTCAAGAAGCTAAGTAGGAGATGCATTTTGACAATTTCTGGCAAGATTTTTTTTACAAAACTAAGATTTTCACCTCACAAATTGACCAATCAAAATCCTAAACAGGAGTTCTAAAGCCCACCACTATAGAATCCTTCCAGGCAAATTAAGTTAAAATCTATCAAGAAGCTAAGGAGGAGATACGTTTTGACACTTTCCAGTAAATTTTTTACAAAATCTAATATTTTAACCAAGAAAATTGACCAATCAAAAATTTGAATACAGGTTCCAGAGCCTACCTCCATAGGATCCTTCAAGACAAATTTGGCTCAAATCTCTCAAGAAGTTAAGGAGGAGATACGCTCCAACACTTTCCGGTACATTTTTTACAAAATCCAAGATTTTCACCCAAAAAATGTACCCATCAAAATTCTGAATAGAAGTTCTAGAGCCTACCACTATAGAATCCTTCCAGGCAAATTTAGTTGAAATCTGTCAAGAAGCTAAGGAGGAGATGCATTTTGACACTTTCCAGTAAATTTTTTACAAAATCTAAGATTTTCACCCAAAAAATTGACGAATCAAAAATCTGAATAGATGTTCTAGAACCTACCACTATAGGACTGTCTAAGACAAATTTGGCTGAATTCTGTCAAAAAGCTAAGGAGGAGATGCGTTTTGACACTTTCCGAGAAATTTTTATAAAATCTAAGATTTTCACCCAAAAAATTGACGAATCAAAAATCTGAATAGAAGTTCTAGAGCCTACCTTCATAGGATCCTTCTAGCCAAATTTGATTAAAATCTGCCAAGCGGTATAGGAGGAGATACATTTTAAAGCAAAAGTTGACGGACGGATGACGAACGGTCGCCATGGCATAAGCTCACTTAGCCATTCTGGCCAGGTGAGCTAACAAGGCAAAATGAGACTCCAAATGGAGGAAAGGTTTTGAAAACAAGTGTGTATATGAACATGCATGCATACATAATAGCAGAGACAGATATGCAGCTTTGTACAAATAATCTGATCGACAGAGACAAAACAGAGACACACATAGTTTTAACCCGTACCATACTGATGTCAATAGTCTATCTTTTACCCTGTCAATAGCAAAGAAACTGGTGTACATTTTTCAACAATTTTGGTGGATGATGTTGCTGTCTTTGACAGCAACATCTTCCACCAAATTTGTTGAAAAATGTACACCAGTTCACCTTTTAATAAAAATATGAAAGTGTGGTAATGGTTAAATAATAAGCATGAATTTAATGACAGCATGTAGGAAGTATTATCTCTGTATACAGAATGAAATCTGTAAATACCATCTTACATGTCACCTCTTACCACCATTTGTTTCATCACTATCAATTTATACCCGTTTTTCATTCATACATGTACATCATTAGAATCACTATTATATAAGCAGTGTTTTGATTGCATGTATTTGCAGTCAATATCCAGAATAGAGCAATTTCACACCTACGTATTAGCTACATTCAAGGATTTTCACATATATTCTACAGACATGCTATGTAACTTACAATAGCCTATTGACAAATGATTGAGATCAAAGCTCCACAGTGAGCAAGCAGCTGGTCAATTCAAGGTGTGATGTTAAACATTCTCAGTAAACAATTTATCTCTCACCCATCATCTAGAAACATGTGACTAAAATATTTTCTGTATCACATTGCCTCTCAGCCTTGATGTAAAATAAACATCATTCGTACAAATGCTGATAATAGTTTACTATTTGACCTGTGTGAATATCTCAAGATAATACAAGATGTGCTAGCTGAGTATTTTATTATTGGTTTCAATGTGAAAATTTACTGTTGGCTAGTTTTTTGCATAGCTGGTACTTTATTCCGAAATGTGCTTACATGGACTTAAGAGCCAACTGTCAATCATCTTCATAAAGTGAGCTAGTAAAACTGATTTATACAACTACAGTTAACCTTTTAATTTTCAAATTTATTTTTAAAAATTTTAATTTTCTCACAGAATATATGTCCATTTACAGAACAAGAGAAAGCTTTTTTAGAAAATTTACCACTCGAATGACTAGCTTGGTTATCGAGCCAGTCATTCCAGTGATAAATTTAAAAAAATATGCTCTTGTTCTGCAAATGTACATTTCTCACGACCAGCAGCACACAAGCCATTTTTGGCCAGCATGAGTACTGAAGAGTTAAATAGATTAATGGTGTTTCTGTGGATGTATGCGAGTTGTAACAACCATTCTCTATACATTCTCTATACATACCAGCATATGAACGTGGTGTGCAAAGTCAATAGACAGCGCTGACAGATCAAACACTAGCTCAGCATAATATACATAGATAGATCTGTTCTCCCAGATTCCAACCATGTTCATGTCAATCAGATGAATCGCGTATCTAGAAAATAACAAGCGCAGCATGGCCTGAACCGGACCTGATTGCCAACTATAAAAGCAATCGCTACTTCCACAGGGAAAACAAGGATATTGTGTAATTATGTACCAATATCATCATATTGTCACTAACCCTTTAACTCAGACTAAGAGAACACCATTTTTGAAAATTTACGACTCCAACCAACGACTGGCTCGGTTTTCAAGTCAGTCAATCCAGTGGTAAGTTTTCAAAAGTAGTTCTCTCTTGGTCTGCAGACTGACATTTCTCAAGACCACTGTAGAAGCCATTTTTGGCTGATATGATTGTAAGCCAAAGGGTTAATGGATTTTCAGTAGATTCAAAAGAAATTTGGATTTGTCAAGATCATTAACATGCCTACGTAGTAAGACAATTTGCAGGCCATGCGAGGAATATTTTTGAAAATTTCCTAATGGAACAACTGGCTCGATTATCAAGCCAGGCCTTCCCATGGCCAATTTTCAAGAACAGTATTGTCTTGCCCTACAAATAGACATTCCTCAAGATCATTACAGAGGCTGGTTTTGGACCACATGGTTCATACAAGAATTTGACGGACTCATTGTCAATCAATTTCAATCACTTTAAACTTGGACAACAGTTAGGGGGCCCGGGAAATTCGACAAATTAGGTGTTCTGAAAAGCAATCTCCTGCAGCCTTGAGTGATAATCAGCATCCTTGTATTTTATGCAACCTTTGCATAGAATGCATTACAGTCATTTTCAAGTTCTTTTCGAGGCAAATTTCAAATTCAAGCACTTTCAAGGACTGATGTTAAAATCCAAGGAATTTTCACATTCGTACGAACCCTGGACAGGAAAGTGTTCCTGCCTAACGCAACAATAATTCCATGCTAAATTAGTTTCAAAATATTAAATACTATATAATATATATTATAGAAATTGAATTTATTTTACCTACATCTAGTTGTTCGAGCTTACGTAATTTTGACAGCGTTTCCATAGAAGCTAAGAGAGATTGCAGGTATAGAATTGCCATTCATCAGTTGTTGTCCAATGTGTAAGTTCTCACTGACTAGCTCACAATTTCTGATTAGCACAAAATATTTTATTCTTAGGCATGGTAGATAGAGATGTTGAGAGAGAAAGGAAGATGAAGAAATTGTCTGCAATAATTGAATTCTGCAAGGTAAGAATGTACTAAGCAAAAGGTTAGTGTGGATCATGTATTCTCTGACGAATGTGTTTTCAAAGGTAAGCCAGTGATAATTAAACATTTGAAAAATAGTAGATTGTAGCATGTGCAGGTCCCTGAGCCCAGGGCTGCGCGATATATACCGATACCATATTCAAAACCAATATCACGCAATGACGGTTTAAAAAAAACATTATAACACATAAATATAGAAAAAATGAATATGAATATATTTTCAGTTTTTTGCATTATTATTCTTAAAAATGAAAGATGCTAACCAGCGACAATCGCGCAAAACACAACGAGTAATGATTGATGCCTAAGACATGCTTTTCTGGGAAATATCTATATCATTTAGGCTGCTTCTGCTGATCATTCCATTCCTGTTTTCTCTGGCTGGCATGATAAAGATTATCCAATCACTATACGAAGAATAATTTGTCTTCCTACAATATGTAGGAATGAACATTGTTTACCTAATCAAATCGTGGCTGACACTTTATGATCTTTGCAGAAATGAATGGTTATACACACATGACATTAAAAATCTAACATGCTGATAGACTGTTGAAAGCAGGAATATCTTTTTTCACCCCATTCTGTCTAAAACAAACTCTTTTCGACTAGCATGCGATTTAACAGGCTAATAATAACAACTGGGTCATGCAACTGATCTATTTAGCAAAGACAATATATTGGTTGAACAGTTGATATTCATGGAAGCGTTTGCTTGAAGACACACATTCGTATTCTTGCAAGATCTGATCCATGTCATATATACGCCAGCGCGAGAGATGAAGCAATTCCTATTAACCTGCAATAACTTCTCAAATGTGGATCGGATCTAAAGTAGAGTACTCGGTCATGATCATGCAGTAATAATACATGTATATAGTAATTTCCAAGTTCCGAAGCTAGTCTGTGGGGCGAGAATCGCAGATGAGTACTCGCTCTAAATACCGGAAGTGAATCGTAGCAAATTCTTCATATCAGGTGACTTGTATTTGTTCACATCGACGACATGAAATGTTAAATTTTAGATTAATTTTGATGTAATGAATGCTGCTTATATTACATAATGCTTAATATTTAGGTGGTCCCGGATAATAAGTTCATTCCCGCAACGATGGGCATGGGGTATAATAAGCATTGTGTAAGGTGGCAAGAATTTGTACCATGAGTGTGCCATATCTTCGTGTATTTACAATCGTGTAGTTGCCCATAAAACCGCTACATGTAGTCTGTTAAAAATGATATGAAAAACCCATATGGCTGTAAGCCAAACCGCCCAGCCCTACCTGGAACACACAAAATTATGGTGTCAAGTTAAACACACTCAAGGTATGTGTACGTACCTTACTCCAACATAAAGCACTCGAATAGTCAGCAACAAACACTGAAAATATAAAAATATGTAAATGAGATTTAGTTTACATGTATGCGCCATGTTCATTCTATAATAACCCAATGATTCCAACCATTCAAATGTATGGAAAACTAGGAGGGATAGAGAACCTAACCATGAACACCTACACAATAGGAATTAATGTTTGTGAAACATACGGTACAGCATATAAAATTAAGATTGTATACCCTCAATATACTGATTCAATGCTTTGCCAGCAGTGATACACATACACCGTACATGTATATGGTCACCCGTTAATGGTCACGTTAGCCAAAACCGGTCTCTGTAGCAGTCTTGATGAATGTCCATTTACCGACATGACAGACCAAGAGAATAATAAATATTTTTTAATTTACCACTGGACATGCTGGAATAACTGGCTCATTTAGCCAGCAACACAACTGAATGGCAAATTTTCAAAAATAGTCTTCTCTTTCACCGGCAAATGTACATTCACAGAATAACTGCTCAAAACTTTATTTTTTTTTCCAATTTTGCCCATTAAAGTGTTAACTTCAATCCTAAAATCCTGCATCTCAAATTAAAAACACTTGAAAGTACATATAATTTGATTGGATGCTGTTATTGCCTGTCAAATTACCCATACATATAGCTTTAGAATAGTCAACAGAGCATTTATCATGTAAAGAATCTGGGGCTGCACTCAGTGCTCCAGATAGCTTTCTTCAGTTGGGAGTGCAGTACTCCTTAATTTTTCAATTGACGCGTACGACAAATTCAGGAGGAGTGCAAGACTTGTTGTTACTGAATACTGAACAATTATCCTTCTCCCCTCCCCCAACAATATATATATATATATATATATATATATATATATATATATATATATATATATATATATATATATATCATAATAAATGATGTGGTATCCTTACCATATGAGGGTGTAACAATCAGTGCATTGTAATTGTAGCATCAGATCATCATGCCACAGTATGTATGAATGATTACTGTATTCTGCGGCTGTAGTAGTAGAAATATCCTACAGCTGCAATCAGTACTTTTTCTCTTGTGACCACTGTGTCGTCCTTTAATCCTCAAATTTGTTCAAGAAAATTTCTACTTTCTCAGAGAATATGTCCAGTTTTAAACCAAGAGAAAATTATTTTTGAAAATTTATCACTGGAATGACTGACTTGACTATCGAGCCAGTTATTCCAGTGGTAAATTTCCAAAAAAAGTCTTCTTGGTCTACAAATGGGCATTTCCCAAGACCACTGCAGAAGCCATTTTTGGCCGGGTTTAATATTAAAGGCATAAACTAGTCACCCCCACCACCTACCCTCTTGTGTGATTTCCTAAAGCCAGCAAACTTTCAAAATTAGCCATTACAGTTACATGTCATGGTTGGGGCAGGGTGTTTGGGACTCATTGCTATTGATCAACTAACCAGTCAGTCATGCCAACCAGATTTTAATTCTGAATGAAAATATATTTTTATATCAAGGGTGTTTATTTTTTAATCTAGCTGCGTTACGGTGGGACACGATTAGCCTATAGAAATGCAGTAGTGGCATACTGGCAAATGAATAAATATTATTGCTATAATAATACTTGTCGATCTGAATTCTGAAATTTGTTTTAAAGGAGGTAAATTTAGAAGTTAGTTTGACTGAAAGAAATTACAGACAGCAATTAATCACTTACAGAAGTTACAGTCAAAATGTTTTCAAAATAATTAGCACAGCTCCAACTATAACATACATGTACAATGTATCATTGACATATATAAAATAGAAGGAAAAGTGTTATGGATGCCACATTTTCAGAGTATTTCTATATTTAGAAGGGAAACTCCAGTTTTTTTGCTTCCTATTTGATTAAGATGGGATCAAGGTGTAGACGTGCTGACAAGACAGGTTATTGCAATTAGAATATTGTTCATTTAATCTTGGCAAGTGTCTTATTAAAAATATAATCCCAGGTTAGAAGCCTGATATATTGTTTACTGTAATAAAAGAACAGATCTTTTAATATCTGCCGGTAAACTAAATCAGGTGAAGAGAACTTGCAGTTGTTATTGGCAGTTTAATGCTTTAGTCTACCTACGGAAATTGTTGTAAATTTCATATTAAAAGTTATTGCTATAATTACCCCTCCAATAAAAATAAGTGTGAAAGAACATATTTTTACAAATATTTCTGTATATTTTGCTGTATCTAATGAAATATTCACAATTGAAAAATCTTCCATCTTCACTCATGTTATTCTTAAAATTGCAAATGCCATAAGATATGCCTTCTTGGAGATTCAGAGTTTGTGAAAGACAAACTAGGATTATAATGTTGCGGTGGATTATGGTCTGGGTCAAACTCATCACTATTCACGGTCATGCGGTTATGACGGCTACTGTAAAAGTTATGCCTGTAATCCTATTTCCAACTAAAATATGTCTTGAACAACTAAGTTCCGGTGATATTTTAGCTCGTTTGGCAATATGTACGAAAATAATGTCCATTGAATTTTTTTCATTGACACTCCTTTAGGTGCACATATGTAACGCAAAGGTCTTGTAATAAAGAAAAGAATACCCTATTGCGGAGATGTAGATCATACCGTTTAGTGATGGTGTATAGGCACAGCTTTTATGAGTGCTTACCGGTATGTCATAGTATGTGACTAGTACGTTGATTCCCCTCGTGTAATTGAGTAGGCGATATTTGATAATGGCAACAGGCCAGTATGGGCAGTTTAATACACTGATGCGTACTGTATTTACATGAGGTGTACATGAGACACATGAATATTTAAATGTTTGCGTACATTGATGATTTCTATGCATACAGTACGCTGGTACGCGCCTTATCTGGAGCGCTGGCTGCAGTTAAATTAAGAATCAATTTTCCTATATAATATGTTCATATGTGGACTAAGGGTCCCCAGCACTTTATCAAGACCATATTCCCCGAGTTTTCCCTGACATTTCCCTGACAGATTTCCAAAATTCATGAGAAATATTTTCACTTTAACGAGGTTGCCGCGAAGTCAAGAGGTGGTTGCAACATAATAATAATAATATATACAACAGATTTCTAGCCGGTGCATACAATAATTTTACTTATTTCCATTTTCAGTCAATGGCCGCATGACACAAGACCTACATATAGGAACCTAGAAACATGTGAAAACATTCCTTTTTGCGTAACTGTCAAATTCACAGAGTTTTTCCTTATTTTATGTCATTTTTTCCAATTCCCGGAGTTTTCTCTTAATGGAAAAAGGGACTCATTTTCAAGGGTTTCTCTGATTTCCTGAGTGGCTGGGAACCCTGGAAGAGCATTTTTTAAATTTATTACTGGAACGGCTCGCTTGATTATGGAATCTAATTTTTCAACAATGGGAAATGCCAGCTCTGCCTACCGCAAACAGGCATTCAGTGTTCTCATACAGGGAATAGCAGTAATACACTCATCATGGAAATACCATACCATTAAAACACACAAGCTTTTCAAACATGTCAGAAGATAGTATATGACAAAATTTAAATCTATTTAACCGTCTGACTGCTGAGTTTTTGCAGACGACATATACATGTTCCAAGGGCTATATCTTTGGACCTACTCAATATCTTGAAACCAATTTGACTGAAAGCTGCTGGTGGCTAAGCCACCAACAGCTTTCAGTTAAATTATTTTCAAAATATTCAGCAAAGAAAGATGTTTTGCTCATTGAAATTACTGTCTGGTGACACAGTTAATTATGCTAATAACGTTTAACAGCAAATGTTCCTAAGATTATCCTGCTACAGAAAATACATAAAATATGTAATATTGATCTGATATCATCAATTTTCTTACCTCTGCCATCATAAATGCAAATATAGTGATGCCTGTGTTGAGACCGACCCAGATACAGAATACCATAAGAGCGTTACAGCACAGAATCATGAGAAACAACAGCGACAACAGTTTAATGTGTGTCCAGCGAGGCGTCGTCGGTGAGAAAGATAACTGCAGAATAAGTCACAATATAATGTCAGTAACTGACCAGTATTGACCTCATACCACACAACCCAGTCATATTAAAGGTATTTTAACCTTTTAATGGTCAAGCTAGCCAAAACCAGCCTGTGTAGTGGTCTTGGGAAATGTCCATTAACAGACATGGAATGCAGGAAATGTCAATTTCCCTTTCTCCGAGATCTAACAATACTCACCATTCTGTTACTTCTGATATACAGCTGGCCTTGACAGCGGCTCTAGGATTATAGACTTAGAAAGCTTTACCGACTCCTGGGAACCGGGTACTCGGCTCCCAACTGCCGAGTACCCGTTTACCATAGAGCTCATATTGTTTGCATAGCCACCAAACAAGAGAAAACTATGGCTTGCCTCCGTGGGGCTGGGAGGCTGGGTCCGTAACAGAATGGTGAGTATTGTTAGATCTCGGAGAAAGGGAAATTGACATTTCCTGCATTCTCCTTCGATCAATACTCACCATTCTGTTACTTCTGATATACACCAGATTTGATCAGTAACCTGGTGGGAAGGGGCAAGCCATACATGCTAATTTTGCCCCTTGGAGAAAGATTTTAGACTTCAAACTTGACTAACGGAGACCTAAAAGGACCGTCAAGTTCACGGAACCGAATCACATTCGCGTCACAGCCCCCACCCCCCTTTTTCCTCCTAAGAAAAGGGAGAGAACTAACGAACATGTATCTCGCCTGAAAACACCAATATGCCAAGAGGGTTAACTACTCCCTGCATATTGCCTGTATTAGCCTGGGAATGAGCATGAATATATAAGATGAATGAACATGATACATATACATAATACAAAAAACTCTCACTCATTGAATTACCTTATGATAACAGGACTTCAGATGTACCGCCTCCAACCATTCACCGGTTCGGCCATCAGTGACCCAATCTGGTTGACATCCTCTCGCTTGACCATGCCTGCTTTAGGTTCCTTTTGTTACCAAAGTGAAAAAAGGGGAAAAGCAGTGTGGTCACTAACTATCGTTTCAAAACAGCTAAAGCGAGTGGATTGGCTGAGTCTGACACATCCCTCATATAGTAATCCGTAAATGAGGACTCACAGTGCCATTGTGCAACGGCCATGATGTCCTCTAATGGAACACAATTGTAAAGGGCGGTCGAGGCGGCTATTCCTCTAACATTGTGTGCCCTTACGCCCTGCACCTGGTGCCCAGTCGCCATCTCGTGAGTAGTCTGAATGCATTCGACCACCCACGAGAGATAGTATCCATGGATGCGGCGCCATAAGGCTTTTTATGGCAGATCCACAGATGTCTATCGTTCGACCGTAACGAGTCAGTCCGTTTCTTGTACTTAGTCAAAGCACGGACCGGGCACCAGACACTGGCATCACGATCAAACCTAGTTAACTTCGGTATAATGATCGGTTTGCCGGGATATCTCAAAGATTGGTTCTTTGACATAAACTCTGCTCTTGGCAGAAGACGCAGACCTTCTCCAGAAACAATAAATCGGTTCCTCTCTGCCGAAAGCGCATGGATCTCACTGCGCCTTCTAGCTGAGGAAGCTGCCAATAGAAAGACCGCCTTTAGAGTCAAATGCATTAGACTAGCTGAACGCAACGGTTCGAAAGGGTGCTTGGCCAGTACATTAAGCACTAAAGATAGACTCCAGTCTGGAATGACTACCGGTTGTCTCGGGTGGAGATTGCTCATTCCCTTCAACATCACATTTAACTGGGCCACCTCTGGACTATCCCTGTTGGCTAGACAAGGGATAACTGATGCCAAAGCTGACTTGTATCCAGCAACTGTGACGGGAGCTAGTCCTGCAAAGAACAGCTCACAGAGAAAGTCTGCTATTTGCTGAATAGTGGATTGAAAGGTATCAATACCCTTTTCTTCACACCAGTCTGCAAATCTGTTAACCTTGTTGTTATATGACTTGAAGGTTGACCTCCTTCTCGCAGCCGCGATGAAATCAGCAGCCTGTCGAGAAAAGCCTTCCGACGTGGAACGTTGTTTGACAACATCCACGCAGTCAATTTGAACATTTCGGGACGCTCGTGTAGGAAGCGTCCCTTGGCCTGGGAGATTATGTTCGGAATCTCGGGCAACTGCACAGGATTTTCCACCAGCAGATCTAGAAGATCCGTGAACCACGCCCTGCTCGGCCAATACGGCGCTATTAGCAGGACCAGACACGGCTCCTCCCTGACCTTCACCAATACCTTCGGTAGAAGAATGGTGGGTGGGTACGCGTAAGCGTGCATCCCTCTCCAGCTTATCGCCAGAGCGTCTGTATCGACGGCATTTGGATCTGGAATCGGCGAGACATATGTCATGGTTTGAGCATTTTCCTTTGTGGCGAACAAGTCCACGTTGGGTTTGCCCCAATGCTCGAAGATCCGTCGCAGAACCGGAGGGTTGAGGGACCATTCTGTTGGCAAGACTCTCTGTCTGCGAGACAAAGCATCCGCCAGAATGTTCAATCGGCCAGGAATATGAGCTGCTTTCAAAACAACCGAGTAATTCCTGCACCATTGAATCAAGTGCCACACCCTGATGCACAGAGTGGGCGACCTGGTCCCGCCTTGGCGATTTATATATGATACTACTGTCGAATTGTCCGACCGTATCAATATCACCTTGCCCCTGATCATCGGAAGGAACTCTTCCAACGCCAGTTCCACTGCCATCATTTCCAACAGATTGATATGCAGCTGACTCTCCGGGAGAGTCCATGTGCCCGAGACCTGGTGTTCTCCCAGGCAGGCACCCCACCCCTCCAGCGATGCATCCGTGTAGACGGACAGCTGGGGGTGGGGTAGGTGCAGCGAAACCCCTAATAGGAGATTCTGACGCTGTTTCCACCATAGAAGATGCGATATTATCGGCTCCAAAACTGGCACCAGTTTTGACAGGGGTTCTGTTCTCTGTTTCCACAGAGACATCAGATACAACTGGATAGGCCTTCGCATTAGAGCAGCGTACGGGATAACCTGCTCCATGGAGACCATCATGCCCAGCATCTGAAGGAACCGCCTCGCCTGAATGTGGTTTCCCACTCGAAAACTCCTGAGGATGGCTAACAGAGACACCACTCTGGGCTCTGACGGGTAAACCCTGCCCTCCTCGAGGTCGAATCGCATCCCCAAATAAATGAAATGTTGAGTGGGCGTCAACTCGGATTTCTCCTCGTTGACTATCCACCCTAGATCTGAAAGTAACTTCAGAGTCAGAGCAGTATCCACGTTCAACCTGGCTGCCGAGTCTGCCTTGAGCAGCCAGTCGTCTATGTAGGTGTGTAGCGCCACGTTCTCTTTTCTGAGAAACGCTGTCACCGCAAGGACCACTCTTGTGAAAACCCTCGGAGCTGTCGACAGGCCAAACGGGAGAACTGTAAACTCCCATACTTGATTCTGAAACGCAAATCTCAGAAACCTGTGCCAACTCCGATTCATCGGAATGTGGAAATATGCATCTTTCAGATCGATCGATACACACCACATTCCTTTCCTCAATCCCGCCATTACCGACCTCGGCGTTTCCATCTGGAACCGAGGCGTATGGATAAACCAATTTAATGGCCTGAGATTGAGTATGGGTCTCCATCCCCCTGTGCTCTTGGGGACAAGGAACATGTTTGAATAGAAGCCTGGAGTGTTCCGGTTTGCTGGTTTTATTGCTCCCTTCAGAGGCAAACCCGACACTTCCTTTTGAACGGCTTCTAACTTGTCTGGCTCCCTTGGTACGGGTGTCCAGACAGGTGCCAAAGACAGATTTTGTGGTGGAAAGTCCCACCACTCCGGCATGTAACCCTGGGATAACCATCCCAGGACCAGACTGTCTGACGTCACACCTCGCCAGGCCTCGACGAAACGCATGAGCCTTCCACCCACCATAGACGCCTCGACGTCTAACGGGGTTGTCCGGCTCGCAGTCCGCCCCCCCCTCTTTCTTAACGAGAGAGAGAGAGAACCATTTCGTTCTAGGCACGACGGGTATAACTGGCACGGCTGTTCCTGTCGCACAGCCGCGGTCCAGGCGGATATGAAGGGAGCTTGCGTACCCTCAGGTACGCTTCGGCCCCTTCTGTCCGCCCTTTGAGGCCTTACCCTTCCCCTTGCCCTTCCCGCCCCTAGGGCGGTCAGGAGCAACATTGGGAGGGTAGGCGCCTCTACAACCTTCCTGGGCTTCTTCGCCGGCTGCGGCTCCGAGAACCCAGCTGAAGCAGAAGTCGCAACAGGCCTGGCTTTCGCCTTGCTCTTATGCTTCTTCTGCTTCTTTGAAGGCTGTCCCGTTAGCGGTTTCCCCACAGCCCCTAGTGCGTGCGCTTGCCGCACTAGCTCTAGCTGTAGGTTTACCGCTAACCGATTCTGCGCGATACTGGTGGTATCCTCTAAGATGGCCCGCGCTTGGCCACCGAAGATGCTAGGCCCTGTCAGGGGCGTCCCAAGAAGACGCTCCCTGACTGCCGTAGCCGGACGCATATGGTCAATGACCATTTGCCTCCTGGACTTCGTCACTCGCGCTTGCACCCTTGCCAATGCGTCGATTGACAGTACCAAGCCGTCATTAACACATGAAAGCGCCACAGGTGGCACAGGGTGGCCTGCCCCCGCTTCAGCCCACACCGACTGAAGGAGACGATAAGAGTGATTGACAGCGCTCATCGCTGCCCTCACACCCTCATCGCATAGGGACAGGACTTCTTCCTGGTGTACTTGGGACTTATCCACTAGTGCCGGACCGGGGCCACCCGACCCGGCACTCTGGACTCCCAGTACCCATCGGTCATCCTCCGTGACCGACGGGACTACACCATACCTGTCGTATTCCCCCCGCGGAATACGACATCTTGCCCGCACCTCCCTGGAGGCCGCAGGGAGCTGACCCTTGGTCATTAGTTGTTTGCTACAAATAGCATCCAACAAATCTATGAACCGTGCATCCAGTCCCACTGACTGGATCCGGGCCGCGGGCAAAATCCCTGTCCTAATCGACGCAACCGACGGACGGGGCGCATCTTCATCGGCCGTGGCCGAAACCACAGACGGGTCAACCCTGGCTAGCCACGCCAGAGCATCTGACCAATCTACCTCCGACGAAGACACCCCCGCAAACACGTCACCCGTTGACGTGCTCACAGGTCTGCCAGCCACGGCCTCCCGGCAAGGAGCCACGGCTGACACGCCAGGCACTCCGCTACCACACGGTTCCGCCGCCACCCCATGAAACACTCCGGTCCATGGGGTAGGTCTGCACGGAAAACCGTACGGACCCGTAACAGTCGCGGAACCATAGCCGGACACGGGCGCCAACGGCACCCCATGTCCGGCTGCCGGACCAGGCGAGATAGGTGAGTACCACGCCTGGCCCGGCACACCCGTTCCCGTGACGGCTGGTGACAAACCAAGCCGCCCGGAACCGGTGCAAGGTAACGGATTGGCCTCAGCCGCAGGCGGAGCCGCTGACCTGGCTTGCGCCAAACCAGACAAATGGAGGCCGGTTCCGTCCAGGACGGAATCAACCTCCATATTCTCCACCTGCGGCTTCACGGGCCGCAGCAACCTCTCCTCCTCGGCCTCCTCGTCTTCAGAATCCGAAGAGCCGTCACTAGACGAGTCAACCGTGGAGCCGTCCTGGTGGACGGCTCCCACACCTGACGGACCGGCCACCGCTACCGGACCACCCGGAGGTGGCCGCAGAGAGACAGAACCCGTCTGGCCGAAGCCAGACGTGCCTGTCAGGGGGCCGTACGAGACGGCCCCCTCGGTAACCAGTCCAGAATCCTGTCCGAGGACAGGATCCGTACCAGGCATGGGGAGAAACTGCCCCCCAACCTTTGGTAGCAGGGACGACACCAGCGTGGGCAGAACGCTATGCAGAAAACCCTGCATAGCCGGACCAAACCACGCCGGTGGTGCCATCTCCGCCACCTCCAGCTGGGGACGTGGAGCACCCCCACCAGCCGAACCGGGCGCTCCACGATTTCCTCTCGGACCGCCTGACCCCGCGTCAGACCCAGCCAAGTCCTTCTGGGCAAGGAACTTAACCATCATTTCAACGGACCACACTGCACAAACATTACACCTATGATCTATATTACACAGGGAACACCTAAACCGGACATGGTCCTTGAACATTACACGGACAAACTTATGACAGTCGTCACATGATGGCGGGGCTGGCTTGGCCTATAAAATAAGCACAAACCTACAATAAACAAGCGGAACGAGACCCGGATGGAAGGCAGACAATTAATTTTCAAATAATTTTGACTCATAAATTAACCGTAACCTCCCCGCACCCCACCCTAGGGTTGGGCGATTTTTCGATATTATCGTCAATATCGCGATATACCGAATACCGATACCGAAATCGTCATAATTTCGAAATATCGTAAATATCGTCAATACCGACAGGACGATATTGCACTTTTAACTGTGAGCATAATATAAAGAACTAAGTTAGAAATGTCATACTCTTACCTCTATTCGGTCCAGTAATAGTCTTTAAGTAATAATCCAGTCTTTGTCTAAGGTAATAAAAGCTTAATAAACTCCAAAATTATATGTGTTCATTTAATTCATGGTTTATTTGCGCTAATAAAATGATTTAAAATACAAAATAATCCTTTGTTGTTCACTTTTTATAATTACATAAATAGACGACGCCATGTTTTTTTCTTGCCTCATTCTGAGTGTTAGTCAGTGGGGAATACCATTTGCACTACCCACATTCCAATCTGATGACGTCATTACTACAGGTCAAGCTATTATCCATTAGTCATTGATCTGCATGGTTAAACATTCTTCTGACCGTGAAAGATTTAAACTTTAAAACCTAGGTCGATAGGAAACCACACACACTTAATCCCTTATCAATACCACAGCTTGGAACGGTGGGTGAGGGGGAAGTTAATCTCTTGCTTTACCGTTATACGTTTTTATGTAACTTTATACAATATATTTAGCATTTTTAAACGAATCAGATCAAAATTCATTCCACATATAACATTACAGATTTATTCTAAGTGAGAAACAGCCTTAAAATAAAGAATTTAGGCCTACTTATTTCCAGTCTTAGATCTGTTGTGGCAGTTTTGGCTGCAGTGTTAACTGGGTTAATTTCACACATCCCGGCTACGTCGTGAGATCAATGGATAGGACCGTTAAGTAGTGAGTGAATTTGAATAGGTCTACAATGGGGCAATTTAGTATTTATTATTACAGACCAAATAAAATCTGATATAATTGTTTCAATTGTTTCCAGTCTTCACGCTGGTTCTCGTTATTTTATTAATTTGTATCGTCTACGCTAGTGGCGGTGTGATACCAGCTGTCGGAATTCTGCAGTGTGAATTCTGATTGGCTCAAGTATGATACGGCGGCCAATCAGATTTCGCTCTGCGGAATTCCTTTCTGCGCAATGAAGTTAATGCGTATTCCTAACTCAATCTTTTGACAGTTGTCGTGCGGTAAAGATAACACAAAATACAACACAAGAACAGAAGAAAATCCTTTATTTTTCTTATTTGTGATGAATACGGTTAGTTGCATTACATTCGTTGCTTTAACCTGTATATTGAAGGGCGTCAAAGTGTGGAATTTCGTGTATTAAATATGCGGAAATGGCAATCATGGCGATCTCAATTTACGGTTTCAATGCAACAAATTTAATGAAAATAACTTGCAGACACCACCAATTTGAAATACATATGTTATTCTATGTTTACACCCTAACTCCACACCCCACCCAAATGATGATATATCGTGATACCGCAGTATTTTAATGAGATACCGATATCGTCATGGCTTGAGCAATATCGCCCAACCCTACCCCACCCCGCCACGTTACAACAACGATCGCATTGATTATGACGACAAGAACGCGGCGGACACAAACACACCCATAATAGATCCTCCAGGATGTGTAACGGCTCCAGGAATCATATCGCATAGCATTCGGGGTATATTTACTAATCAATATAAATTATACTCCTAACGAAAGCAGCACGATATGTGAAGAAAACAACAAAATGTATAACAAACTGCTGTATCACACGGTAAAACCGCAGACCACGCATCTACTCAAGAATTTTGAAACCACCGATCATTGTAAACCGATCGTGATCGCACGTAAACTTGATCATTCTAAAGTTTCCGGTACCATTTTTAGTACGCAGCACCCAGAATAAGATGCGCGAATTAATGAAAAATTTTTCTTCACATAAACATCCGAGCGACCGGGTGTGACGTCACCCGCTCGGATTCTACGGAGAACGACGTCAGCCGATATTCGTGTTAGAAATACCGTAGCAAACACCTATTTTCATATCTGCCGATCGCCTGTTGGGGGTTAAAGAAGGCGATCGTCTGGCATATATCGTTGTTAGCACACGTCCCAGATTCTATGGGGTCAGAAATTGGAACATGCGACACAACGAAATTTAGAGACCTAAGTCTTTTAACTATGGATAATAAAGAACAATACAACCTGGTTATCTTGGGCGGTATTCTCCATAGTCCTTAGTTAATCCTTTCACGAACACACAAACTATCACCGATTAAAGACTTAGATTTTATTTAAAACCACTAAAATCCTTAATGCAGAAAGCATGTATTGCTCTTGTTGCTATGCAAACAAGAATGAACTCTATGGTAAACGGGTACTCGGCAGTTGGGAGCCGAGTACCCGGTTCCCAGGAGTCGGTAAAGCTTTCTAAGTCTATAATCCTAGAGCCGCTGTCAAGGCCAGCTGTATATCAGAAGTAACAGAATGGTGAGTATTCATCGAAGGAGAAAGCCTATTTTTGAAAATTTATCACTGGAATGACTGCCTCGGAAACCGAGCCAGTTATTCCTGTGGTAAATTTTCAAAAATAGTCTTCTCTTGGCCTGCAAATTGACATTACAATACCATGAGAAAACTGAAATTTTGGTGACCAAATTTGACCATAAAAGTGTTAAATCAATCATTGGGCAAACCTTAAGTGTTTTAGGGGAGATAACTCCCACAAATATAAACAGAATATGCAGAAATGCAATCCCAAGTGGTGTCGTCTCGGACAATATCGACCAACAAAATTTAAAGTGAATCCATGCATGTCTTCAAGAGTTATACCATTAAAACAAGATCTTTGAGTAAATTCTACTAGCCCTAATGATCATGACAAGCTCCTGCATGGCATACATCTATCCATTAATACTTACATAATTAACCTTTTGGCCCTCGATGTTGTTCAAGCAAATTTACATTTTCTCATAGAAAATGTCCATTTGCAGACCAAGAGAAGACTATTTTTGAAAATTTACCACTAGAATGACTGGCTCAGTTATCGAGCCAGTCATTCCAGTGGTAAATTTTCAAAAAAGGTCATCTCTTGGTCTGCAAATGGACATTTCTCAAGACTACTGCAGAAGCCATTTTTGGCTGATATGAGTGTTAAAGGGATAAAATACCAGCACTGTAGATATTCATTACACTTTTAGCTCAATGAGAACTAGTGTAAACGAAATGTAAATAGAAAACAGTGTTACTGTAAGCCGCTTTCAGCAACGTAGTTTACAAATATGTACCATATTTCCATCAAGCAACCCCTTCATAATATGACTGCATTGTTAGATACATAATGGTTAGATGAAAGGTCCAGAATACAAATTGGTACATTTGGACATGCATAGTACAGCTCAGAACAGATTTCACATGTCCCGGGACAAACATGGAAGAGCCAAAATAAACAAGAATTCCTTGCAATTAAATGTCTCGCCTGTCTACTCTTTGTCACAGTGGCATTAACCTTAATATTGAAAAAACAGAGTTTTGTATCAAGGTCACAGTGACATTGGCCTTTGACCTTGTGACCTCAGTATCATCATGCTACTTCCTAACAGTATAGGAAACCACATAGCCAAGCTTAGTTGCAATAGGATTAAGTGATCCTGAAATATAAGCCGAGATGTTTTTCTAAATGCAAAAATTTAACATTGTTGACGCCGCTGCTGTTGGAAAAGTGGCATGTGTCGTTTTCTGCTTCGAAGGCGAGACAAAAATGGAACAGCAACAAAACAGAAAATGGAACAGTAACGAAACATACATGGAACAGTAACTAAATAAAGATGAAGCAAAAAGGCTAAGAACAAGATCTAAGCAAAACAAAAATAAAAAATCTTACTGTAGTTACAATGTATTAGTAAGATTGTTCCATTTTTGTTTCGCGTGTCACATCTTGGACTCTCGGTTTTCTTACTGTCCCTTTTTTGCTTTATTTATGTTCCGCTTCTTATCCCGATGTTAAATTTGTTGTAAGTCAATCCAGAAATATATATTATACTATATTACTTCTGTATATTAGGCCTGGAAAATTTCTACTGGCCTCGGGCTAACTTTAATTATTTAATGGTCAAGAGGAATGTCCATTTCTAAGGCAAGAAGACTATTCATGAAATTTTATAACTGAAAATGACTCGGCTGAATAGCCAAGTCTTTCACTCCAGCAACACATTTTTAAAAATAGCTTTCTCTTGGAATGCTAATGGACATTCACTGAGCAAAATCATCTATTTTCTTGCCAAGTCGTGACCATTACCCCTTTAATCCTAAAATCTATTCAAGAAATGGTCAGGTTTCTCATAAAATATTGTTTATTTGCAGACTAAGATTATTATTTGAAAATTTACCACTGGGATAACTCGTCTATGGAGCCAGTGATTCTAGTGATAACCTTTCAAAATAGTGTTCTCTTGGTATGCAAATTTGGACATTTCTCAGACACTGCAAAAGTCATTTATAGTCGATTTGAGTATTAACCCTTATCACTCTGATGTCAATATTCTATCTTTTACTAGGTCAATATCAAAGAAAAAAAAGAAATTGGTGTAAATTTTTAAACGATTTTACTATGACAAGCACCATCTTCAACCAAATTTCTTGAAAAATTAACATGAGTTCATCTTCTAATTTAATTTTAAAATTTAAACTTTTGACACCAGAGTGGTATGGTTTAATGGTTAATTTCAATCCCTGAATAGTGCCACAAAGCAGACTGACTCACATATTCAAACCTATCCTTGCAGAGTTGACTGAACAGGTGTAAGAATCCGATCACCGTGAACCAAGCCGCCCACTGTATCACCTCCTCCATCGTCTGAACGTTCATCACTCCAAACACAAAGATGAACTTGTAGAACACAAAATTCCAGAACTTATCTCGAAGGTGCTGAAAAAGAAAGTTGTATATGCACATACAGATGTATATCGTAATGAGGGTGTCTTTAAACAACAATGCCAGGCATCTGTCAAATTAATTTAAAACAAAATGCTCGAGAGCATGTGACACTCGCCTGGAATGGAGTATATGAAAGATTATGAATAAGGGACTGGAATCTTAATCCTTTTCAACGAAGACCCACGACATGCAACCCCCACCCCACCACCCAAACCAACCCCATTCTCCGAAAAAGTAAAATATTTATGTTGTAAAGTAGATTCTGTTGAGTAGTTGCAAATTAATATGACTGATGCCATTGCTGCCTAAGGCTACAATGGCGTTCAGTGACATTAATTTCAAAATAATCAAACAGAATTTACTTTACAACATAAATATTTTACTCTTTGTTTGCTCCGAGATTGAGATACAGGATATTTATCGGTGGACGGGTTAAGGTTTAGAAAGAAAGTGTGTGCATGTATGCGTGTGTACGTGCATGCATGTGTCTGTGTGCATGCATCCGTGTTTGTGCATTTAAGTTGCAGAAACTACTGACCAGACTTTAACCAAAAAATGTGCTAGCTATCTTAGAATTGATATGTACATCATTTTAGCAGTAAATGGTTCTGCCCTACACCAGGGTAGGGCCCATGCATCATTTAACACTCAATAACCTGCATTGACTCAACAGAAATATAAAACAAGGGTCAAATCGACCTAAAGAAAGTGCCATGTTGAGCTACGGTACATACATGTATAGACATACTGACCTTTAAATATCATTCATGGACTCCCAATTTTTCTTAGGATATGGGCCATTTCACCCCACGTATCTGCTGCCTCAGAACAAACCTGTCACGTCTGTTTACCATACATTGTACAGTTTCATGACTTCAAATGGTCATGATACAGATGTAAAAATCAATCAGATCAAATTCAGTATCTATGGATCTTGGAAACTGCTGATCTGATTTGGCTCAAATTTTAACACAGGTATAGTTGTTAAGAACTTACACGAGGATTTGCAGGTTTTGGCCATGACCTGGATTTAAACACTTGGGAGCTGGATTCAGGATTTAACTATCTGCCTGTTGAACTTCTGCAGACTACATTTTTCATTGGCAATAACTCTGGATGTGTTGAATATTCTGAAAACAATTTGACTGAAAGTTGTTGGTGGCTAAGCCACCAACAACTTTCAGTTAAATTTTTTCCCCGAAATATTCAGCATGTCCAGAGTTATTGCCCATTGAAATTATAATTCAGTGGCTTGCAGCAGTCAGACAGTTAAAGGACTGGTCGTTTTTGATTTTACCTGTTGTTCGCTAACCCGAAGTTCACCAAACACAAATAATTGCACCAGCTTTCCCACCAAGATGAGACAACAATATGCCATATTCACAACCGCCTGGAATGATAAATAATACAAAATCAATGTAGTTGCTAACATTTTGGCATAACCTTTGAGAAAATGTCTTTAACTGTTTAATGGTAACGATTGATCAGGAACCTGGAAGATAAAGGTTTGGCTAGCCAATCTCCATTTGCAGGCCAAGGGAGATCTACATATATACATATGTAGTTTTTTATTAAATTTATCACTGAAATGGCTGGCTCGGTCATCATATCCTTGCAAGAGCTACATGTATATCATCAGCACATCTGACCAAGCAAACCCGAGCTAACACGCCAATGTCTGAAATAAACTCTTAGTGTGAACCCATGGGAACCTCGGAAAACTTACCCAGATTCCGAGAAAGGTGATCATAAGTGGTCTGAATCAGAGAAGTTAGAATTTGGGCAGTCGATTTGGTGGAAGACACCTTTATACATACAAACACTCACGTAAATACATGTACACGTATATACGTCTTAATGAACAGAGTGCACTCTAGCGCGTGCAATCAGATTAAGTTATACAATAATTTGTCCATCCTCGCTGTACAGCTAGCAGCATTCTGCCTCTGCTTATAGAGTGAGAGAAATGATGAAACATAGTCTGAATCGACCCACTCCATTTGAGAGAAGTTATATGCAGCGAGGCAAAACAGCTGAAGTGAAGATGGTTGAAATACTGCCAATTTCTTTATCTGATCGTGTGTGATGTTCATGGTCGCTTTAGTATGCATTTAATCCCCCTGAATCGACTGCCACAATTCGGACTGCCCATATTTAGACTAAATACATGGAAACATGTATGATAGATAACATTATGATTATTCCAGATTCCTGTAACTGGACGATATATATATATAGTATGGAGTGGGTGGAATTCAGACTGTTTCGCCCCAATTTCTGTTCGCACCCAAAACTGTTCCGCACCTTTACCTGTTTGTGCCGGGTTGTTTCGCCCATATTCCTGTTCTCCCAGGTGGGTCTTTTCACACTTGTATACGCAGGACAGAGGTGAGATAGGAGTGGTAGGGAAGGAAATGGCTGATGGCCTGATTACTTGTTCAGCGTAGCAAATTTGCATGTCTGCATCAGGACATGTATTCAGGAACATATAAACTATTAAAACACCAGGAAAATATCAAATAAGATGACTATTGCACTTTTGTAATTCATAATCAAAAACAGTAAGCCACTGTGGGAATATGAAATACTAAAACCAATAAATGTTAAGCGTTTTGTGAATTTGATAACTTTTAATTAGAAAAACTGTGGGTCGCCTCGTGACCAAACACTGGCACTGAGCAATATCAAAAAAACATGTGACTAAAGGTTATGGCAAAGAGTCACTTGAAATATAGTCTTGTGTTGCCTTTTGGCTTCAGTCGCAATGCCAGTCATCTGGCCTTGGGAGAACCTCAACTGTCCCATGCATTCAGAACTGTAGGATGATTCACAGGGTCAAGCAAGTTAGCCAATGGCTCGGCTGAATACTCCTGTGCCTCAGGGTCTGCCCACTGATGCAAGTTCATCCCAACACCGCAAATGTACTTCAGCCGAGCTCGACCGCATAGACAACATGGTCGTTTGCCGGTTCAGGTCAGATATTTGTTAAGTAAAATACATTGCACACTCAAAGATGTTAGCAGTCTGGTGAGACTCAGTAGATCTTTGAAACAATGACCTGAAAGCTGTTGCTACCCAACATTTGTTTTAAAAATTGTACAACAGCCTGTCTTTTACTGGCTCAATAAAAAGTAGAAATATGATACCAGGTTAAATTGTAGCATCTATTTCAAGCTATTATTGCAAAGTTTATAATATCATAGATATGCATGTAATACATGTACCGGTATATACTTAATGGTTATTTTTACACAAATGACTAACGCTACTAGTCTTATATGAATGAGCTATATATCCACAGGTACACAGGTAGACATACAATAAACTTTGCTTTTGATTGTATTTGGGCAAATAATTATATTATACATGAAGACCAGCATGCGATTTCAATTTTCAGTTGCTTAAAGTTCTCATATCCCCTTAAATATAGACACTTTTTGCACGAGATATGCGATGCCTGGTGATTTCTGTTCAATTTATACCAAACTGCAATGTTACCAATTAGTAGATAATGCGATTACTACCTGCTACCGATTTAATACTAATTTGAATGAACATTGTTGCTGCAAGAAGTTCCAGTCTGTATGTTCTAAAATAATCATCATTATTCACTCAACACTCGCTACGTATTTGCAGTGCAATTTTACTGTTAATTGTTGCTGAATAAGGCCCCAACAACGTTATCAAATTGTTGTCCATAGAATCATATGACGTTCAATATTGCTATCTAAGTAGAGTGAGTATATGCCCAAAATTTGGTTTGCCCACGTGAAGGAAATATTTAGTCAAGCGAGGGTATGTACGTTTCAGCTCGATCAATGCATTTCAATCAAATGTACAATACCGTCAAAGAAACTTACACGCTGTTTGCTAATCATTCAGTATTCGTGAGAAAGCATATGTAGGGCATAGGCCTATGCTCAATCTACCTATATAGTACGATATTGACTGCATGTGCATGGATAATGTCGTTGGTGCTTTAGTAACCAGCAACTTACAGTGAAATTCCTCTTCAAATCAGTAGCGAGTGTAGACTGAGAATTACAATGGTTATTTTAGACTGAAAGGTGCTGCAGCAACAATGTTCATTCAAATTAGTATAAGATATGTTGCAGGAAGTCATCGCCTTACCTACTAATTATGTTGACAAAAATTTGACTGAATATTGTTGCTGTCATTTACAGCAACAACTTTCACGCAAATTATTGTCAAAGTATATAAACGCTTTCTCCTATATTCTGGAAATCAACACACTTTCTCTGAACAATATTGAAATACAGACTGCCGAATGTACTGCTGTGAATACAAATTACGTGCGTGCTTACGCTTCCAGAGCTGGCGGACAAATGACCATTTGCACGTGCAAGCAGGTTGGTTTTGTTTGAGAACAAAGGCCTTCGCATTAGAGCATCGTACGGGATAACCTGCTCCATGGAGACCATCATGCCCAGCATCTGAAGGAACCGCCTCGCCTTGAATGTGGTTTCCCACTCGAAAACTCTTGAGGATGGCTAACAGAATGCAGGAAATGTCAATTTCCCTTTCTCCGAGATCTAACAATACTCACCATTCTGTTACTTCTGATATACAGCTGGCTCTGACAGCGGCTCTAGGACTATAGACTTAGAAAGCTTTACCGACTCCTGGGAACCGGGTACTCGGCTCCCAACTGCCGAGTACCCGTTTACCATAGAGCTCATATTGTTTGCATAGCCACCAAACAAGAGAAAACTATGGCTTGCCTCCGTGGGGCTGGGAGGCTGGGTCCGTAACAGAATGGTGAGTATTGTTAGATCTCGGAGAAAGGGAAATTGACATTTCCTGCATTCTCCTTCGATCAATACTCACCATTCTGTTACTTCTGATATACACCAGATTTGATCAGTAACCTGGTGGGAAGGGGCAAGCCATACATGCTAATTTTGCCCCTTGGAGAAAGATTTTAGACTTCAAACTTGACTAACGGAGACCTAAAAAGGACCGTCAAGTTTACGGAACCGAATCACATTCGCGTCACAGCTCCCCCCCCTTTTTCCTCCTAAGAAAAGGGAGAGAACTAACGAACATGTATCTCGCCTGAAAACACCAATATGCCAAGAGGGTTAACTACTCCCTGCATATCGCTTGTATTAGCCTGGGAATGAGCATGAATATATACGATGAATGAACATGATACATATACATAATACAAAAAACTCTCACTTGTTGAATTACCTTATGATAACAGGACTTCAGACGTACCGCCTACAACCATTCACCGGTTCGGCCATCAGTGACACAATCTGGTTGACATCCTCTCGCCTGACCATGCCTGCTTTAGGTTCTTTTCTTACCGAAGTGAGAAAAGGGGAAAAGCAGTGTGGTCACTAACTATCGTTTCAAAACAGCTAAAGCGAGTGGATTGGCTGAGTCTGACACATCCCTCATATAGTAATCCGTGAATGAGGACTCACAGTGCCATTGTGCAACGGCCATGATGTCCTATAACGGAACACCATTGTAAAGGGCGGTCGAGGCGGCTATTCCTCTGACATTGTCTGCCCTTACGCCTTGCACCTGGTGCCCAGTCGCCATCTCGTGAGTAGTCTGAATGCATTCGACCACCCAACGAGAGATAGTATCCATGGATGCGGCGCCATAAGACTTTTTATGGCAGATCCACAGATGTCTATCGTTCGACCGTAACGAGTCAGTCCGTTTCTTGTACTTAGTCAAAGCACGGACCGGGCACCAGACACTGGCATCACGATCAAACCTAGTTAACTTCGGTATAATGATCGGTTTGCCGGGATATCTCAAAGATTGGTTCTTTGACATAACCTCTGCTCTTGGCAGAAGACGCAGACCTTCTCCAGAAACAATAAATCGGTTCCTCTCTGCCGAAAGCGCATGGATCTCACTGCGCCTTTTAGCTGAGGAAGCTGCCAATAGAAAAAACCGCCTTTAGAGTCAAATGCTTTAGACTAGCCGAACGCAACGGTTCGAAAGGGTGCTTGGCCAGTACATTAAGCACTAAAGATAGACTCCAGGCTGGAATGACTACCGGTTGTCTCGGTCGGAGATTGCTCATTCCCTCAACATCACATTTAACTGGGCCACCTCTGGACTATCCCTGTTGGCTAGACAAGGGATAAATGATGCCAAAGCTGACTTGTATCCAGCAACTGTGACGGGAGCTAGTCCTCAAAAGAACAGCTCACAGAGAAAGTCTGCTATTTGCTGATAGTGGATTGAAAGGTATCAATACCCTTTTCTTCACACCAGTCTGCAAATCTGTTAACCTTGTTGTTATATGACTTGAAGGTTGACCTACTTCTCGCAGCCGCGATGAAATCAGCAGCCTGTCGAGAAAAGCCTTCCGACGTGGAACGTTGTTTGATAACATCCACGCAGTCATTGAACATCTCGGGACGCTCGTGTAGGAAGCGTCCCTTGGCCTGGGAGATTATGTTCGGAATCTCGGGCAACTGCACAGGATTTTCCACCAGCAGATCTAGAAGATCCGTGAACCACGCCCTGCTCGGCCAATACGGCGCTATTAGCAGGACCAGACACGGTTCCTCCCTGACCTTCACCAAAACCTTCGGTAGAAGAATGGTGGGTGGGTACGCGTAAGCGTGCATCCCTCTCCAGCTTATCGCCAGAGCGTCTGTATCGACGGCATTTGGATCTGTAATCGGCGAGACATATGTCATGATTTGAGCATTTTCCTTTGTGGCGAACAAGTCCACGTTGGGTTTGCCCCAATGCTCGAAGATCCGTCGCAGAACTGGAGGGTTGAGGGACCATTCTGTTGGCAGGATTCTCTGTCTGCGAGACAAAGCATCCGCCAGAATGTTCAATCGGCCAGGAATACGAGCTGCTTTCAAAACAACCGAGTAATTCCTGCACCATTGAATCAAGTGCCACACCCTGATACACAGAGTGGGCGACCTGGTCCCGCCTTGGCGATTTATATATGATACTACTGTCGAATTGACCGACCGTATCAATATCACCTTGCCCCTGATCATCGGAAGGAACTCTTCCAACGCCAGTTCCACTGCCATCATTTCCAACAGATTGATATGCAGCTGACTCTCCGGGAGAGTCCATGTGCCCGAGACCTGGTACTCCCAGGCAGGCACCCCACCCTTCCAGCGATGCATCCGTGTAAACGGACAGCTGGGGTTGGGGTAGGTGCAGCGAAACCCCTATTAGGAGATTCTGACGCTGTTTCCACCATAGCAGATGCGATATTATCGGCTCCAAAACTGGCACCAGTTTTGACAGGGGTTCTGTTCTCTGTTTCCACAGAGACATCAGATACAACTGGATAGGTCTTCGCATTAGAGCATCGTACGGGATAACCTGCTCCATGGAGACCATTATGCCCAGCATCTGAAGGAACCGCCTCGCCTTGAATGTGGTTTCCCACTCGAAAACTCTTGAGGATGGCTAACAGAGACACCACTCTGGGCTCTGATGGGTAAACCCTGCCCTCCTCAAGGTCGAATCGCATCCCCAAATAAACGAAACGTTGAGTGGGCGTCAACTCGGATTTCTCCTCGTTGACTATGCAGCTTAGATCTGAAAGTAACTTCAGAGTCAGAGCAGTATCCACGTTCAACCTGGCTGCCGAGTCTGCCTTAAGCAGCCAGTCGTCTATGTAGGTGTGTAGCGCCACGTTCTCTTTTCTGAGAAACGCTGTCACCGCAAGGACCACTCTTGTGAAAACCCTCGGAGCTGTCGACAGGCCAAACGGGAGACTGTAAACTCCCATAGTTGACTCTGAAACGCAAATCTCAGAAACCTGTGCCAACTCCGATTCATAGGAATGTGGAAATATGCATTTTTCAGATCGATCGATACACACCACATTCCTTTCCTCAATCCCGCATTACCGACCTCGGCATTTCCATCTGGAACCGAGGCGTATGGCTAAACCAATTTAATGGCCTGAGATTGAGTATGGGTCTCCATCCCCCTGTGCTCTTGGGGACAAGGAACATGTTTGAATAGAAGCCTGGAGTGTTTCGATTTGCTGGATTTATTGCTCCCTTCAGAAGCAAACCCGACACTTCCTTTTGAACGGCTTCTAACTTGTCTGGCTCCCTTGGTACGGGTGTCCAGACAGGTGCCAAAGACAGATTTTGTGGTGGAAAGTCCCACCACTCCGGCATGTAACCCTGGGATAACCATCCCAGGACCAGACTGTCTGACGTCACACCTTGCCAGGCCTCGACGAAACGCATGAGCCTTCCACCCACCATAGACGCCTCGACGTCTAACGGGGTTGTCCGGCTCGCAGTCCGCCCCCCCACTCTTTCTTAACGAGAGAGAGAGAGAACCATTTCGTTCTAGGCACGACGGGTATAACTGGCACCGCTGTTCCTGTCACACAGGCGCGGTCCAGGCGGATATGAAGGGAGCTTTCGTACCCTCAGGTACGCTTCGGCCCCTTCTGTCCGCCCTTTGAGGCCTTACCCTTACCCTTCCCCTTGCCCTTCCCACCTCTAGGGCGGTCAGGAGCAACATTGGGGAGGGTAGGCGCCTCTACAACCTTCCTGGGCTTCTTCGCCGGCGGCGGCTCTGAAATCCCAGCTGAAGCAGAAGTCGCAACAGGCCTAGCTTTCGCCTTGCCCTTATGCTTCTTCTGCTCCTTTGAAGGTTGTCCCGTTAGCGGTTTCCCCACAGGCCCTAGTGCATGCGCTTGTCGCACTAGCTCTAGCTGTATGTTTACCGCTAACCGATTCTGCGCGATACTGGCGGTATCCTCTAAGATGGCCCACGCTTGGCCACCGAAGATGCTAGGCCCTGTCAGGGGTGTCCCAAGGAGACGCTCCCTGACTGCCGTAGCCGGACGCATATGGTCAATGACCATTTGCCTCCTGGATTTCGTCACACGCGCTTGCACCCTTGCCAATGCGTCCATCGACAGCACCAGGCCGTCATTGACACATGAAAGCGCCACAGGTGGCACAGGGTGGCCTGCCCCGCTTCAGCCCACACCGACTGAAGGAGACGATAAGAGTGGTTGACAGCGCTCATCGCTGCCCTCACACCCTCATCGCTAGGGACAGGACTTCTTCCTGGTGTACCTGAGACTTGTCCACAAGTGCCGGACCGGGGTGACCCGGCACGGCACTCTGGACGCCCAGTACCCATCGGTCACTCCGTGACCGACGGGACTACACCATACCTGTCGTATTCCCCCCGCGGAATACGACATCTTGCCCGCACCTCCCTGGAGGCCGCAGGGAGCTGACCCTTGGTCATCAGTTGTTTGCTATAAATAGCATCCAACCATTCTATGAACCGTGGATCCAGTCCCACTGACTGGATCCGGGCCGCGGGCAAAATCCCCGTCCTGATCGACGCAACCGACGGACGGGGCGCATCTTCATCGGCCGTGGCCGAAACCACAGACGGGTCAACCCTGGCTAGCCACGCCAGAGCATCTGACCAATCTACCTCCGATGAAGACACCCCCGCAAACACGTCACCCGTTGACGTGCTCACGGGTCTGCCAGCCACGGCCTCCCAGCAAGGAGCCACGGCTGACACGCCAGGCACTCCGGTACCACACGGTTCCGCCGCCACCCCATGAAACACTCCGGTCCATGGGGTAGGTCCACACGGAAAACCGTACGGACCCGTAGCAGTCGCGGAACCATAGCCGGACACGGGCGCCCACGGCACCCCACGTCCGACTGCCGGACCAGGCGAGATAGGTGAGTACCACGCCCGGCTCGGCACACCCGTTCCCATGACGGCTGGTGCCAAACCAAGCCGCACGGAACCGGTGCACGGTAACGGATTTGCCTCAGCCACAGGCGGAGCCGCTGACCTGGCTTGCGCCAAACCAGACAAATGGAGGCCGGATCCGTCTAGGACGGAATCAACCTCCATATTCTCCACCTGCGGCTTCACGGGCCGCAGCAACCTCTCCACCTCGGCCTCCTCGTCTTCAGACTCCGAAGAGTCGTCACTAGACGAGTCAACCGTGGAACCGTCCTGGCGGACGGCTCCCACACCTGACGGACCGGCCACCGCTACTGGACCACCCGGAGGTGGCCGCAGAGAAACAGAAACCCGTCTGGCCGAAGCCAGACGGGACTGCCAGGGGGCCGTACGAGACGGCCCCCTCGGTAACCAGTCCAGAATCCTGTCCGAGGACAGGATCCGTACCAGGCATGGGGAGAAACTGCCCCCCAACCTTTGGTAGCAGGGACGACACCAGCGTGGTCAGAACGCTATGCAGAAAAACCCTGCAGAGCCGGACCAAACCACGCCGGCGGTGCCATCTCCGCCACCTCCAGCTGGGGACGTGGAGCACCCGCACCGGCCGAACCGGGCGCTCCACGATTTACTCTCGGACCGCCTGACCCCGCGTCAGACCCAGCCAAGTCCTTCTGGGCAAGGAACTTAACCATCGTTTCGACGGACCACACTGCACAAACATTACACCTATGATCTATATTACACAGGGCACACATAAAACAGACATGGTCCTTGAACATTACACGGACAAACTTATGGCAGTCGTCACATGATGGCGGGGCTGGCTTGGCCTATAAAATAAGCACAAACCTACAATAAACAAGCGGAACGAGACCCGGATGGAAGGCAGACAATTAATTTTCAAATAATTTTGACTCATAAATTAACCGTAACCTCCCCGCACCCCACCCCGCCACGTTACAACAACGATCGCATTGATTATGACGACAAGAACGCGGCGGGCACAAACACACCCATAATAGATCCTCCAGGATGTGTAACGGCTCCAGGAATCATATCGCATAGCATTCGGGGTATATTTACTAATCAATATAAATTATACTCCTAACGAAAGCAGCACGATATGTGAAGAAAACAACAAAATGTATAACAAACTGCTGTATCACACGGTAAAACCGCAGACCACGCATCTACTCAAGAATTTTGAAACCACCGATCATTGCAAACCGATCGTGATCGCACGTAAACTTGATCATTCTAAAGTTTCCGGTACCATTTTTAGTACGCAGCACCCAGAATAAGATGCGCGAATTAATGAAAAATTTTTCTTCACATAAACATCCGAGCGACCGGGTGTGACGTCACCCGCTCGGATTCTACGGAGAACGACGTCAGCCGATATTCGTGTTAGAAATACCGTAGCAAACACCTATTTTCATATCTGCCGATCGCCTGTTGGGGGTTAAAGAAGGCGATCGTCTGGCATATATCGTTGTTAGCACACGTCCCAGATTCTATGGGGTCAGAAATTGGAACATGCGACACAACGAAATTTAGAGACCTACGTCTTTTAACTATGGATAATAAAGAACAATACAACCTGGTTATCTTGGGCGGTATTCTCCATAGTCCTTAGTTAATCCTTTCACGAACACACAAACTATCACCGATTAAAGACTTAGATTTTATTTAAAAACCACTAAAATCCTTAATGCAGAAAGCATGTATTGCTCTTGTTGCTATGCAAACAAGAATGAGCTCTATGGTAAACGGGTACTCGGCAGGTGGGAGCCGAGTACCCGGTTCCCAGGAGTCGGTAAAGCTTTCTAAGTCTATAATCCTAGAGCCGCTGTCAAGGCCAGCTGTATATCAGAAGTAACAGAATGGTGAGTATTGATCGAAGGAGAAACATGTCTCCTTACAGCTATGCATATAAGACAACACCATAGGACCACACTGAGCATGGTAGTATGGCCACATCATGTTAATTATAACTAGACGCCCCTGATTGTGAAACAGCCCATAATCAAGGCTAGAAATTAACTGCTAATCCAGATGATCCATAGGCCTTTTTCGTATATGGATTAGTAAAGGATGACTGCTTTAGTACAGTAACTTATCCGGCTGGATCACTGTTTCAGCAAGTGCTTTTATGACAATATTCAAACAGGATTTACTGCTTCATCAACCAATTGGTGTACTATGCGGTGATTTAACCTTTTAGTGGGAAAGCCAAACAAAAATGGCCTCTGTAGTGGTTTTAAGAAATGTACCACTGGAATGACTGGCTCAATACCAGGTCAACCAAGATGGCCACCAAACCATTTGATCAATAAAGTTCCCTTGAACAAACTTGGTTCAGCTTTTGCCCTAGATCATTTTTCATGGGGTTTGCTTCAATCCACCAAGCGGTTTCGGAGAACATTTTTAAAGCGTTTATAAAAATCGGCCAAAATCCAAGATAGCTGCCGGCCAAATTGGCCAATCGTCTTCGTTTGAACAAACTTTGATCCCCATGCCCTAAGGATGCTTCCTGCCCAATATAATTGAAATCGGCCTAGTAGTTCTTGAGAAGAAGTCGTTTAAAGGAAAAGTTGACGAATGACGGATGGACAGACGGTCGCCATGGCATAAGCTCGCTTGGCCTTTCAGGCCAGGTGAGCTAATAACATCTGTATTATTAACAGTTAGGAGGTCTCTAAAGAGGACAGTAATGAGCTTTGTCCAATTTCATTGTCAGGATTATCACACATGAATAGTGTTCTATCAGTAGTCCAGAGTATAATTACCCAGTAGGCTTGCACGATTATTCAGTTTCATAATCGTGATCATTTTGAAAAAACAATCGCGATTTTCAACTGTATCGTACAAGTCATTATGCGTTAGGGTGGGGGAACTTTAATAAAGTTGTACACAACACAAATAACTATGTAATGACTAGTTCAACCATTAGTATTGATAATATCTGAAGACCTACTACAAACTTTACTTTGAATGAGAATTGCTAACATAACGCTAAAAGAATGAAAATTGGTATCGCTGACCACTAAAACTGCCTCTAGTCAAATTGCGAGATAGTAATAGGCGTTCGGAAATGCTATTATAAACAATTAGAGTACTAATTCTGAACCAATACAATCTGGCAAGACCCAAACATCCCAATGTAAGCGACCAACATAAAATGATCCAGAGCAAATCCAGAAATTTTCATGAATGCCTGAGAATTAAAATTCACTAGATCGCTTCTTGTGTTGGCGAACCTACAACAAAACTATTTAGTGATTTGAGGCGCATGACATGTTCTCGCGAGATCTCATACACCAACGTGAGTTTGAGACAGGGAAGTTAGATCATATTGATCTATAAACCTTCTTGTTATCAAATGGGTACACAAGTACTCGCTCTAAAAATTGTTGATACTTCTTAATTTGATTTAACCTGAGCGGATTGCTAATGCCACATGATTTATAGTTTTTAACATTTTCTTACACATTTTTTATGCAATAAACAGTCTTTATCAAAGGATACACAATATTTAAGCGGTCCCATTTAATAATTTCACTTCCGTGATAATGTATTTGTGGTGTACATTAAATATTGTCGTAAGGTGGCAACAATTTGTAACATGTCATTGTTCAATTTTCGTGGTAGTTTCTCAGTTTAACCATTTTAGAGCATGGATTTCAACTTTTTCATAAAATATATCTAAAATAAGCCCACCCCTTTCTCAGAGATGTTTCTTTCAAAATTAAACAGCTCTTGTTCTAATAGAGGCCTAGGCTACTAATAGACGACTATGTTATTTACATTTTGAAAAACCACTATCTTTTGAGATTGAAAATCTTAAATTAGTCAGTTTTTTAATCCTCCACGCTCATATTTAATGACTAATCGCAATTAATCGAAAAATTGTGCAAGCCTATTACTCAGGCCAGGTCTTTGTTGATGTAATGCTTGTGCGTTCATATTCCAAGTGTTTACTACTCTAATTTCAGAAGGCGTGTAATCGAAGACCAGATGTACAAAACTGCTTTGGTAATTTAAAGCCGTATTGAGGCCAGGGAGAGTCAACCTCGTATATGTGATGAAGGTATTTATAAGTTTCAATCATAAATATATCGCAACGCTTACGTCTGTATGTTAGTAATGGTAACTTGAGTATTTTTATTCTCCTGATATATAAGGTTGTGTAGACCTGGAACATGATTGGTAGCCTGCGGATGTACATTTTCAATAGTAGTGCTATCCCATTTTAGAAAGGGGCTCCAGACTTGTATACTCCAGTAGAGGCCTTACGCTAGTCTTGAACACTATGGCAAATGTCTCTTTATCGAGGATGTAAAAGGTGAAACATGAATAACATTATTAAGCAGATAGTCAACAACAATGTGATGCAGAAGCAAAATTTTACCAGTCAGATAATTTTTAAGTCCATTGACTGAAAAGTTGTGAAACAGCAACAACTGCTGCACACTCAAACAATGAGTTAATGCTATGAAATTTAGGCCACTCCTCCACTAGTCCTCCCATCTCACCTCGCCCTATATATCAATACTGACTCTAGGCGCAAAACGACACAGGACGAATTGGAATATGGGCGAAACAGTCAAGGGCAAACAGGAAAAGGTGTGAAACGACTCATGGTGCAAACTAGCTGCAGTACTGTATCTCCATACGCTTATGATGTTACGTCTACCTCGGAGCTACAGGTCCAACCATAACAAAAAATTGAAATTAAATCAGATTTTCGTCTCGCTTTTTGAGTTTTGCACTTACATAGCGCAAATTTAACACACGTCTATCTTAATTATCTGGTTATCGATAAATATACACTTTATTGCAAAATATTGCATATATTTTGATACATGGCCCAATATATCCACGGCCGAGCGTGTTTTGAGCAAATCGCACACCATTTCCAGTGCGCCAGGAATTCTTGTCCTAATTACCTTCAACCTCAACAATTTTCTTGGCACTTGCTCATAAACTTGAGGATTATGTGCTGTGCGTGGGATTTCAGCAAAAGAACCAAAAAGTACATAATAAAGGGAAAAGGTGCAGTGAAAGAAAGAAAAGTTAAAAGATTAAAAACATAGCTTGTATGGTTACATTGCCTTGTACAGCCTCAGTCACGGTCAACTGTACCATATATGGGCAAGTGGGTGGAGCAGCCTGATTTAGTATGTACACAGACGACAAGCAAGCATGATGCGCAATCAGGCCACCCGCCCACTTGCCAATTTATGGTAGGTTTGACCTCACCTGCTAAATAAGACAGTGTATTTCCCACAATTCATAGCGGTAACAAATACAAGATGGCGGGGCCACTGGAACTATTGCGGGATTCGATCGGCCGTGTATCAAAACATATGAAATATTTAGCAATAAAGCGTATATCCTCTGATAACCAGCTAAATAAGGTAGGATGGGGCAACCAAACTCCATCGAATTTGTCTAAAACGTATATTTTCCTTAGGCCAATCACCAAACGTGTACCAACCAGTGAAAACGTATATGCATCGATCGATTATTTAAAGTATTCTCTTGTTGGTTATATAAGTTTCGTAAGGAATTTGTGTAAAATCGTGTTAGTACCTGGCAATAAAATTTGGAACCCCCATCAAAATTTACACACTATCTGGCAACTTCATACGGTCAAGGCTGCCGAATTCCATGGCAATGCAGAAAATACCATACTAAATGCCTAAAATGCCAATAGATGAAATAAATCATGCATTCCACATTTGTTTGGTGTTCTTGGGTTACAGTAGGGGCACAGAAGTTGTTTTATTACAAAACACTGTTAAGTTAGTCATATTTAAAATGGGACCAGTTTTGGCAATGCTCAGACTACTACCCCTTTAACAAAAATATACTTCAAATAATGGAAATAATTCACGGAATTAGTCAAGATTAGGAGAAAAAATAAACCCGTTATTTAATTTTATAATAGGCAATCCACAATACCACGGAATTACGTCACATTTTAAGCATTTTTGGGAGTAGGGTGGTTGTGATTGAAACAATCCAGCGAAGTCATCCAAGCAGCCAGCCCTCCAAAAAGTCCTATCTGTTAACTAGATAATCTGATCTAGATGCTAGTATAATAGTAGAATGAACAGCGTTTATAAAAGTGAAAATTTCCTTTGAAAACTCAGGCACCATTTTCGAGCATTTTCAAAAGCGGCCATTTTTTACTACAGATTCACACCTGGTTATGCAATCTTGTATAATTAAAACTAAAAAATTTCACATTTCCGCTGGTTTTGGTATTTATAATAATAATTACATTTCTCAGATAAGAAGCTTCAAAATATAAACAAATCATTATTATATGTGTGATATGTCACTATAGCTTGAAAATGAAGCCTTGCCACAGAATTTGGTATACCAGTTTGGATCACCGACCCTAGACCCGTATGACATTTGGGCGATGTAAGTGCAAAACTCGAAAATCTGATTTAATTTCTGTTTTTTGTAACAGTTGGCATCGTAGTCTCAGGCTTTGCATAATGTTGTAAGCGGAATAGTGTGGGGCTATGTTTCACACCTAGGTGCAAACATAAATCAGTGAAACAACCAGGAATAGATTCAGGGCATTGAAGGGGTAAGATGACCTGTTACTGGGTGGGTGGGGTGATGTTGACATACCCAAATGCACCAAAAATCTGTCACTAAAACAAACAAGATATTCCATGATATGCTTTCATATGGCAATGTGACATTCCATGACAAGTTCTCATCAATATCTTCCAAGCGGCCTGATTCGTCTGGTAGTTGTGGTTCCTTGGATTCTGGAAAGCTCGATTCTATTTGTATTTGGTCTTGGAGTTCCTCACTTTCGTCACCAATAGATCGAACCGTATGTAGAGCATAAAACACAGCTATAGACAAAATCAGTACACTAACAGTTGTATAACTTCTTAAGCTTGGTAAAGGAATTCGTTCCAACAGAATTACAGGCATTTCGATCACGGACTTAACGTTTTTTACTCGACTAATTTTACGTAAGATAAAAAGAGTTTCGACTGAAAAGCCTTCTGTCACCCTCGTTTTGACAACCGGATGTCTTCACGCGATGTGAAATGAAAAAATAGTTCCTTTCTCAGATTAAAAGTCATTTTGTTACCGTTTTCCTTATAAAAATCTAACTGCTGTCGCATAAATCTAAATATTTTATACCACCAACTGCATAGGATGTTACTCAAACTCCTGTTCAATCCACATAGTCTCACCAAACTTATGAAGCACTCGATTGAGAAAAGTAAGATTTACGGATCTCTACAACCACGATAGAAAGACCACCAAAGAAATTGGTCGTCCTGCGGCTCATCCCATAAAAAGATAGAATCATAGAGTATAAGAGACAGCTCCGGGATATGCAGAGACTTGATGTCTCAGAAAGACGCAATCAGCTATATGAGGAGATTATGAACGCAAATTGATACATCATGTATCAAACAAGCCAAACGGTAATTCGAAGAAATATAGCAACAGAATGGAAGAAAAACCCCAAGTCCTTTTGGAAATATGTCAAAAGCAAAACAACTCTAAAAGAAACAGTAGGCCAACTTAAATATTCAAACGATGAAGTGTGTGCAAATGATATAGAAAAGGCAGGAGTTTTGAACATCTATTTTGCAAGCGTATTTACAGACGAGAACGTAAATACAATGCCAGAAAATATCCCCAATATCACAAACATTGTTTTACCAGACATTTCTATAAGCCAGAGACTATTGAAGCCAAACTAAAAAAACTAAAACCAAATAAAAGTCATGGACCAGACGGCATACCCATACGAATTTTGATTGACCTAGCAAAAGAGATCAGTGTACCCCTTAGAATCCTATTTAACAAATCTGTAGAGGAAGCCGTAATACCTGAGATTTGGAAAATGGCTAATGTCTGTCCGATTTATAAGAAAGGCCCACAAAGTAATCCAAGCAACTACAGACCCATCAGTCTAACTTGCTCACTTTGCAAACTTTTAGAAGTATTTGTACGTGATGCAATAATGAACCACATGGAAACAAACAACCTTTTCACCAGCTGTCAACATGGCTTCAGACATAACAGATCATGCAAAACACAGTTACTGGAGTACATGGAAACCATAACATCCAATCTAGATGTAAACAAACCTATAGACGCAATATACTTAGATTTACTTTAGAGTACCACACAAAAGACTTCTAAAGAAAATGAGAATGTACGGTCTAGGAGAGCAACTAATTAACTGGACTGAAGTATTTCTAACCAATAGAAAACAGGTGTAAAGATCAACGAAGCAACATCCGACTGGACAGCCGTCACCAGTGGTGTGCCACAAGGCAGTGTTTTGGGACCTACACTTTTCCTTCTGTATATAAACGATCTATCAGATTCCGTAACCTGCCCTTGTAAGATCTTTGCGGATGATACAAAACTGTTTGGTAAACCTAACACCAGGAACATTCAAGACAATATAGATAATGTATGTAATTGGTCTCAGATTTGGCAGCTACACTTTAATACAGACAAAACACATGTAATACACTTTGGTTCAAATAATCCTAGGACCCAGTATTATATGACAGACACTACATGCCAGTCACAAACCATTGAAATCATACCGTCCACAAGTGAAAAAGATCTTGGCGTACACATAGATGAAAATCTCTCCTTCGATACCCATATAAATGCAATTGTATCAAAGTAATTAACAGAACCTTCAATTACATAGATGAAAACACCCTTACCCTGTTATTCAAATCACTAATCCGACCAATTTTTGAATACTGTAACTGCATATGGTCTCCTCGTTTTAAAAGACAATCTTGTATAATCGAAAGGGTCCAGCGCGGAGCCACTAAACTTGTTCCCCATTTGAGAAACTACTGCTACACAGACAGGTTAAAGGCTTTGAACCTCATGTCACTAAAATACAGAAGGCTTAGAGGAGACTTAATCGAAACATACAAATTTATCCATGATGATTACAACACTGACAAAAACACATTCTTTGACCGATCAAGTAACACACGCACTAGAGATCACACATTCAAGCTCAACACTAAACGCAGCAGAACCGAATTATTAACAAATGGAACTCACTCCCTTCTTTTGTGGTCGAGGCATCAATGCTCAGCGTGTTTAAATCAAAACTAGATATGCACCTAAATGACATAATATACGATCATGACATAACCAACTAATAGATATATAATAATAAGACAATCTAGAAATATACCCAAATGCTAGGCGCAGAAGGGTGTAACCATGAGCGGAGGTGGCAGCTGCCAAATCGGAGACCAATTACAGCACCTCCCAAAGTCAACCAAGGTCCTGATTACTGTCAATGAATAATGCCAACCAAACAAATAAACAACTGTAGCTAAACAAAGTACAAGCACTAGTAATACAATACTATCAGAATTCCAGAGGCAATAACAAGCCAAGGGCTTATGCCTCGTAAAATGATGATGATGAAATTCTCAAGACCAAGGATTATTCTTCAAGTTGGTCAATATGCAACGCATGTCGAGCCAGACATGCACAGATAATCTCCTTGTTAATAACATGATGTACAACACTCCAGATACAGTCCTGAATGCATGGGCAGAATACTTTGGTGACCTTGCAGTGTCCAAGAACAATGATGATTTTGATGATGACCACAGAGATCGGGTTGCACAGGAAATGGAGGTCATTTCAGCAGTTGCCAATGCTCTTCCTGTGTCTACTGAACCATTTTCAGCACATGAGGTTGCGATCAGCATTAGTAAAATGAACAGGAAGAAAGCGGCAGATGGAAGTGGAATAACTGCCGAGCATGTAATTCATGCACAGGATGAACTTGTCCTTGTATTAACGGAATTGTGTAATGCAATGATTTACCGAGGCATGGTCCCATCAATATTCAAGGACGGTATCCAAAATCCTTTTCTCAAGAAGAGAGATAAGCCGAAACATCTACCTACCAATTATCGTGTCATCACTTTAATCTGCATCCTGGGGAAAGTTCTCTACCTATTGTTGATTCTCCGACTTAACTCCAAATTTAGAGCTGCACAATTCGGACTCCAGCAAGGATTTATGGAGGGTGTTGCACCTCTATTTGCTGCACTGATCCTGGTTGAACTAATTTCTTAATTTGGTGACAAAAGAGAAGATCTGACTATCGTCTTCCTTGATGCAGCGAAGCCATTTGACACCATATGGCATGACAGGCTATTCAGAAAACTGGCTTTAATCGGTATTGATCCTGCTCTTTGGACAGTCATGCGTGATTGGTACACTAGCTTCACAGGCAGAGTAAAAGGGATGGGACAGCTTCAACGCCATATAGAATTCTTCAATGTACAATGCAGGGTGGTGGTCTGTCACCAGATTTATTTAAGATTGACAGCAACTCCCTCTTACAAGATGTCACAGGCCGTCACCTTGGCACGAAGATAGGTACAGTCTGCTGCAGTGTTCCTACTGTGGCGGATGATATAGCCATAGCAGCAAGTACAAGTTCCAATGATGCTCAAAGGATATTATCCATTGTCTCCAGTCACCTCAGCTCTGATAAAAGGTCTTGCAATACTGACAGGTCTGGTGCTATATTTTATGGACCTGAGAGGAAAAGAGAATGTGTTCACCTTACTATGAATGATGTTAGCATCCCAGGTGAAAATTAAATGGTGCATCTCGGTATACTTCACGGTGCATCATCAGCGATCAATGAATGTAGAGTGGATCGGAACATAAAAATAGCCACCAGTACCCTTTATGCACTTATGGGAGCGGGGCTCCATGCCCGAAATGGCCTATCACCAGCTATTTCATGCAAGATCTTTCAGACTTTTGTTCTTCCAAGAGCTCTATGTGGAACTGAACTATGGAAGCTGTCCTCAAGTCTGCTATCCAAATTGGAACATTTTCAATTATCTAAGCTGCGCCAACTCCAAGGTCTTCCAGCTCGCACAGCGAATATTGCCATACGTGGACTGCTTGGTGTCCTTCCGATTGGAGCTGAAGTCGATAAGCATATGCTCTCCTTCTATAGAAATCTGGTCGTGGATCCCGACCGTGTTGAATATCATATTGCATTACGGCAGCTTGCAATGAATGACATTGACTCAGAAAGCTGGTTTATGCATCTGGAGAAAATCCTAGAAAAGTATCAGTTACCTAGTGCATTCTCAGTTCTACAAACAACACCAACCAAGAGTCAATGGAAACGAGATGTAAGTGGTGCAGTTGTAACAGGCAGTCTTGTATATATTTTGTAATTTATCTTATGTTAGAAAACACGGGTAGGGTTTTATCAATATATGTCTATAGTTTTAACATGTTATTTTATTCCAGCAGACTGCTCTTCCTTTGTTCTTTTAGCTTTACTTTGTATTACATATGCCCATAATTATGCCCATACACATGCCAATTTGTTGACGACTGATAACTTTAAGTTCCTAGTGATATGGCTTGGATTTGCGGTACTGAGTTTTACTCCGTTACTAACCAAGCGCACAACTAACAAAGTCACCCATAACATTGTACGATTCTATTTTGCACTGCAAAGACACATTTTCACGGACGAAACGATTTGCATTTTACAGGTCAGTTTAACCATTGTATATTTGTATATGCTTAGGATTTAAGTATTTTATTTGTAGGGCCTACACATTATCCCAAACTACTTATTTATAATAATAGATTTGTTAGAACTTTTGCTAGTTTAGAAATAGTAATGAATGAATTATGGCCAGACGAATGTCCGACATATTTTTGGATAGATAGATAGATAGATAGATGACAAAAGATAAATCTGTAGTTAGAACCACGAATTGTATTTATGATTTAATAATATTTCTCTGCAACTGTTAGCTACTTGGATCCATGGCAATATGTGTTCATCCGCTTTACTGTCAACCGTTTTACTGCTGATCGATACCTTATAAATATGTTCGTTCTCAAGGGAAGCCATTGTCTGCCTTGATAACCAAGTTGATGTCGCTGTTGTTAATAGTAACAGTTTCATCGCCAGGGTTACCAAAACAAGCAATGACGTCCATGTTATATATAAATATGTGAAATAGAAATTTAAAGACTCAGCAGCCAACTGGTTAGTTTTCAGTCGTGCTATGTTCTACCATAGTTCTTACTTTGTTTTTAGATGTTTGATTTGATCACCAAGCATATTGTACGACGCATTACACCCCAGTATAACCCACCGGGTATGCATCCATAATTATTCATTTCTTGTCACACATACTCGCTTACGCACACACATACATGCATGCACACTTACACGCAATCAAACACGCACATACACATATGTGTACACACTTTTGCATACAACACACGTACATCTGCACGCACCCAATCACGTATAGGCATACACATATGCACATACACGCATGCACATACTCATGCACGCGTGCACTCATGCACAGCTGTCTGCACGCACGCATTCCTTCACGCAAGCCTGGCCGCACGCATGTACTCATGCACACATCCGTACACACGCATTCACTCAAACACACCCCTTCGCATGCACGCCTATCTGCGCGCACTCTCGCACACATTCACTCATACACTCCCCTGCACATGTACGCCTGTCCGCATGCACACATTCACTCATACACGCCCCTGCGCATGCACGCCTGCCCGCACGCATTCACTCATACACACTCCTACGCATGCACGCCTGTCCGCATGCACATATTCACTCATACACACCCCTGCACATGCACGCCTGTCCGCACGCACTTTCGCGCGCACGCACGAATGTGCATACAAGATACAATATGATTTTATTAACTATTTGTACATTATTATGTTTATGTTATTAGATGATATATGAATGTATTGATTTATTGTATTCATAGGGTGTCTTCACTTCGCTACATGAATTGTCTTAAATTCTTCTTGATCACGTGTCACCCCTGTCTGTCATCAATCGAGCAATACAATACGACCTCTACCCCGTAATCTGCGTTGGTGTTATTTGGGAGAACCCTGCCAATGCAAGTCCGGTAACACAGTAGTTAAATTTTTGACTGCCAAAACGAGTGAAGAATCACAGGCTTTACCTTCAGTTAGATATATGTCAACAGGATCTCTAAGTCATACCTCTGTCGCTCTTGTGTGGTACACGGCAGTATCATCACTGCATGAGACCAAGAAGGCTTTTGTGAAAGCAAAACTCCTGACAGAAAGCTATAAGCTTCAGGCACACGATGAACTCTTTCATCGGAATAAACATGCTGCTGCCTCAACATGTTATTTATGTAAAGCTGAGACAGAAGACAGGAAACACGTTTTACTGCGGTGTACTGCTCTCGAAGCTTACAGACAGACACCAAGACAGAAGTTATCCAGATGTCTCTCCACTGTGGGGCCAGAGCACCTCTTAGAAGACGAAGAAATAACAACTCACATCATCTTGGATGCATCCCATGAAAATGTACCGGAAGAGATTAGCCTGAATTATGACATTCTTCAGGAAATCGAGGAAATATCTCAGGAATGGGTCTACACACTACATGTCAATCATTGGCGCATCATGCACTTAGAGGTGCGATGGCGTTGTCAACCCATTATTAAAAAAATAAAGAAAACTGAATATCATTCACCTGTTGTGCCAAAATAATATAACTGAACTCTTACGCACACTCAAGTCATGTTCCTGCATAAATTCAGGTTCCATATGAACTTTCATTTATCGGTATAGAAAAGAACTGACATTACTGTTTTGTATCCGGCTCTATTAAATAGGATTTTGCTAGTGCCTCAGTGTTGTTTGTGACTTGCAGATTTTATCTGCATACGTTAAGTACAGAATATTATCGACTAATAGTAGGGTGTTCAGCTCTGAGGCTCTTTAATCAGTTGGATACAACAAATACCGGAAAGGATCTTCAATATCGCGTGTGATTGTTCGATTCATGACCAAAACTGTTCTGCTGACGACGAGCTTACTGTCGGTGCCTCACATGAGGGAATCTCCAATACAAGAAGAAGAACAAGAAGAAGAAGAAGAAGATACAGAGTACAAACAGGAATCGGGTGGGGTGGGGTGAAGAGAAACGAAGATATTGAAACAAACATGTCAGTCGGATCTGATTTTGCTCAATGTTTCAACTTGCATTTCCATTGAATTTTTTAATTGGACTGAAAAAGCCATACTACAACAAAACCACTAAGGCAATAAAAAGCCAATGACTTATGCCTCGTAAAATGATGATGATGATAATGATGATGATGATGATGATGATGATGATGATGATGATGATGATGGTGATGATGATGGTGATGATGATCCAAGATTGGTCAGATGACTTGCTACTGAGATTCTACCATGACAATAAGCTAATGACCGGGAGCAGACCACCCGAGAATGGGTGGAACTACTTTATGAGGGGAAAGACAGCCGAAGAACCACAACACAAGCTGATGAAGGTCAACAAAGATGTCATCAATGGAACCACCACAAGATAGCATACTAGGACCAGCGTTGTTCATCTGTTATATCAATGACATGCCTGAAGTAGCAAGCAGCATGATACATCTGTTTGCCGGTGACACCAAGCTCTTCTCAACGATAGCTTCGAATAAAGACCATGGTCAACTGCAGACAGACCTTAGCAACTTGAAAGATTGGTCAGATGTTTGGCAACTATGTTTTAATAAATCCAAGTGCAAAACCATGTATTGAAAAGATGTATTCCAATATGCACTAAGTGACCTCCATTACCTCAGTGTCTGACTTTTTTACCTCAAAAACCAAAAAAAGATGAAAACTTCTAGCCACTCATAATAGGAATGCGTGTTTTTAGTGAATCTATATATGTTTAATAATAACAACAACAACAACAACAACTACAACAACAACAACAACAACAACAACAACAACAATAACAATAACAATAACAACAACAACAACAACAACAACAAGCTGTTCATGCTCACATTGGATCCAGCGATACTAGAAAATCTCCACATACATAGCCCTAACATCCCACATTATGTGTTATGCAACAACAACGTTCCAATACCAAGGTATTGTCAGACAATCCGAGTGCTGTCAACATGTTTTCTAGAATCCTGGTGTATGGCCACACGCACCTCAGTGTTAAGATTTGAGTCAAACTGGACCAACACTCCTCAAGATATACACAGATCCAGAACTAGATCCGATCCTGATCCAGACTCTTCTATTTAGATCTTGACCAGAGTCTGCGATGCTATCGCACTACAAGTTACTACACTGTGTAAATAAAATATGTGAGCCCAAACAGATCAGTAGATCTCTGAGAAATCCAGACATGACAGACACGCGAGAAATAGAAATAATAATAATAATAATAATAATAATAATAATAACAATAGAAATAGGATGAACTCCAGCCCCCCCCCCCCCCTCCTCCCCCCCCCAACCAGCCCCTAGCCCATCCCAATGAGTGAAATATGTTTACCCACATTATAAAAACCAATCAGCAAGTGAACCATGTTTGTTAAATGTCTTATGTCTTTTTTGTATGTCAAATCTTATATAATTTTCATGTTGCTATGTTTATTATATTGTCATAATGCCTTTTGTCTCCTTATGTCAAATCATGTATACTATGTCTGTTGTTACATGTATATATACTGTATTGTCATAAATATACTAAATGTGTTCTATGTCGGGGGTCTATAAGCTAATATGGTTGGCCTCTAATAGACTCCCTATTATCATATTTGTAATTGTTATATTTACCAAGAGAATAAATCAAATCAAATAAAATCATTTGGGTAGATCCAATAAGAAGCCTTATAGTACGCTTGTGCGATTTGTGCTTTTGGTTTGCGCGATCGATTTAAAAAAACAAATTGTGATTTCTCAATACATTGACTCCAGGTGTGCCTAATGTAAAGGCAGGAATTATTTTACCGAAACGAAATGGCGAGAGAAGGAAGAAGTATTTATTTTGGTGGGCGTTGGGTTGCGCACAGTTACATACAATTCCATGCATTCACTTCTAATAGCACTGGTTCCAGAATAAAACAACAGCTAAGGTTTGACAGTGAGCTATTAGTGAAGATATTTAGTACTGTAAAAACTGATTTCCGGGAAATTGCTTTTGCATGAATTTCCGTCATTTGTATTCGTCCTGGTAATTCTCGACAATTTTCGTCAATTGGTTCCCGATTAAATGCTATAATAAAGTGGTTAGAACTGGGAGCTAGTCAAGAACTAGCCACTAATTAGAAATTCCAGTAAATTTGTTCCACGCTTCATCTAGGCTAATACCCTAATAGTACTGAGAATCAGGAACTCGAAACTCATTACAGAACACATAACTTGTGACCTACTTGGTAATTCCCATCACTTACTCAGAAATTATCATTCGTTGGACTTGGTTTTTGTAGCGATATATCTACTATAGTCATATAGTTAGTATAATGTAGGAGTGTTCTACTCCAACACTACATGCTACAATAATTGGCTTTAATTAGAATACAGTTAGATCGTATTAGCAAAGACTGCATTCTTTAATATTCTAGTAGTATTAATATATATATTTGCCTTGTTGACTATTTCATAAATATGGGCGTCGAATGTTAGCTTTGAGTCTACTGTGACTCCTATGTCCTTTTCTTCTGTAACATGCTCTAGACATGCCCTGTCGCCAGCTTCGGAGGTCATATAGTAGTCATAAGGCTCCACATTCTTCTTAGCAAGTGTCATCACTTAACAGTTCATGGGGTGGAATTTCAGAAGCCAGATGGCTGACCAGTCTTTTCGTAATTACTTTTAAAATAAGACATGTCATTTAAAGTGAAACAGTAAAAGTGTTAAAAACTGTTTTTAATGGTGCTGTGCGGTCATTGACAAGTCCAAAGAAGAAAACGCTGTAAGTGACTTTATCATAAACTATTGTACTGAAAAAGTTCGTAGTTAATAGTCTGAAGAGGAATCTAGGGTGCCGCAGAATTCTCGCGAAGAACAATTGACATTCCATGCAGACTTTACCAGATTGGTTACACGCTATCGTATCAGCTACATTCGGTATATCGGATAACAACAATAGTACTGTGTTCCGGAATCCAGATACATGGACTATGGTGTTCCCAGTAAATCTTGCTAATACTTTGGATGCGTATAGTGACTATAACAGGTAAGATTAATTCTCTGAAAATCTATATCTACGGAAGCACAAACTATTGAAGTGATTTGTTCCCAAAAATCTGCACCTACGTGTAACGATATATCTACCATAGTCATATACTTAGTATGGTGTCGGAGTGTTCTACTCCAACACTACATACTACGATAATTGTCTTTGAGTAGAATACAGTTAGATCTTGTTAGCACAGATCATGTTTTTAATAATCTAGTAGTACTAATATATATATATATATATATATATATATATATATATATATATATATATATATATATATATATATATATATATATACATGTATATATATATATATATATATATATATATATATATATATATATATATATATATATATATATATATATATATATATATATATATATATATATATATATATATATATATATATATATATATATATATATATATATATATATATATATATACACCTGTGCAAAAGTTAAGCACCAGCAAAAACAATAGAACGTAGAAACATGATGGTACAACTAGGCTGCCATACTTTTTGTCCCCGCGTTAGCTGACATAATTCCAAGTACGAAATGCACATGCATGCATGACTTCACGCCGCTTGATGTCCGTGCGTGGCGGGAAACAGCACACGTGTTCAGTTATGTAAAAGTCCAGTTTGAGGTGTAGAACATTACATACAGATTTAGGCGACAAGATTAGGAATTTTGTGTTCATGACCGTGGTTTATTTGTACAGAGAGAATTAGCTCTTGATTGTGAACCGCTATGGCAAGACGAAGGTTAAGTGATCGTGTGAAATGGCAAATCATAGGCATGCATACCACTGGTATGTCATGCAGAGAGATTGGCAGACAGCTGAACATTAACCATACTGTAATCAGTCGTTTGATTGCAAAACATAGGCAAACTAACGAGGTGAAGGACAGGCCTAGATCTGGAAGACCGAAGAAGACTACTGCCCGTGATGATCGAGCCCTAGTACGCCTTGTTAGGAGATCTCCATTCACCAACAGCAGAGTGCTCAGCCAGCAATGGGAAACGCGCAATAGAGTGTCAATGTCTACCGTCAAAAGGAGACTGTATGCTGCTGGCATGAAAGCTAGGAGACCTGTCAGACGTCCTCTCCTCACTGCACACCACAAAGAGGAGCGTCTGAGGTGGTGCAACGAAAGAAGACACTGGAACATGAGATCCTGGAGACGGGTACACTGGTCCGATGAAAGTCGGTTCCTGCTTCATGCCACAGATGGTCGAACTCGTGTATGGAGGTCCAGACGCACGGCGTACGACCAACGTAACATCATGGAAGAAGTTCCATTTGGTGGAGGTTCCGTTATGATATGGGGGTGCATCTCATTTGATTGTAAGCTGGATCTGTTGACTGTACCTGGAACACTAAATGGACAAAGATATCAAGATTCCATACTGGATAGAGTTGTGGTCCCTCATTTTGTAAATCATGCACCTGGAACCCACCCTATATTCATGGATGACAACGCCCGACCACATCGTGCTAGAGCTGTGCATGAATACCTCCGCCAGAATGCCATCGAAACCCTACCATGGCCAGCAAGGAGCCCTGACATGAACCCTATTGAGCATATCTGGGACATTCTGGGAAACATGGTGAGAAGGAGGGATCCTCCTGTGCAGAACCGACAGAAATTAACAGACGCACTCCATCTTGAATGACAACGAATACCACAATGGCGTATCAGTCGGTTGGTGACCAGCATGAGACGTCGTGTCCAGGCCGTCATCAAGGCACAAGGTGGATATACCCGGTATTAATAATGACAGTCTCAAACTCGTGCACAGATGTTAAACTTCGTTTTCAGACACCATTAATGACAATCTAGCCACGTGTGTCAACTGTAGGGCAATAGTTGTCAGTTGTGTCAACGTAACCATATTCAGGCCTCGTTTTCAAGTTCAAACAAAAACATACTGGGTTTCCCCACCATCATAATCAGCATTCCTCTAGTTGCATTATTACCTCTTGCACTAAGATGGATGGGTACATAAATGTTTATGCTATTGCTTTCTTCATAGCACATGAATATACCCTCGCATGTGCGTAAAAATAGGGTGGTGCTTAACTTTTGCACAGGTGTATATATATATGGTAGAAACCATATCATAATATGGTGTCAGGACTTGACGAACTCATGCTACATTGCGGAATATCTTGATTTCGTAATTACCTTAAAAATAAGAAATACACTTTAAAGTGAAACAGTAAAAGTGTTAAAAACTGTTATCAATGTCGCTGTGCAGTCACTGACAAGTCCAAAGAAGAAAACGATGTACGTGACTTTACCATAAACTATTGTACTGAAAATATTCAGAAGAAAAAACTGCTGGAATTCTAATATATTCAGCTGTATTAAATGATCTTTCATATGATCACAAAATTCGTAGTTAATACTCGGAAAGGGAATCTATGGTGCCGCAGAATTCTCGCCAAGAACAATTGACATTCCATGCAAACTTTACCAGATTTACCAGGTTACATGCTATCGGATCAGTTACATGCAGTATATCGGATGACGACACTAGTACAGTGTTCCAGAATCCAGATACACGGACTATGACCTATTAAAGTGATATTTTGGTAAACTTACATCTACGGAAGCCTCCACTGAACATAAACTATAGAGAAGTCATATTCCGAAAATCTGAATCTATGGAAGACTACACGGACCATAAACTACCGAAGTAATATTTCAAAATATATATCTAGGTTTTTATGTATTTTTAAATTGATTTTGTTGTAGGAATTTGAGCGTGTGTATCTGTATTTGTATTGATATCATATCACATCATATCAAAATCTTCAACATATACCAATCCTCAATGTTCCTAACCCCTACTGATAATGAAGAAATTTACAAAATCTTAATGAAAATTAACCCAACTAAGAGTGCCGGCATTGATAACTTTAAATGGAAAAATCTTTAAAAACTAGGCTAGAGAAATACTAACTCCACTGAATCACATCTGCAATCTATCACTTTCACAGGGTGTATTACAATCCTGATTAAAAACTGCATCTGTAACACCTATATTCAAAGCTAGCAACCCATCTATAGGCCAGTCTCAGTACTTCCACTATTCTCTAAGCTTTTGGAAAGATTATATTAGAATAGAACTATAAAGGATCTTAATAAAAAAAATTATAATCTATAAATCTCAGTACGGCTTCAGAGAAAATCACTCTACCATGCTTGCCATTGTGGATATGCTTGAAAAAATAACTGCATCCCTTGAGAGAAATGAACACACTCTAGATGTATTCTTAGACCTTTCCTTGGCATTTGATACTATTGATCGTGAAATATTACTTCAAAGACTAGCCTACCATGGCACAATACTCTTTCAAACATCGAGTTATATACTTATGGAATAGCCTACCACAACACGTAGTTGAAGCCCAAACTATATTATCTTTTGGATCTAGGCTGGATAAGTAATGGAAGACTCGGCCATTATACTATGATCACCTCGCAGCCGATATAAAGCCTGATTGGTATCAGACCAACTATTAAAAACTGTACACCAGCTAATACCCTCAAATAAAAAATTTTAAAACCAAACAACCTGCCATAACAGGCTGATAGGCTTTCTTACAGGATATAGATTATGATTAATTGCATTAAATTGGATATATAGTTACTTAGCTAACTTAATCTTGATTAGCTATGGCGAAACATCAAAAGGACATCATTTTTGCTGCGCATTCGTTAAGTATCTGGTTTAGATATCTTTTTTGCCTCTGAGTAATTCTGTAAATTTATTTGTAGGATTTGCAGAGTTTTCTGAACTGCTTAGAAGATCCTGTGATAATTTGTTCCAATCCCTTATCGTATTGGGAATAAAGCTGAATTTAAAGACGTTAGTTCTTGCATAAATTTGGTTGATGTGGCTATTGTGCATGTCTTTGGTTTTCCGAATTGGAGTCTATAGACTGTCTAATAATATCTTTGCTTGTTGCTGTAGACCTTTGTAGAACAAAATAAGGTGGTTTTGTTTCATTCTGTCTGACAGCGGTGGGAGTTTTAGGGTTTCCATTATATTTGTCATACTGCCTGGTTCGTAACAATAGTTTCAGGTGATAAATCTAGCTGTACGTTTTTGCACATTTTCTAGTTTATCCTGAAGAGTTATCTGATGAGGGTGCCAAACTGTACTTGCACATTCCTGAACTGGTCTAGTCAGTCCCCTATATGCCAAGAAGTCTGATTTCTTGTGAACAGAATGATAGATTTCTCCGCAATAGTCCTAAGGTTCTGTATGATTTGCTGCAGATCTCATGATGTGTTTGTTCCATCTTAGGTCATTGGTGATGTTGACGCCCAAATACTTTTCTGATGAAACAAAGCTTAGACTGGTTCCTTTTAGTGTGTAGTCGAATTTGATGGGGGGGGGGGGGGGGTGGGTTCTGGTTAGACTCATCATGTTGCATTTTACTGGTTGGAAGCGCATTCCCCAAGTGGTAACCCAGTTACTTAACATGTTTATCTCTTGTTGGAGTGCCTCACAGTCCTTTGGGTCATCAACTTCCTAGTAGCGTACTCAATCATCAGCGAATAGCCTGATCTCTGAGAAAATGACCTGGACCATATCATTTTATGTGGGCTGAAAACAGTAATGGGCCTAGAACGGTTCCTTGAGGTACTCAATGTCTGCAACGTTTGATTTGGCACCATTGACTACTATGCTCTGTGTACGACTTGTTATGAATGAGTCAATCCAATTTGGGTTTTTTTGACACACCATATTGTGCAAATTTGATTTAAAAAGTTCAAGTGGAACAGTATAAAAAGCCTTTTCAAAGTCAAAAATAAAAATGTCCACTTGTTTCTGTTTATCAATGGATGATGCACAATCATTGATGACATTAATTAGTTGAGTTTCACAACTGTGAAATTTTCGGAAGGCGTGTTTTCTGTGAGTGAGGATGTTATTTAGCTCGAAATGGTTCATTAAATTAGAACAGATGATGTGTTCCAGCATATTACAGCAAATGCATGTGAGGGAAACCGGTCTATAGTTACAGCCCTCAAAATTTGGCTTGAACGATCGTTTCGTTCGTGTGTCGGTTATGTGAAGTAAAATTACCGTGAACGAAAAAATGGTCGCGTAAGTGGCAAAGCCCAGAACGGTAGTTGTCTCTGATAGTGGAAAACAGAAAAGTTTCAACAACTTTTTGATATGAAGCACGCTATTTACAACGGAATTTAGCATTTTCAAACATCTAAAAGATCGATAACATCTGTCTGTAAAATTCTATAAATAAGCGACAGTGCGCATGTGTCAGAGACAAACTTCGGTGCGTAGTAACTCTTATTTTCAAGTAAATCGCATTTGCACTAAATTGTCTGTTTAAAGCGTACAAGTTAGGAAGCGTCAAGCTATCTACTAAATGCCTTATAGCTGGTTACGCTTTTTATTGTGGCGGACTTGCGGGTTATTGTTTTATATTAGAAATGTACACTGCTTGTACAAGTACAAATATTTGGTAAAAGGTACAAAAAAATCTACCCGTCACAGGTACAATCTTATAAATATTTCAACCGCTGTTGTTTTTTGTGGCAATTAAGACGGTAGTTCTTTGATACAGGTGGAATTCTTTACAAATTAAAGCATATTCTTTTAAATATTTTGAAAATAACATGACTGGAAGTGCTGAAGACGGAGGATCCAGGCCGCACGGCACACTCTAATTAAACCATGGATCAACGCACTTAACGCTTATGATCATGTCGATAGTCACTTACAGGACTTGCGGTATGATCAGCGAACGACAAGAAGAAGAATATGGCTGGAAGCCATTGCTTTCAAGGTGGTGGTGGGTGGGCTGGAGAGGGTTGCTGAACTAGGTAAGCCACAACAATGTAAGACATTCAATTCTTTGTTTGTGTTGTGGGGTTTGTGGGTGGGGTGGGAGGAGGGTGTTAAGATATTTATAAATATTGCGTCATTAGTCACTAATTATTATAGTATGTCTGGAATTTTGAAATATATGTTTGGAAAAAGTATGGAATTTTATTATGCCCGAGGTGTATGAACCCTGAAATTGTTGCAAGCTGGAAGGATGTTACCAATGAGTGTTGTCATACAAATACTGATATTTTGGCAGAGAAAATGTACATTTGCAGACCAAAAGAGTATTGTTTTTGGAGACTTAACACTGAATGACTTGCTCGGTTATCGAGCTTGTAATTTCAGGGGTAAGTTTTCCAAAATATTCTTCTTGGTCTGGAAATGGAACGAATGAATGGACATAAAAACAAAAACTCAATCTGCTTTTTGACAAATTTACTTGAGAAATATTACAGTACTTATATCACAATGGATGAATCCACTTTTAGTTATTACCCACCCATCTCTAGCTAAGCAATGCTCCAAGCTTTGTCCCAGAATCTCAATTTCATGGTAACTATACAGCTAACTTGGTGAATCCTTTGAAACAAATTTCCCCATAAAACAATCAACAGAATGTTTATTAAATTCCAAAGACATACAATTAATACTTACTGACAGACTACTATGAGAGTTAGTATTGTCTGTCAATTATAATAGTGACTGGTGACATCAACCTATATGTGATGTAATTGATTATGAGGTCAATAGTTGAGTAACTAAACATATTTTATCTGTAAATTAGGTAATTGGTGGATAAGTCCATGCTGTAATCAATATGCTAATGATAATTCAGCAGCATGCACTTTAAATTCATTATTAACGTAATATACAGATGAAATATGTTCAGATAAAGCAGGTTTGGATAAAAAATGGCGTAACCAATTTGCGCAACCAGTTGGTTACGCAAACTGATTTTGTGCAACCGAACAATTGGTTACGCAGACCTGGAAACATGGGACCCAAAAATGGGTCTCGCAAATATTTGAAATTTTGAGGGCTGTAGTTACTTGCTAAGGACTGGTCACTTTTTCATATAAATGGCAAATGTTTGCCGATTTCCATTCAATTGGGATAACTCCTTTGTCTAAGGATTATTGAAAAAAATATGATAGTATGTCTGACAGTTCTGTTGACAGTTCTTTGAGTATTCGCGGATGTGTTTTGTCTGGCGCCATGGCCTTTGATGTTTTCAAACCATTTAATAATTTCTTAATTCCATTTGGGCTGATGGTGATGTTTTCCATTTTACTTATTTTAGGAATTGAGTATGGTATTTCGCTAAAGGTTGTTTTAGTGAACACTCTAGTAAATTCGCTGTTAAGTGCTTCAGCCTTGCTGAGGTCGGTATCTGCGAGAATTCCATTTGTTTTGAGTGGCGGTATTCCTTGTTTGTCAGATTTTTGGTTGTTAATATACATCTAAAAGGGTTTTGAGTCAGCTTTGATGTCACTGAGCAAATTGATGACAAAGTTCTTGCGGAAATCCATGCAGAACTTTTTTCTTAGTTTGGTTTCGTAGAGTTTTCCAACTATCTTTCAGGCGTAGGCTTTTTAAACTGAGTGTGTGTTTTGTTCCTGTGCCTAATCAACACCCTTGGTTTCATTTAAATAATTCTTAATTAGTTGCCAATTGGTTTCGATATTGCGGCCATTCTCATGACCATTGAAGTGCTTCATTCTTGCAAACAGAACACAATGTGTAAAATTCAGTGGGACCATGTCAGGAGACAGAAAATTATTCTGTAGCATTCCACACGGATCAATTCTTGGACCTCTGGTTTTTTTATTTTGCATGCATGACTTACCCAAAGCATGTAACCATCTGTCACTAATATTATTTGCGGATGATACCAATGCTTTTTGTAGCCACGAAAACATATAGATCCTGTATACAAGTATGTAAATAATGAAAGGAAAATAATCATAGACTGCATGGTGTAATGCCAAACAGATTACTAATATTTGTGCTGTAGCTGATAGTCATGGAATGCAGCGGGAAAGGATTAATGGGTTGAATGTGTTTAATCTAACCAAACTGTTTGAGGGTCTTAGTCCCATATCTAATAGGTAAAACAGGTGTGGTCGGGTAGCGGAGAGGTGTAACATAGCACTAGCAATAAATTTCAATCCAAGTTATGCTGGTCAATGCAGAATATTTTCAGACTGCATAGACTGGAGGCACCTGCTTTAACTTATGCAACAGCAGCTTTCAGGTTGGCTATAGTCCTAATCTATCCAGACATTGCATAAACAAGGTGAAATAGGAGAACGGGGCAGAGGCGTCGAAAGTATCAAATCTAATCCTTTTTCTCACCTAGCAGCCAGATCTCATATTTACTCTGTACTTGAAGTGGGCGATTACTGCCTGTATGAGTCAATCCCGGCCACCTGTAGCGTGGATCGGCCGGACAGGTATGGCCCGTCCCAGCTAGGCTGGGTATGGGACGATCGCTCTGGGTACGTTCCAAGCATGCCCCCCTGGGTAGGATAGTACACATGTATAAAGCACTATAAGAGAGGTTTCATTAAAACAGCTAAGTCCATAAGAACGTGTAGTGCGCAAGCACGCGCATCAGAGCTGGTATAGCATGGATCGACCGGACGGGTGTCGGCCGTCCCAGCAACGCTGGGTATGGACCGGCCGTGCCAGCTTCATTCTAAAGTGCATCCCCCTGGGTAGAGCAATAAGCGTATGTAAGGCCTATGTGAAAGGTTTCTTGTCAAAAATCGGCTACGTCCGATAGAACACATGGTGTGCATGCATGCACGTCAGAGCTTCCCTGACAGCACGTCTCAGAATTGGAAGCGAGTGCATGCCTATGGTGTACAGAGTAGGTACTCGTAAATGTTTATAATTTATCCCTTCTCGTTGTTCTTGGTACCGATTAGGACCAGAATTAAACGAGCTTTCTAAAACTGTAAACCGTTTTAAAATCGGTCCAGAAATGGCAGGGTTATCCTCGAAGCTCCCCGCTAAATTATACATAGAATATTGCTATAATGTCGTAGTCGCGTGTATATATTAAACTAAATACAGAGATCTGTGTACACGTCGTCGATACGTCACTAGCATACCAGAACACTGATTGGCTGGCGCTCGCTCGCTGATTGGTTGAGGTGCCAAGCTCTGACGTCACAGCGAGTATTAAAAAGGGTGAAAATTCGAGGATCAGGAGCATCGTCGTCGTGGAGACCGACCTGCCGAGAACTGACTGGAGTTGCAGACTAGATAAGTGGACCGGAACACCTGCAGAAACAACCAGATACAGCACATCCCCCACGGTTCCTTGCAGCTTTCAGATCGCCCGCACGTAAAAGCAGTTCTCGGACTTTCCGCATTGCGTAATTTTGGATGCTCTCGGGCGGCCGTCCGGGAGCAAAATAATTAATTAAAGTAATGGTTACCGCATTTGAACTTTTCTAAAGGGAACACCTTCGGAAAGGGCCCTTCTGGCCCACGATGTAATCCTACGTGATGCAGAGCTACGGTGAGTCTTGGTTGACAACTCGCCGGATCTGCCAACCATGCTGAAAAGTGGACACTAAATTCCGCACAGCATGTTGTGTGTGTTTTAATTAACTTTTGGACCACAGTCTGGTGGACTTTGCTAGGTGCGCCGCAAGAGCTATGCGACACTGGACGCCAGACGGAGAACTTTCTCACTTCCATATAAATTATGATTTAGTTATAGAGACTATCTAACAGATACTACTTCACTGTTCTGTTTCACTGTCATGAGTATGGACCGTATCTACCCTGTCTGGAGGAGTCAGCTTGCAGAGCCAACCTGTGGAGACCAGCTGCGGAAAATCGCCTGCGGAAATCTCTCCAGCTCCAGAGAATGTGTCAACTCACGTTATGAATATGTTAGCACCTCAATTTCAGTAACATATTAGACTGTTCCGTACTGACGACTATTAGGTACTCAAGTAACTATACTATTGCACCTCTAATTAATATTTTCGGATATGACACTGATGACTACTAGGTGCCTTCCCGGTCTTAGGACCGCAATTTAAAATTCTTTTATTACTGTTCATATTATCCTTATTTACTGTAGGTGCTTTAACTAACTGCACCATTTAGGTCTATCAACCTGATACATACTACCTCATTAATTTATATATAAATTGTCAGTGTTCATTACATTGGTTAGTTGTACATGGCAGATAGCTTCTTCTTCTTCTTCTTTTCGTTCACTGATCATACTGCGAGTCCTGTAAGTGACTATTGACATGATCATAAGATAGCAGATAGCCATTCCGTTGATACATTTTGTTTAATTATAGAAAACTTAGACTGCATTACGCTAGGAAATACTAAGCAGCAACATTTATATCCGCATCACTTATTCCTACCATCATCAATTTTACACTGAGGTCGCTGACCGTGCTCTAACTGTTTGAGCCAGGCATGTTACTAACTAAACCTTACTATTTAGCTCAATAGGATAGGTTTAAGTGGTTAGGGACAATCTCTCCGTTTGATGTGTAGTGTATGCCTCTTTTCTGGTTGTTGCGGTAATGTAGCCCCGCACTCCGGAAAGGTTGTGTAAAATTCGTCAAATACCTATAGGGCCTCGTATATATCAAGTTATTGTCTCTTTCCACAATCCACCAGCCATATGGTTTCTTAATTGTTTGGATGTCCCATCAGCACGTTGATCTGATCCGACCCTGGGAAACTATGAGAGGCTTCCGAGCGGTGATGGTTAAAGTGCTGATTTGTATACATCTCCCCCGTATCCTCGGATACTTGTTAGCTAGGTAACCCCGCCAATGAAGGAAAGCACTACGAAAACATATAGTTATAAATGTGAGCTTGATAGGTTTATTTACCAGCCCGCAGTGCATATCTGGGTACATTGAAACCTAATCCTAATGACAGGTCAAAAGTTAGATCCATAGGAAATGGTGACGGACGAAACGTGTATCTCCATCCAACTCGTCGGCATGTCTGGGAGGATCTTGGAATCCACTACACCCTCACGGGAAGGACGCTCGTGATGGAATTCGCCTCTCTATCCCCACCTTAATGATGTGTCAGTGATCAAACTTGCTTATGTGAAATGTAGCCATCGTCCAGGTGATGTTTTATGTTGTTGCAGAGCAAGGTAGTCAGATTTTCATCAAATTCGGATGCGTTGTGATGTAACATGTATGCATACCGTCCGTGAAGGTAGATGCTCGTTCGAAGCAACCTATGAGAAGTGAGGCATCTGCGCTCATTGGACAGCTGTATCTAATGATAGGTAGGAATCCCTGCCACTAGCGGCCAAAGCTAGTCTTCGTTTCTAACACTTAATTGGTAGGTTAGACTGTAGCAGAATGCCCGCATAAATAAAGCCGCATCTACCAATACAGCATCTTGGAACTACATAAGATTGTGACGTGGGAATTCTTCGGAAATCGCTCATTCCACCTTCACTTAAACCAGTACACATCACGTTAATTATGGCTTCATTAAGATTTTTCAGCACTTAGCATTTTCTGGTGAACAAAAGAGTGGCCCATTTTGCCAACTCTTTTCCTCCGTTTCGGCATTGAAGGCATTTTCCTGGGACAGAGGCCCGTGCGAGGCACTTGCCTCTCGCAACAGTGAGAATTCCTGTGATGGAGGCATGTGCGAGGCACCTTCCTCTCACACCATCATGAAATGTTCGGTGATGGAGGCCCACGTGAGGCACTTTCCTCTCACAGCAATAATGTTCTCTCTGTGTATGTTAGGGGTATATTAACTTATATTAAATTACTCTGTGATCTCCTATGCAGATGCTTCTCTTGCGGGGATACCTCTGCGGATTCAAGGATCTGCGTGGTACCTCCAGTGACACCACGTAGAAAGGACACCAGCTAGCTCTACATTGTGTATTATTGTGCTCATTTTACTGTCAAACGATTCACCTTGTTTGTATAGTGCTTATTTATATTCCTAGTATATTATTCTAATTGTTCCATTCTCTAAATTAGTATGGATAGCCACACCGGTGACACAAACAGTTGGGACAACACCGTGTGGTTCAATCTCAGCGGCAATGGTCGCACGGCCCCACTGGAACATCAGTGTTCCACCGACTTTAGAAATCGGTTTCTGTACACCGCGGAGAGGCGTCATACGGGATCCGCAACACCGAGATCCGCAGGTAACCAGCCATCCCAGGCATTGCGCACTTATGGTACGATGAGCGGATATTTGACAGCGGACTAGCACATACCTCCACGAGCTACAGGTGGTGCTTGATGTGGGGCTCGAACGAGAAGCGAACCCACGCCTACACTCACCAACCGCGAGTTTCAGTCTCCTTCATCCGATAGTCAGTATTACCTCGATTTAGAGGTAGCATCATATGATGGACCTACTGCACGCGTGCTCACCGCCAATGTAACAAATTTAACCAGTGCGGAATGACCAGCACCTTCACAACACGAGTTCTCACCAATCAGCGAGGGGACATTCCGCGATGTCTCTCTGGTGGGAACTCAATACATCACCTTATCGGATCTCCACGATATCCTACCACCATCTACATACAGGGCCAACTACCACCTTCACGACCATTATGTTCACCTACGTCATCAATGAGTGATCAGTGGCTGGATACTCATGTACCATATCCCGTATCACCTCATTTTCGCGCATTGTCTCCTTATTATTCACCACATCCATGCTATGAACTGGAGGATACGGCTACACCATTCCAGCAATACATCAGACACATCACGCACATCATGCACGTCAATCACCTGCACCACCTTCGTACGAGGAATACATCGTACAGCATCAGGAACGTCTGCATCATGTACACAACACGCCTCCACAAGTCTATCGACCTACACCTGTCTATGGACCTGCATCAGGGCGGTATTCGGTAGAACCAACGCACCATGCAGCACATCATCACAGAGAATCGCCTTCACGAACGCGTCAGCACCATTAGGGACATCGATGAGCAAAACCACCACCACCTACCTACACGCCAACCTACATCTGCATTCTCATCAGTTTCGCTAGTACCACTACCAGGTTTTGCACCAATTACTTCTCCACGAGGACATGGCCGGATCATTCTCCCCACACAACCCCCCCCCCCACCCCCACCCCCCCCCCCCTACCCCCGAATTTAGCGGGGAGACTGATTGGGCTAATTATAAAGTTCAATTTGAAATCATAAATAGGACAAACAGGTGGAGTAACCATTAGATGGGAGAGTATTTATCCGCAAAGATTTACATACAGCCTTCAACAACTAATAGCTACCGTGGTTCAGATCGAGAACTTCTTGGAGCGGGAGACAAATAATCGCCACCACCTGCATCCAATTAATTAAATGAATGATGTTAATGTCACAACTACAACCGAATCAACTACTACATCTGCAAGCGCCACCAATAATGAACAACATACACAATCAGAAAACTCCAGTCAAAATCACGCATCTAGAGGGAGAGGGCATGGCAAATCCCATCGCGGAGGCCACAACAACACCCAAGGACGTGGGAACCAGAATAACAATAGACAAAACATGCATGAAAGGTTAGAAGAGATAACTAAACAGATCTCAGCACTCACCAACCTTGTAACGACACTCAGCGCTACCGTAGCAATACAATCCACCATTAGACCGCAATCAACCAGAGCATCAGCACCGCCACCAAACACGTGCTTTGAATGTGGTCAGCCTTCATTGGTTGGAATTATTGTATTGGTGGGAATGATGTCCAAACCACCCTCCATCTACAACCCCAACCACTGACCGACGAACCCCGCAGCCAGAGAATCCATCAAACTAGCATGGGCACCAATTACAGAGTCACTTCAGTGCCCGTTTCAACAACCCGGTTCAACTGCAGCCTCTGAACAACTACGTCAGGTGGCCACACCTACTCGTCAACATATTTCTACATCATACACTCACCCGCACCCGGCTTCTTCCATGACGGTGCCTATGATGCACACTGCATCCGCAGCACTGCCATCTTCCCCTTGCAGAAAATGTGACCCAACACTTTCCGCATCTACACAACCTTCTTTCCTATGTAAAACGGCAGTGGTAGGTTGTAGCACCTCCGCTGAAACAACATTTTTGCAAGCACAACGTCCCACCACCAAGGCACATAACACCCAGTGTCCTTTGGTGTTTTGCAACTCACAGCCTCTTACAGCCATTTCACCAACATGCACCATCAGCAGTGATTCCGAGGAAAGCACCCATGCAACATTATGGATCTGCAAGATGAAACATCGTACAAAGAAAAGGAACGTCACACAACGATGCTGCTTCTTCTGCGCTTCAACTAAGCATTCCATGTCATGGTGTAAAAAGTGGCTCACACAGGTGGCCCTCCTCCGTGAACATGAGAATCCTATCCGCACCGCAGTATACACCAACACAGCTTATGCAGAATCAGCAACAATGCCACCACCACTGCTAGCCCCGACCCCATCGTCGCCCAAACAATCACAGCAGCAGCGATGACAAGTCGGCCCTTTCCATACTCAGCCACCAACTGCACTCATGAAAGCTCTCCGGAAACAAGCTGCCTATATACAGAATGATACCACACCACCATCACTGCCTCAAATGGTATCATTGGAGACTATTCCGCAGACTCACCGTAAAGTGATATATAAATGTGCCTGTCTATTTAGCGGAATTTCCACCAGTGCCACTGTGGACACTGGAGCTTCCATCACTGTCTTTAACAATTACTTATATGAGAGCATCCCACCTCATAAGAAGCCACCCCCTTAGGCCTACAAACATCTTTCTACAAACAGTTACGGGAGCAGATGTACCTGTAGCTGGAGTAGTAAACCTCATAATACAGATAGAGGAGATGCAATTCATACAGCGAGTTGTTATTGCCTCCATCCAAAACGATGCCCTGCTTGGTTCTGATTTCCTCAGTGCCAGCGAAGCAACAGGAACTAGACATACACGGCTGACAGATACCCCTAGGACTAGAGTCATCATTATATGATACGCGTGCAGTGATATTAGCAACCACCGCCACAGTTGAGCTGGGACAGGAAAGGACCTTGTGGGCCACTGCACCACAATTAGGAAACAACACTCACACAGCCATGCTGGAACCCGACCCTGAATACATGCTCGCCTCACAATGCACCAGTCCCCGCATCATCATGGACACCACCAACAAGGAACATATTCCGTTCCGCATATTCAATGGCACTGCGGACCCAATAACACTTGAACCAGGAGTCCGTTGTGGCCATTTGGTGGATGTGATATCACTGGAAACAGCCCCAACCGCAAACACAACAACAAGCACGTCTGATGATTTGCCCGAACATCTACATGACCTATATTTGCGTGCCAGTTGGATTGATGCAATCCCAAAAATTACAAATAAGAAAATTACTGCACAAATATTGCGATAGTTTCTCATCAGGAGACATGGACCTCGGAGAAACTCATCTAGTACAACACTCCATCGACACAAGAAATAACCGACCCATATGTCAACCCGTTAGATGGGTCACGATTCATAAGGAAGTGGAGGCACATCAACAGGTAGAGGACATGTTGCGGACCAGAATAATTGAGCCATCAGCATCGCCCTGGGCCAGTCACATTGTACTAGTAGGCAAAAAAGAAGGAACTTTGCAGTTTTGTATAGACTACCCCCACCTTAATGATCTTAGCGTCAAGGACACTTATCCACTACCTCTGATAGATCAGGCCTTAGATTCCTTGTCTGGAGCCAAGTGGTTTAGTACCCTTGATTTAGCTAGTGGGTACTGGCAAGTAGCCATGGATGAGGCTGACATGGAGAAGACCGCATTCATTTGTAGCGACGGCCTTTTTCAATTCTGCAAGATGCCCTACGGATTGTGCAACGCTCCTGGAACTTTCGAGCGCCTCATTGAGCAGGTATTAACTACCCTGCAATGGGAAATCTATCTGTGTTATATTGATGACGTAATCGTCTTTGGTCCCACATTTGAGAAAACGCTTTCCAATTTAAACACCATGCTATCAAGATTCCGCACGGCTAACTTGAAGCTCAAACCCAAGAAATGTCATCTCTTCAGACAGAGCATCGAGTTCCTGGGCCACTGCAACCATCAAAAACAAAAGCCGTGGCAGAGTGGTAGACCCCTGAGTCTGTCATGGAAACTAGGAGCTTCCCTGGTTTCTGTCAATACTATCGTCGATATATCTATCATTTCAGTGAGAATGCATCACCTCTCTTCAAGATCACCAAAAAGGATCGACCCTTCGAGTGGACGAATGAGTGTGAAGGTTCCTTCAGGTCGTTGAAGGAACTCTTGACAACCGCTCCTATTCTCGCTCATCCTAGCCCTAACCTCGATTTCATCCTGGACACTGATGCGTCAGCTTACGCTATTGGTGCAGTTCTATCTCAGGTCACAGAGGATGGAACGGAGCAGGTATTGGGTTATGGTCCGTGTACTCTAAATAAAACAGAGAAACGCTACGCGACCACTAAGTGGAAATTATTGGCTGTGGTCTACTTTGTCAAGTATTATAAACACTTTCTGTATGGCCGCCCATTTACTCTCCATACGGATCACACTTCCCTACACTGGCTCTGTAGCCTTAAAAATCCAGAGGGCCAGGTAGCGAGGTGGCAGGAATCCCTGTAGGCTTTTAACTTCAATGTGGTTCATAGACTCGGCAAACTGCATGGAAATGCTGACACCTTGAGCAGAATCGGACTTGAGAATGAACCCAAAGTAGCCACCACCATGACACATACAACACAGCCATCTCCAGCATTCCCCAAATTGTGGTGCACAGAGTGGAACACGGAGAAAGTCACACTCACGAACAAGCAACAGACGTGCAGCCACAAAATATATATGAGTGGATCCAGGAGGGGTTCGCCCTCCACGGGAATCTGTTACACCGTTATCCGCAACAGCCAAGTACTAATACCAGCGGTTCGAGGAATGCCACATAATACAAGGCATTCTCTACATTAATAACCACCTGGTAATTCCGGAATGCTATCGTGAAACAATATTACAACAGTTGCACGGTAGCGCTGGCCATCTAGCTGTTGAGCGGACATTAACTAGAATAAAACAGAGATTCCACTGGATCGGAATTCGCGATAGTGTAAAGGCATGGGTCACAAAATGTGTCCCATGTCAAAGACGCACTGTTGGCCAGCACCATTCCACACCCTTACAAGTAAAAATTGTTGGTGCACCGTGTGAGTGAGTGGCTATTGATGTGTTTGGACCCTTGAATACGATGGATGATGGAAACAAATACATCCTCGTATTACAAGATTATTTTACGAAGTGGGTGGAAGCATTTGCTTTGCCGGAACAAGAGGCATCCACAATTGTGGAGGTCTTGGCAAGCAATGTGTTCTGCCAGTTCGGAATGCTCTATGAGCTGCACTCCAATCAAGGAAGTTATTTTGAGAGCCGGCTGAGCTCCAAGCTCTGCAAATCGTTTCATATAGTTAAAACAAGAACAACTCCATATCATCCCCCAGAGTGATGGGATGGTGGAATGGTTCAACCGCACACTTGCGGAAATGTTAACCAAGGAAACACGCCTTGATTGTCGAGATTGGGATCTATGACTCCCATATGTGCTCTTGGCATACCGCACTTCAGTACATTCCAACACGGGTTATACCCCTTCCTGCTTAATGTTAGGCCGTGAATTAGCCTTACCGCTGGATCTGGCCATACCCAGAATTCCGAGGGAGAAAACTTCTCCCACTGGATACATCAATTCACCGTTGCGCAAATACTACATACATATCCAGTTATAGAAAGGATATAACGGAGACAATCAACACTAGCAACAACAAGATATGGTAAGCACCTAACGTTTTAAATCGGAAAAGTTAGAGACACGATTTTCTGCAACATTCCCTCCCGCACAGATGCGGGAAGTATATCACTTCCCGCAATCCCAACTTTTCCGCAACCACAACAGACTCTGCATTCACCAGCGTGGAAACCTAGATATGCCCAATCCGCAAATACACCAGCGTCACACAGCAGCCCGGACTTCCCTACAACAGTACACTGCCACCATCAACACCATTCAACATTTCCCACAATCACCTTCTTATCCGGTTTATGGAGCACACCATACGCGCTATGGGGGAACCTCCCCCTTCCACCCCAACGCCCCCCCCCCCCCACACGGTGTTAGTATACTTAATTTCCGCAAGTAATGGATCTGTTTATACCAAACAATAATTATAGACAGCTATACTGTCCTAATTTTGATTAAGAACACTATCGTTCTACCATGTATACAGATCATTTACAGATCATTAGGGGCACGAGCCGATGAAGCGGCATCAAAACTTCGACAGTATAACATCAAGGAGAATTTCAAATATTCTCTTACCTACATATTCCCCACACAAGATCGACATGGGCTGGAATACATTCTTACAGACAAGACACAGATGCATGTATAAGATCACATGCATATAGGGACGCTGTTCTAAGGAACAGAGTTAAAAACATATATTTCCGTCTTTCGCATCAACAACGAACATTCATCAGCACCAACACTCCGCCATTACGTAAATATTGCCTAAGTTTCTGATCAACCACGTGCTTTCACAACAGAGAACCACGTGACTATCACTTCTATTCCCAGTAAATTGGATCAAATCCTTTAAACACAAGAGCCGCCCAAAACGTGCAACTACCACAGCGTGATGGAGGAGGTGAGTGGGGTGAGTCGGGGAAATTGCTGCTGACATCACCACGCTCTCCCACACCCCATTGGGTGCTCCAGCCTGAAATTAAAACAGGCAAGTCTATAAGCATCCAATCTGTAAAACCGCCTCACGCTAATTAAAAGGTGAGCTTCCACAGGAATAAGTAGTTCTGAGTTTTTACGTTAATCAGAGACTTGTTTTCCCATCGAGTAGAGACGAAAGTGATATACATTTCTTCCTATAATTACAATTACTCCCTTTACATGGGAGGAAAACTTTATATGACTCCACGTTTAATAAATCAAAACTCCTTATCGTCATGGCTGAATCACCCTGGAACTTTCGGGTGTGGTTGTCCGCCCTCTTGTGACATCACCAAAAAGTATAAAAGGAGGAGATTGCACACTGAAACTTCGTCTTCCCATCAAAACTCGACACAAGGGAAGAACAAGCATTAGGCTCCTTTCTTGTCGCAAACCAGATTCTGCTGTTTTTCTTATTATTAATTTATCACTTCTATTATATATTACTTGGCCTGGAAAGTTATGAAGAGCTAGGAAAAATTAGATTGGGCTAGGAAGTCTGCACCGCCATTAATATGCGGAAATAAGATGTTACTTGGCGAGGGCCTTGCCTTGTCCGACAGTTCGGTAGAGTCGACGCCAGCACTATCCAGAAAGAAATATCTGTGTTCAGCATTTCAGCTCAACGGACAGCGATGTAGGCGCGCCTTCTCCCGTAATTCGGACTTAACGTTGCATATTAATCGTGATCATCTTATGCAGAGAGCTTTTGTACGGATTGCAAATACCTTTTACACCCATTACGGTGTGACCCACGCATTGATGGATAAACATTGTGTGCTTGTAGTTACATTACAGCATGGTGAACAAAGTGAAAATGTTGAAGTGCTAGCCGTTCGTTTTGAAACTAGACTTCCTATTAACGTGCTTCCTACGAAGAAGATGGTCAAAACTAAACATACGATACGGCGACAATCAGATTTCCCGCACTATCGACCAGGCACAGTAACCACTACATCCACAACACAGCACGCCTTGAGCCACTATCGCCACCATCACGACGGAACCAGCAGCATCATCAGCACTGGCAGCAACTGCAGTGACAGTATCAGCACCAGCTGCAGTTTCCACTCCGGCAGCACCCGCAGCAACGCCACCGTCCGCATCAGGCACGACATCAGCGTCAGCATGAGCATCCACATCCGTAATCGGCCGGCCCATTTCAGTAGTTATTACGACGTCTGCGCCAGAACCAGTGTTGTGGGTGAGTGTATGATGTATTAGGAATATGTCGATGAGTATGTGTGGCCATCTGACGTAGTTGTTCAGAGGCGTAGTTGAGTCGGGTTGTAGGGATGGGCACCGAAATGACTCTGTAATTGGTGCCCATGCTAGTTTGATGGATTCTCTGGCTGCGGGGTTCGCTGGTCAGCGGTTGGGGTTGTAGATGGAGGATGGTTTGGGCATCGTTCCCTCCAATGGGCCGGCTGACCACATCCAAAGCATGTGTTTGGTGGTGGTGCTGATGCTGTGGTTGATTGCGATCTAGTCGTGGATTGTGTTGCTACGGTAGTGCCGAGTGTTGTCACAAGGTTGGTGAGTGCTGAGATCTGTTTAGTTATCTCTTCTAACCTTTCATGCATGTTTTGTCTATTGTTGTGCTGGTTCCAGGGTCCATGGGCGTTGTTGTGGCCCCCACCATGAGATTGGCCACGCCCTCTACCTCTTGATACGTGATATTGACTGGGTTTTCCGATTGTGTGTGTTGTTCGTTGTTGGTGGCACTTGCGGGTGTAGTAGTTGATTCGGTTTTAGTTGCGACATTAATATCATTCATTTCATTAATTGGATGCAGTTGGCAGCGATTATTTTTCTCCCGCTCCAAGAAGTTCTCGGTCCGAACCGCGGTAGCCGTAAGTTGTTGAAGGCTGTATGTAAATCAGCACTTTAACCATCACTGCTCGGAAACCTCCGATAGTTTCCAAGGGTCGGATCAGATCAACGTGCTGATGGGATGTCCAAACAATTAAGAAGCCATGCGGCTAGTGGATCATGGAAAGAGACAATAACTTAATATATACGAGGCCCCATAGGTATTTGGCAGTTAGAGCACGGTCAGCGACCTTAGTGTAAAATTGATGATGGTAGGGGTAAGTGATGCGGATATAAATGTTGCTGTTTAGTATTTCATAGCGTACTGCGGTCTAAGTTTTCTATAATTAAACAAAACATATTAACGAAATGGCTATCTGCCATATACAACTAACCAATGCAATGCACATTAACAATTTATACATAAATTATTGAGGTAGTATGTATCAGGTTGATAGACCTAGACGGTGCGGTTAGTTAAAGCACCTACAGTAAATAACGATAATATGAACAGTAATAAAGAAATTATAAATTGCGGTCCTAAGACCGGGAAGGCACCTATTAGTCATCAGTGCCATATATGGAAATAATAATTAAAGGGGCAACAGTATTGTTACTTGTGTACCTAATAGTCGTCGGTACGGAACAGGCTACATTTTCATAGCGCGAGTTGACACATTCTCTGGAGCTGGAGAGTTTTCCGCATGCGATATCCACAGTTGGTCTCCGCAGGTTGGCTCCGCAAGCTGACTCCTCCATGCAGGGTGGATATGGTGCATACTCATGACAGTGAAACAGAACAGTGAAGTAGCATATATTAGATAGTCTCCATAACTAAATCATAATTTACATGGAGGTGAGAAAGTTCTCTGTCCGGAGACGGAAGTAATAAAGTTAAATGTTGCCCATTAACAGAGAGGACTGAATAATAATGTTAACCGGATACATAACTTGGGAGAGGGTGCGGGATGCATCGCATAGCTCTTGTGGTGCACCTAGCAAAGTCCACCAGACTGTGGTCGAAAAGTTAATTAAAATACAGACGACATGCAGCGCAGAATTTAGTGTCCACTTTTCAGCGTGGTTGGCAGACTCGGCGAGTCGTCCACCAAGAATCACCGTAGCTCTACATCGCGTGGGATTACATTCCGGGCCCGCACAGCCCCTCCCGCAGAGGTTGCATTAGGAATGTCTGGATGCGGAAGGTCCAACTTTAAATTTAGTTTATTACTCCCAGATGGCCCTCCAGGAGTATCCAAAATTTGGTGGAAGCCGAGGACATCCTACACCGCGGATGTGCTGGGTTCCGTAAGATACAGGCTCAAGTGAAGATCACTGGTAGGTCAGCAAGTTACATCTGTCATCTAGATGGTCCAGTCATCCTGCGCGGGCCAGCTTCCATGGCAGCAATGCTCATGATCCTTGATTTGTTACCCCTTTTATACTCGCTGTGACGTCAGGGCTTGGCGCCTCAACTAATCAGCGGCTGAGCACCAGCCAGTCAGCGTGCTGGTATGCTAGTGACGTATCGACCACGTGTACACAGATCTTTGTATTTAGTTTAATATATACACACAACTACGACATTATATCAATATTTCAAGTATAATTTAGCAGGGAGCTTCGACGATAACTCAGCTATTTCTGGGCCGATTTTAAAATAGTTTACAGTTTTGGAAAGCTCGTTTAATTCTGGTCCTAATCGCAGGAAAAACGAGACCGGATAAATTATAGGCATTTACGAGTACCTACTCGGTACACTATAGGTAAGCACTCACTTCCAATTCTGAGACGTGTTGTCAGGGAAGCTCTGACGCGTGCATGCGCACCACGCGTTCTATCAGACTTAGCCGATTTTTAACAAGAAACCTCTCACATAGGGCTTACATACACTTATTGCTCTACCCAGTGGGGTGCGCTTTAGAACGAATCCAGCATGACCGGTCTGTACCCAGCATTGCTGGGACGGCCGGCACCCGTCCGGACGATCTGTGCTACAGCACCATGTCCACCATACAAAATGACACAAGAGATGTTCGAAGAGCCAACATCAAGACTAGATTCGTCACTGGAACATACCTGGTCCAGGATAACCTAGCCAAATTCAACCAAAATCAAATTGACCCATTGTGTGCATTATGCCAACTGGAAACCGAGGACTATCCCCACATGCTGATGAAATGTAATGCCCTGCTTAGCCACAGACAGAGTCACTTTCATGAACTCAAGGAATATATCAAAGACAACCTTGGTCAACCTACATGGATATCCATATAAACATCCTCAACCAACTCATAATTGACTACACAGTTTTAATAGATTCCGATATAATTCCGGATGACCACCGAGTCTGTCAGGAGATAGAAACGATCACCAGGAAACTCTGCTACAGTATACATTGCCGTAGAGTCTACATCCTCAATGTGGCCAAAACTGAAGTGAAGTGATTTAGCCTTTGTTATTACTTTCGTCTACATAATAACATATAGACTGCCTCTGTCAGGAACATAGTCATACACACACCCGTACATTTCGCTCGCACTGTTATGTTCGCTTGATACCATTGACTGTGCATATCATCTGCGTTGTGATGATCGTTTGTAATATAGACTGTTTACTTGCTCGTATCTCTTGCTTATGCTATCAAGTTTCTGCATCACGTATCTTCATGGAATTGTAATTCGCGTAACTGTAATATTCGAACTGTAATTCGTGTGATTATAATCGTAATACCACATACATGTGGGTGCGCCAACCAACTGGAGGACTATCCAAATGCTGTCTGGCGGCATGTGAAAGCATAATAGCTTCCTGATATATTCCGGAACTAAGTTATGTCCGTTTGTATATATGTATATGTGTTCATACTTGACGCTGTATAGATGTGTACAAAGTATACATATATAAGCATATAACATATATAACAATAGTATTGTCAAGTTGTAGATTAGTTGAAAGTACACTGCCTGCGAAAACTTGAAAACTAGGAACGGCTGACAGGCCAACGGCCTATTACCTATACAGCCGAAATTGATATGATATGATAAATAATCAAGAAATTCACGAAGCACAATACGTCGAATTTCTTACGGTAAGGGATCCGAGTATCCGATTGTGGTCAATCGAACTTTGTCATTTCGCCTGGCGCATGAATATATCAAACCGGAACTAAACGTAACTTGGAACTATTTTATTTCATCCTAAATCGGAGGCGGTATTTTCAATCACATCATGGCCATGATAAGTTCCTGACGTTTGTTACATAGCTGCTAGTATTGAAATGGCATCTAAATTAATATCCAGTACTAAATCAAACACCAGGGAAGAGCAGTACTTTAGTGTGGATGATATTCTAACATCACAAGAAAGGTTACATTGCCGGTTTAATATGCCTGTTCATAAGTTAGGTAAGTTAATAACTTAATATCCACCAGACCAGCATTCGCTGCATTGTTGGATCTTTTACCGGGACCTACACCATTAAATAGTTGCGCCAATCCAATAACGTTATAAAATTTGTATTGACATATCGCTGTGCTCCTCGCTATTTGGGGAACTGCAAACAAGTTCCTCGTAACTATGAATAATGAAGTCGTAATGAAATATCGTCCGCTAGTAGTAGTAGTTTTAAATCCTGTAATTTACCAGTGTCAGTGATTGCAGTCAAATACTTCAGTGTAGAAGAAGTGACTGCAATTTTTGGGAGTTAGACGACGTCTATATAAAACCCTGTGACTTGAAGAATGAGTCTAGGTTGTTTTTGAATGTGTTTAATGTTGAAGCGTTAATTGCTTCTGTTGGTAGAGAATTCCATACATTAACAACTCTATTTGTGAAGAAATACTTGCGTAGATCAGTCGACAGGGTTGTTTGTAAAGTTTAAGTGCATGTCCCCTAGGCTAGGGTGTGTAGATGCCATTGTGAAGAATTCATTTGGCTTAATGTGGTCCTGGTTAGAAATTTTTTTATAGACTTCTATCATGTCAGCTCGGATTCTCCTGGTTTTCAATGTTGTAAGATTTAGTTTCTGGAGACGTATTTCATAAGGTATACTTGCTAAACCTGGGATCATGCGTGTCATCCTGTGTTGTACCCGCTCCAGTAAGTCTATGTCTTTTTGTAGGTGTGGGCACTAAAAGGGGATACAGTAGTCTAAGTGAGGTCTTACGAGGGATTTGTAAAGCTGGAGAATAACAGGTCGGGATTTATATTTTATTGTACGATATATCCGGCCTAGGGCTTGGTTTGCTTTTCTTGATGCTACTTCACATTGTCTTGACACTCATTGATTGCTGAATTGTTATTCCCAAATCTTTTTCTTCAATGCTTTTTGTTAGTGTGTTGCTTCCCATTTTATAGCTATAGCCCACATTATTGTGTCCTAAATGTAAAACACTACATTTATCTAAATCCGTTGTATTGCTATGCTCCGTTGCACCGCATGTACAGGATGCGCGGGAGGGCTGGTTAGCTATGGTTCTCGGGGTTGCGGATCCCGTATCACGACTCCAGAAGGTACAAAGACCGCCTTCTAGAGCTGGTGGAATGATCACGTTCCAGTGGGGCTGTGCGACCATTGCTGCCGAGATTGAACCTCACGGTCTCATCCCAACTGTTCGTGTCACCGGTTTGACGGTCCATAAACTAGTTTGAAGGTCTGGACATGATGGTAATAATTGTAAATAATAACAAATGTACAAACAATGGTACTCGTTTGCTAGTGAATGAGCAAAATAATACAGTACATAGAACCAACTAGTGTTCTTTCTACGTGGGCTCGCCGACGGTACCTCACAGAATCGTAAATCTGCAGAGGTATCCCTGCAAGGGAGCATCGCAACGAGGCTACTTGATAGTTTAATATAAACCAATTATACCCACACACAAAATATTGTTGCGAGAGGAAAGTGCCTCGCACAGGCCTCCGTCACAGGAAAATGCCTTCAACGCCGAAGTGGAAGAAGAGCTGGCAAAAAGGGCCACTCTTTTGTTCAAACAAAAATCTATGTGCAGTGGTCAATCCTAGTGAAATTGTAATTAATGTGGTGCACGCTGGTTTATGTGAAGACGGGTCAAATGATTTACGAACAATTCATAGGTCACCGTCTTATGTAGGTCCAAAGATACCGAATTGGTAGTTGCCGCTTCTATTTATACAGGCCTTCTGCTAAAGTCAGACCCTTTAGTTGTTAGATACGTTTCCAAGCTTTGGCCTCAAGTGACAGGGATTCCTACCTATCTATTGACACATACGTCTAACTGGTGAAGATGCCCAGCTACCCGAAGGTCGCCCCGCATAGCATCCTCAGAAAGACAGTGGGCGTACATGTTACAGAGCAACAGCTCCCAAACCATATGATGATCCGGTCACCATCGCGTCATAACCACATATAACATCACTAGGACAATTTACAGTTCACATACATGTAAGCAATTTAGAAAGCGCAGTAGTATTTATTGTGGGAAGTAAGAGTTAGTGACCTTCCCATGAGGGCGTACAGTAAGAGTTCATAAATCAGGGAAATTGATACGCTACAGTTGAGTAGCGCAATGTGGCACGATTCCGAAGTTGCAGGGAAGATTTCCGCAAGTAGACTGTTGATGCGGCTCACTCTGAAGATGGTGAAGGAGAACAGTTATAGAAAGATGTCCATTAGACAGTCAGAATAACTAATACATAAATTTACACAGTGAATTGTAAAGTGTCAGTCCGGCGACCGTAGTTTGAAAGTTGCCCGTAACATGAAGGGCTACAGTGGTAATTAAATATGCATGTACATAACTGGGTACACCGTGCGGGATACGTCGCATAGCTCTTGCGACGCACCGGGCAGAGTTCCACCAGACTGTGGTATAAAAGTTAATTAAAACACGCGCCATGCAGTCGTCTATCTCATAACCTGTGATGTCTACCACAAACAATACATGGGCGAGGCGACACGCATACAAAAACACCTTCGTTCCATAACCAACCTCTACAGGAGCGAAAGATATGACACACCGGTATATCTAGACACTTCAATAAGAAACACCACTCCAAGAGCGACATGCGTTTCAGAGTCATCCAGGTTTTAACATCAGACCCAGACGACCATCTGGAGGAGACATAAAGAAATTTATTGGATTCATCAGCGCCACACCATGGAGCCTATAGGCATCAACATTTCAGGCTAAAAATGCCTTCCACTTACCTGACATGTGGCAAACAACTGCCACAAACGTCAGCATGTAGTTATTCTTTTTCGATCAATACTTACCGTTAGATTACTTATTGAATAACAGCTCTACAGAAGCTGTGCCCTAAGAATCTTCAGATTTAGTAATCTACCGTCTCCTGGAACCGAGTACCCATCGCCAACAAATGGGTACCCACCACCACAAGCCGCCATATTGTTTGCATAGCAACAAGACTAACACGCTGTTTTGCTGAGGAGAAATTTCTAGTTTACTGTGGTTATTTTTACTGTGCTTCTGTGCCTTTTCTTCCCTGGAATATAACTGGATTATAATGGAGAGCGCCACTGAACCTCATGTCATATATTTCTATTATTTATCTAGTTATATGGAGACTTATGTCTCTGAAATTTTGTGTGTGTTGCATGTCCCATTTTCTGAACCCGGAACTGGGACGTATGGTACAACGAAATATGCCCGATATGATCGCCTCCTTTAACCCCAACATCGATCAGGCAGTAATATGAAATGTCCAAGGCGTTTGTCTATGGTTTTTTAACACTAAAAGTGGCTTACGTCATTCAACCGTGTGGTCCGAGTGGGTGACGTCACACCCTTTTACAGCTCGGATTATTTTGGTGAAGGAAATGTTTCATTAATTCGCGCATCTTATTCTTGGTAGCTGCGTGCGTTTTGTACCAGAAACTTATGAATTATGTCACGTTTTGCGTGTAATCCCGATCTGTTTGCATTGATCGATGAGTTCAACATTCTTGATTAAGATGTGTATTCTGCGGCTTTACCGTGTTCTACAACAGTAGTGTTAATTCATTATGTTGTTCCTTTTCGTATCGTTTGTCATTCGTTTGTGTAGTATAATTTCGAAATTGATTCTTAAATATACCGCGAATGTATCCGATACGGGTCCTGGTTCTGTTTTATACATCCGGTAGGATCATTATATGGATCTGAGGATGAGGAGGCCGAAAAGCAGAGGTTGTTGCGGCCTGAGATACAGTGGGGGAGCGTATGGAGGTGGATTCCATCCTCAACGGAACCATCCTCCATTTGTCTGGTTTGGCACAAGCCATGGCAGCCGCTCCACCTGTAGTTGAGGCCGCACCGGTACCAGGCACCCATCCAGTGCTGGTTGGTTTTCCACAAACCGACACAGTGACGGGTGTTGCTGGTCAGGTGTGGTATACATCTATCTCACCTGGTCCAGCGGCCACACACAGGGTGCTATTTCCTGTCTTTGCCATCTTTGGTGGCCAAGCGCGGGCCATCCTAGAGGATACGGTCAACATCGCGCAAAGTCAGCTAGCTGTGAACATGCAGCTGGTGCGTGCACTAGGGGCTGTATCGAAACTGTTAGCCGTTCAGCCTGCCTCCAAGAAGCATAAGAGCAAGGTGAAAGCCAAGCCAGCTTCTAATGCTCTTGTTGGGCCTTCTCAGCCGCCTGCGGCTAAGATGGCGAGGGAGGCTGTGGATGCCCTGCCGACCCTAGTGGTGGCCCTGAGGCGGTAAGGGCAAGGGAAAATCCTCCAAGGGTGTAAAGAAGGGAGCGGATCGTACCCTCGCAGGCACTATTAGCCGAGTTGAGGTGAAAGGGTTGTTGTAAAAACAAACATCAAGACGTCAATTACAAAATAATGACAGGCAGAATTGTATGTCAAACGTACATCTTGAAAGTCTCGCGGTAAAATTGCTTTATTTAAAACATCTAAACTCATTGTCTGTCTGTCCGCCGGTAGTAATTACACTATAATATATTCCCTATTCCCGTTTCTATTATTTGTAATTTATTACTCCAAGCATTTTGTCACCGAACAAACACGCTAGAATAACAAAATAACATACAAACTGCGTGCTATTCAAACGCAACAGCAATCTCGCAAAGACGTATCTGATTGGTTGTTCATGAACTAGACCGTAGGAAAATACATTACCATGCTGAATTTATCAATGAAAATGTACTAAAACGTAGTATTTGTTCGCGCCATTTTGATCACGTGCTAATTTATTAAGTCGTTATTTTTTATTTTTCTGGCATGTTTTAAGAAGTTTCTTTAAGAATTAAATCCAGATTAAGTAATGACACCTAAAAATTATAGTGTTTTAGTTTTTGTAATTCATTTTTTAACTGGCTACACGTCGGAAGTTCGGAAATAGCTTTTTACACGCATTGTTCACGTGAAGCATGGCGAGTAACGAGTCTGCACATCAGGTACTCGGTAATTATCAGAAGCTTTGGAATCAGCTATATTCAATGTCGTATCATTCGGCATGTGTATAGGCCTGTTTTCGCGAGTAACCGAATATATGACTCCAACAGAAATAAAAGATTACAACACTGGCCTCGTTTAAATACTTGCAGATTTTGTCTGGACTCTGTTTATCAACGCGCTCGGCCGCCAAAATAAAATTTACCGTTTGCTGGTCGCACGCATTAATAGCAAGACCAATCCAGATTGAAAATAGCACACTCCAATGTCTCAAACAGAGGGTTATAGTTAGCGAGTCGACCACACACTTTGACCGATATTCCCGTGAATGATATTACGTCAATAAAAATAAATCATGAAATTAAACAGTCACAATAGCCATAATGTTTTTCTTCTCAAAATCAGGAAACCGATTTATGTATTTTACCTATATTTACCGTTGATTGGAGATGGAAGTGAAAAGGAAATGAAAAAATTGTTCTAATTTCGTGGCATGCCTCAACCTCAGCTGACGGTATAGCGTGGTACCGCGGTATTTTTTCATGGTACCGATACCGTCATGTAAATGTCAATACCGCCCAGCTCTAGTGGTGGGCGGATAGCGTGCCAGGCACCCGCGCTAGGTGTCAATGCACCTATAGTGGGTGGAAGGCTCATGTGTTTCATCGGGGCTTGGCGAAGTGTGACGTCAGACAGTCTGGTCTGGTCCTGCGATGGATATCTCAGGGATACATGCCATCTAAGTGGTGGGATTTCCCACCACAAAATCTGTCTTTGGCACCTGTCTGGGCTCCCATACCAAGGGAGCCAGACAAGTTAGAAGTCATCCAAACCAAAGTGTCAGGCTTGTTTCTGAATGGGGAAATAAAGCCAGCAAACCAGAACACTCCAGGCTTATATTCGAATATGTTCCTTGTCCCCAAGAGCACAGGGGGATGGAGACCCATACTCATTCTCAGGCCATTAAATTGGTTTATCCATACGCCTCGGTTCAATATGGAAACACTGAGGACGGTAATGGCAGGATTGAGGAAAGGAATGTGGTGTGTGTCAATCGATCTGAAAGATGAATATTTCCACATTCCAATGAACTGGCGTTGTCACAGGTTTCTGAGATTCGCTTTTCAAAACCGTGTTTGGGCGTTTGTAGTCCTCCCATACGGCCTGTCGACATCTCCGAGGGTTTTCACCAGAGTGGTCCTAGCGGTGACAGGGTTTCTCAGAAGAGAGAATGTGGCGCTTCACACATACATAGAGGATTGGCTTATGAAGGCGTACACGCCAGCCAGGTTAAAGGTAGATACTGTTCTGACTGAAGTTACTTTCAGATCTAGGCTGGATAGTCAACAAGGAGAAATCCGAGTTGACGGCCACTCAACACTTCTATTTGGCGATCCGATTCGATCTCAATGAAGGCAGGGTTTGCCCGTCAGCGCTCAGAGTGATGTCTCTGTTAGCCATCCTCAAGAGTTTTCGATTGGGAAACCACATTCAGGCGAGGCGGTTTCTTCAGATGCTGGGCATGATGGTCTCCATGGACCAGGTAATCCTGTACCAGAGCTACAAACCCCTACAGATTTTCCGTAGTTCGTACGGAAATAGCATCCAAACTATGCATGTGCAGACGACGAGTGAAAATACGGAAATAAACAATTGTGCAATTACGGTAATACAATGTTAAAATTACGAATTTCCATATGTGGGTCTATAAAAATGGCGACCGCTTATCCAAAAACACTATGGCTTCCATTATGTCAAGATGTGATAATTGCTCAATCTAGCCGACATTTGAGAACATCCCATAGAGTTAAAATGGCAGTAGAGGGCTTATGCTCATACCTGTATTTCGTCATATTATATATACATGTAGCCTTCAAAAGGGACTCAATTCGCTTTTGATAATTGGAAGAGAATTTAAATAGAGGCAAATTTATATATTTTTATGAGAAATGAAATTGTATTGGCTATATTAATCTGACACTTTATTCAACTACGTAATAGAATTAACATAAGCGCTCTATGGCGATTCTATATCTATGAAAGAGCCTGCCAAGATGCTCTAATCTTGTTAATAGGCATTTTTCGCCTTATTACAGCGTTGGATTAATAGAATGCGAAAGTTACCACTATGCGAGAATCCCGGAAGTTTGTTCGTTTATTATGGCTACAGATATGCAATTCAACCATATAAATATACCGATGTAAATCAGAAATCATCCATTCAAAGCGTGAGAAAATCAAAATAATGTTTCCATATTTTAATATAAGTCTACCAAAATATTGTAATATGAATTTCGTGGTAATATATATTTCCGTGATCGCTGTATGAGATTTTGTGCACAGTGGATCTCAGTCTTTGTTTTCCGAATCGGTGTGTAAATATGGAAAATAATCACCAAACTTCATGGAAGCGCTCAACGCAACCTGATAATGCTGCAATACCAATAAAAAAAACCAGTTGAAAAGACACGTGTATAAGCGAGAATATACAGAAAGATGACCGGTTTTAAAGAACAGAAAAAGGTGATACATATATGCACATTGCGAATTACTAAAAAGTTTCTATAAAAAAATGTTGCAGTAAATGAACTCACACAATACAAGATGACTATATTTACATATTACCACCTGAATAACTGGCTCGATAACAATCAATCATTCCAGTGGTAAAATTTATAGATATTCTTCTCTCATCTTGTTTGTAATCATGTGTTTTGCTGCTTTTTTAATCACTACTGAAAGGTTCCTCAAGCTACTAAAATCCACTACTGAAAGAGTGTGTGAAACTACTGAAAATCATGTTTTTTCACTTGAAACTACTGATTGCTTGAACTGGTGGTTGGCAGCTCTGCTGTACGCTGCTCTGATGCAAAGACCTTTCCAGCTGTATCTGATGTCTCTGTGGTTACAGAGAACAGAACCCCTGTCAAAGCTGGTACCAGTTTTGGAGCCAATAATGTCGCATCTTGTATGGTGGAAGGAGCGTCAGAATATCCTAGTAGGCGTTTCGCTTCTCCTACCCCACCCCCAGCTCTCCGTGTACACGGATGCATCGCTGGAGGGGTGGGGGCCGGCCTGGGAGAACCCAGGTTTCGGGCACATGGACTCTTCAAGAGAGTCAGCTGCATATCAATCTGTTAGAAATGATAGCAGTGGAGCTAGCACTGGAGAAACTCCTTCCAGAAGTCAGGGGCAATGTGATATTGATACGGTCGGACAATTCGACAGTAGTAACATACATAAATCGCCATGGAGGGACCAAGTCACCCACACTGTATGAAAGTGTGGCACTTGATTCAATGGTGCAGGAATTACTCAGTTGTTTTGAAAGCAGCTCACATTCGTGGGGGATTGAACATTCTGGTGGATGCTTTGTCTCGCAGACAGAGAATTCTGCCAACAGAATGGGCTGTCAACCCTCCAGTTCTACAAAGGATCTTAGAGCATTGGGGCAAACCAAACGTGGACTTGTTGGCCACAAAGGAAAATGCTCAAATCATGACTAATGTCTTGCCGATGCCATATCCAAATGCCGTCGATACAGATGCTCTGGCGATAAGCTGGAGAGGGATGCAGGCGTATGTGTACCCGCCCACCATTCTTCTGCCGAAGATCTTGGTGAAGATCAGGAAGGAGCCGTGCCTGGTCCTGCTAATGGCGCCATATTGGCCCAGCAGGGCATGGTTCACGGATTTCTTAGATCTGCTGGTGGGCAATCCAGTGCAGCTGCCAGAGATTCCGAACATAATCTCCCAGGCCATGGGCTGCTTCCAACACGATCGGCCCAAGATATTCAAATTGACTAGATATCAAACAACATTCCATGTCGGAAGGCTTTTCTGAACAGGCTGCGAGTTTCATCGCAGCCGCGAGAAGGAGGTCAACCGTCAAGTCATATAACCACAAGGTTAACAAATTGGTGTGGAAGAAAGGATGTTGATCCCTTTCAATCCACTATTCAGCAAATAGCAGACTTTCTCTGTGAGCTGTTCTTTACAGGACTGGCTCCTGTCACAATTGCTGGATACACGTCGGATTTGACATCAGTTATCCTTTGTTTAGCCAACAGGGATAGTCCAGAGGTGGCCCAGTTAAACGTGATGGTGAAGGGAATGAGCATTCTCCTTCGATCAATACTCACCATTCTGTTACTTCTGATATACAGCTGGCCTTGACAGCGGCTCTAGGATTATAGACTTAGAAAGCTTTACCGACTCCTGGGAACCGGGTACTCGGCTCCCAACTGCCGAGTACCCGTTTACCATAGAGCTCATTCTTGTTTGCATAGCAACAAGAGCAATACATGCTTTCTGCATTAGGGATTTTAGTGGTTTTAAATAAAATCTAAGTCTTTAATCGGTGATAGTTTGTGTGTTCGTGAAAGGATTAACTAAGGACTATGGAGAATACCGCCCAAGATAACCAGGTTGTATTGTTCTTTATTATCCATAGTTAAAAGACTTAGGTCTCTAAATTTCGTTGTGTCGCGTGTTCCAATTTCTGACCCCATAGAATCTGGGACGTGTGCTAACAACGATATATGCCAGACGATCGCCTTCTTTAACCCCCAACAGGCGATCGGCAGATATGAAAATAGGTGTTTGCTACGGTATTTCTAACACGAATATCGGCTGACGTCGTTCTCCGTAGAATCCGAGCGGGTGACGTCACACCAGGTCGCTCGGATGTTTATGTGAAGAAAATTTTTTCATTAATTCGCGCATCTTATTCTGGGTGCTGCGTACTAAAAATGGTACCGGAAACTTTAGAATGATCAAGTTTACGTGCGATCACGATCGGTTTGCAATGATCGGTGGTTTCAAAATTCTTGAGTAGATGCGTGGTCTGCGGTTTTACCGTGTGAGACAGCAGTTTGTTATACATTTTGTTGTTTTCTTCACATATCGTGCTGCTTTCGTTAGGAGTATAATTTATATTGATTAGTAAATATACCCCGAATGCTATGCGATATGATTCCTGGAGCCGTTACACATCCTGGAGGATCTATTATGGGTGTGTTTGTGCCCGCCGCGTGCTTGTCGTCATAATCAATGCGACCGTTGTTGTAACGTGGCGGGGTGGGGTGCGGGGAGGTTACGGTTAATTTATGAGTCAAAATTATTTGAAAATTAATTGTCTGCCTTCCATCCGGGTCTCGTTCCGCTTGTTTATTGTAGGTTTGTGCTTATTTTATAGGCCAAGCCAGCCCCGCCATCATGTGACGACTGCCATAAGTTTGTCCGTGTAATGTTCAAGGACCATGTCTGTTTTAGGTGTTCCCTGTGTAATATAGATCATAGGTGTAATGTTTGTGCAGTGTGGTCCGTCGAAATGATGGTTAAGTTCCTTGCCCAGAAGGACTTGGCTGGGTCTGACGCGGGGTCAGGCGGTCCGAGAGGAAATCGTGGAGCGCCCGGTTCGGCCGGTGGGGGTGCTCCACGTCCCCAGCTGGAGGTGGCGGAGATGGCACCGCCGGCGTGGTTTGGTCCGGCTATGCAGGGTTTTCTGCATAGCGTTCTGCCCACGCTGGTGTCGTCCCTGCTACCAAAGGTTGGGGGGCAGTTTCTCCCCATGCCTGGTACGGATCCTGTCCTCGGACAGGATTCTGGACTGGTTACCGAGGGGGCCGTCTCGTACGGCCCCCTGGCAGGCACGTCTGGCTTCGGTCAGACGGGTTCTGTCTCTCTGCGGCCACCTCCGGGTGGTCCAGTAGCGGTGGCCGGTCCGTCAGGTGTGGGAGCCGTCCACCAGGACGGCTCCACGGTTGACTCGTCTAGTGACGGCTCTTCGGAGTCTGAAGACGAGGAGGCCGAGGAGGAGAGGTTGCTGCGGCCCGTGAAGCCGCAGGTGGAGAATATGGAGGTTGATTCCGTCCTGGACGGAACCGGCCTCCATTTGTCTGGTTTGGCGCAAGCCAGGTCAGCGGCTCCGCCTGCGGCTGAGGCCAATCCGTTACCTTGCACCGGTTCCGGGCGGCTTGGTTTGTCACCAGCCGTCACGGGAACGGGTGTGCCGGGCCAGGCGTGGTACTCACCTATCTCGCCTGGTCCGGCAGCCGGACGTGGGGTGCCGTTGGCGCCCGTGTCCGGCTATGGTTCCGCGACTGTTACGGGTCCGTACGGTTTTCCGTGCGGACCTACCCCATGGACCGGAGTGTTTCATGGGGTGGCGGGTGGAATGATCCTATCACATAGGGTTTGGCGATATTGCTCAAGCCATGACGATATCGGTATCTCATTAAAATACCGCGATATCACGATATATCGCCATTTGGGTTGGGTGTGGAGTTAGGGTGTAGACAGAATATAATGTATTTCAAATTGGTTGTGGTAGCGGAGTGCCTGGCGTGTCAGCCGTGGCTCCTTGCCGGGAGGCCGTGGCTGGCAGACCCGTGAGCACGTCAACGGGTGACGTGTTTGCGGGGGTGTCTTCGTCGGAGGTAGATTGGTCAGATGCTCTGGCGTGGCTAGCAAGGGTTGACCCGTCTGTGGTTTCGGCCACGGCCGATGAAGATGCGCCCCGTCCGTCGGTTGCGTCGATTAGGACGGGAATTTTGCCCGCGGCCAGCATCCAGTCAATGGGACTGGATCCACGGTTCATAGATTTGTTGGATGCTATTTATAGCAAACAACTAATGACCAAGGGTCAGCTCCCTGCGGCCTCCAGGGAGGTGCGGGCAAGATGTCGTATTCCGCAGGGGGAATATGACAGGTATGGTGTAGTCCCGTCAGTCACGGAGGATGACCGATGGGTACTGGGAGTCCAGAGTGCCGGGTCGGGTGGCCCCGGTCCGGCACTAGTGGATAAGTCCCAGGTACACCAGGAAGAAGTCCTGTCCCTATGCGATGAGGGTGTGAGGGCAGCGATGAGCGCTGTCAATCACTCTTATCGTCTCCTTCAGTCGGTGTGGGCTGAAGCGGGGCAGGCCACCCTGTGCCACCTGTGGCGCTTTCATGTGTTAATGACGGCTTGGTGCTGTCAATGGACGCATTGGCAAGGGTGCAAGTGTGAGTGACGAAGTCCAGGAGGCAAATGGTCATTGACCATATGCGTCCGGCTACGGCAGTCAGGGAGCGTCTTCTTGGGACGCCCCTGACAGGACCTAGCATCTTCGGTGGCCAAGCGCGGGCCATCTTAGAGGATACCGCCAGTATCGCGCAGAATCGGTTAGCGGTAAACCTACAGCTAGAGCTAGTGCGGCAAGCGCACGCACTAGGGGCTGTGGGGAAACCGCTAACGGGACAGCCTTCAAAGAAGCAGAAGAAGCATAAGAGCAAGGCGAAAGCCAGGCCTGTTGTGACTTCTGCTTCAGCTGGGTTCTCGGAGCCGCCGCCGGCGAAGAAGCCCAAGAAGGTTGTAGAGGCGCCTACCATCCCCAATGTTGCTCCTGACCGCCCTAGGGGCGGGAAGGGGAAGGGTAAGGGTAAGGCCTCAAAGGGCGGACAGAAGGGGCCGAAGCGTACCTGAGACCTGAGGGTACGCAAGCTCCCTTCATATCCGCCTGGACCGCGCCTGTGCGACAGGAACAGCGGAGCCAGTTATACCCGTCGTGCCTAGAACGAAATGGTTCTCACTCTCTCTCGTTAAGAAAGAGGGGGGGGGCGGACTGCGAGCCGGACAACCCCGTTAGACGTTGAGGCGTCTATGGTGGGTGGAAGGCTCATGCGTTTCATCGAGGCCTGGCGAGGTGTGACGTCAGACAGTCTGGTCCTGGATGGTTATCCCAGGGTTACATGCCGGAGTGGTGGGACTTTCCACCACAAAGTCTGTCTTTGCCACCTGTCTGGACACCCGTACCAAGGGAGCCAGACAAGTTAGAAGCCGTTCAAAAGGAAGTGTCGGGTTTGCTTCTGAAGGGAGCAATAAAACCAGCAAACCGGAACATTCCAGGCTTCTATTCAAACATGTTTCTTGTCCCCAAGAGCACGGGGATGGAGACCCATACTCAATCTCAGGCCATTAAATTGGTTTATCCATACGCCTCGGTTCCAGATGGAAACGCCGAGGTCGGTAATGGCGGGATTGAGGAAAGGAATGTGGTGTGTATCGATCGATCTGAAAGATGCATATTTCCACATTCCGATGAATCGGAGTTGGCACAGGTTTCTGAGATTTGCGTTTCAGAATCAAGTATGGGAGTTTACAGTTCTCCCGTTTGGCCTGTCGACAGCTCCGAGGGTTTTCACAAGAGTGGTCCTTGCGGTGACAGCGTTTCTCAGAAAACAGAACGTGGCGCTACACACCTACATAGATGACTAGCTGCTCAAGGCAGACTCGGCAGCCAGGTTGAACGTGGATACTGCTCTGACTCTGAAGTTACTTTCAGATCTAGGCTGGATAGTCAACGAGGAGAAATCCGAGTTGACGCCCACTCAACATTTCGTTTATTTGGGGATGCGATTCGACCTCGAGGAGGGCAGGGTTTACCCGTCAGAGCCCAGAGTGGTGTCTCTGTTAGCCATCCTCAGGAGTTTTCGAGTGGGAAACCACATTCAGGCGAGGCGGTTCCTTCAGATGCTGGGCATGATGGTCTCCATGGAGCAGGTTATCCCGTACGCTGCTCTAATGCGAAGGCCTATCCAGTTGTATCTGATGTCTCTGTGGAAACAGAGAACAGAACCCCTGTCAAAACTGGTGCCAGTTTTGGAGCCGATAATATCGCATCTTCTATGGTGGAAACAGCGTCAGAATCTCCTATTAGGGGTTTCGCTGCACCTACCCCACCCCCAGCTGTCCGTGTTCACGGATGCATCGCTGGAGGGGTGGGGTGCCTGCCTGGGAGAACACCAGGTCTCGGGCACATGGACTCTCCCGGAGAGTCAGCTGCATATCAATCTGTTGGAAATGATGGCAGTGGAACTGGCGTTGTAAGAGTTCCTTCCGATGATCAGGGGCAAGGTGATATTGATACGGTCGGACAATTCGACAGTAGTATCATATATAAATCGCCAAGGCGGGACCAGGTCGCCCACTCTGTGCATCAGGGTGTGGCACTTGATTCAATGGTGCAGGAATTACTCGGTTGTTTTGAAAGCAGCTCATATTCCTGGCCGATTGAACATTCTGGCGGATGCTTTCTCTCGCAGACAGAGAATCTTGCCAACAGAATGGTCCCTCAACCCTCCGGTTCTGCGACGGATCTTCGAGCATTGGGGCAAACCCAACGTGGACTTGTTCGCCACAAAGGAAAATGCTCAAATCATGACATATGTCTCGCCGATTCCAGATCCAAATGCCGTCGATACAGACGCTCTGGCGATAAGCTGGAGAGGGATGCACGTTTACGCGTACCCACCCACCATTCTTCTACCGAAGGTATTGGTGAAGGTCAGGGAGGAGCCGTGTCTGGTCCTGCTAATAGCGCCGTATTGGCCGAGCAGGGCGTGGTTCACGGATCTTCTAGATCTGCTGGTGGAAAATCCTGTGCAGTTGCCCGAGATTCCGAACATAATCTCCCAGGCCAAGGGACGCTTCCTACACGAGCGTCCCGAAATGTTCAAATTGACTGCGTGGATGTTGTCAAACAACGTTCCACGTCGGAAGGCTTTTCTCGACAGGCTGCTGATTTCATCGCGGCTGCGAGAAGGAGGTCAACCTTCAAGTCATATAACAACAAGGTTAACAGATTTGCAGACTGGTGTGAAGAAAAGGGTATTGATACCTTTCAATCCACTATTCAGCAAATAGCAGACTTTCTCTGTGAGCTGTTCTTTGCAGGACTAGCTCCCGTCACAGTTGCTGGATACAAGTCAGCTTTGGCATCAGTTATCCCTTGTCTAGCCAACAGGGATAGTCCAGAGGTGGCCCAGTTAAATGTGATGTTGAAGGGAATGAGCAATCTCCGCCCGAGACAACCGGTAGTCATTCCAGCCTGGAGTCTATCTTTAGTGCTTAATGTACTGGCCAAGCACCCTTTCGAACCGTTGCGTTCGGCTAGTCTAAAGCATTTGACTCTAAAGGCGGTCTTTCTATTGGAAGCTTCCTCAGCTAGAAGGCGCAGTGAGATTCATGCGCTTTCGGCAGAGAGGAACCGATTTATTGTTTCCGGAGAAGGTCTGCGTCTTCTGCCAAGAGCAGAGTTTATGTCAAAGAACCAATCTTTGAGATATCCCGGCAAACCGATCATTATACCGAAGTTAACTAGGTTTGATCGTGATGCCAGTGTCTGGTGCCCGGTCCGTGCTTTGACTAAGTACAAGAAACGGACTGACTCGTTACGGTCGAACGATAGACATCTGTGGATCTGCCATAAAAAGCCTTATGGCGCCGCATCCATGGATACTATCTCTCGTTGGGTGGTCGAATGCATTCAGACTACTCACGAGATGGCGACTGGGCACCAGTAAGGGCACACGATGTTAGAGGAATAGCCGCCTCGACCGCCCTTTACAATGGTGTTCCGTTAGAGGACATCATGGCCGTTGCACAATGGCACTGTGAGTCCTCATTTACGGATTACTATATGAGGGATGTGTCAGACTCAGCCAATCCACTCGCTTTAGCTGTTTTGAAACGATAGTTAGTGACCACACTGCTTTTCCCCTTTTTTCACTTTGGTAAGAAAAGAACCTAAAGCAGGCATGGTCAAGCGAGAGGATGTCAACCAGATTGTGTCACTGATGGCCGAACCGGTGAATGGTTGGAGGCGGTACGTCTGAAGTCCTGTTATCATAAGGTAATTCAATAAGTGAGAGTTTTTTGTATTATGTATATGTATCATGTTCATTCATCTTATATATTCATGCCCATTCCCAGGCTAATACAGGCAATATGCAGGGAGTAGTTAACCCTCTTGGCATATTGGTGTTTTCAGGCGAGATACATGTTCGTTAGTTCTCTCCCTTTTCTTAGGAGGAAAAAGGGTGGGGGGCTGTGACGCGAATGTGATTCGGTTCCGTGAACTTGACGGTCCTTTTAGGTCTCCGTTAGTCAAGTTTGAAGTCTAAAATCTTTCTCCAAGGGGCAAAATTAGCATGTATGGCTTGCCCCTTCCCACCAGGTTACTGATCAAATCTGGTGTATATCAGAAGTAACAGAATGGTGAGTATTGATCGAAGGAGAATGCAGGAAATATCAATTTCCCTTTCTCCGAGATCTAACAATACTCACCATTCTGTTACGGACCCAGCCTCCCAGCCCCACGGAGGCAAGCCATAGTTTTCTCTTGTTTGGTGGCTATGCAAACAATATGAGCTCTATGGTAAACGGGTACTCGGCAGTTGGGAGCCGAGTACCCGGTTCCCAGGAGTCGGTAAAGCTTTCTAAGTCTATAATCCTAGAGCCGCTGTCAAGGCCAGCTGTATATCAGAAGTAACAGAATGGTGAGTATTGTTAGATCTCGGAGAAAGGGAAATTGACATTTCCTGCAATCTCTGACCGAGACAACCGGTAGTCATTCCAGCTTGGAGTCTATCCGTGATGCTTAATGTACTAGCCAAGCACCCTTTCGAACCTTTGTGTTCGACTAGTGTAAAGCATCTGACTCTTAAGGATTTTTTTCTATTGACAGCTTCCTCAGCTAGAAGGCGCAGTGAGATCCATGCACTTTCAGCAGAGAGCAGCCGATTTATTGTCTCTGGAGAAGGTCTGCGACTGCTGCCAAGAGCAGAATTTATGTCAAAGAATCAATCTTTGAAATATCCGGGCAAACCGATCATTATACCGAAACTAACTGGGTTTGATCGTGGTGCCTGGTGTCCAGTCTATGCTTTGACCAAGTACAAAAAACGGATGGACTCTCTACGGTCAAATGATAGACATCTGTGGATCTGACATAAGAAGCTGCATCCATGGATACCATCTCTCGTTGGGTAGTAGAATGCATTCAGGCTACCCATGAGATTGTGACTAGGCACCAGGTGCAATGTGCTAGGGCTCACGATGTTAGAGGAATAGCCCCCTTGACCGCCCTATTCAATGGTGTCCTGTTAGAGGACATCATGGCCATTGAACAATGGCGTTGTGAGTCCTCTTTCACGGATTACTATATGAGGGACGTGTCAGACTCCGCCAATCCACTTTAGCTGTTTTGAAACGATTGTCTAGTGGCACACTGCTCGTCTCCTTTTGATAGCTTTGAAAAGCAAAAGTAGTAAGAACAGACATGGTCAAGCGAGAGGAATTTAACCGTATTTGACACGTTTGGTCGAAAGTGTGTTGGTTGGTGGTTCCACGTCTGGAATCCATAATTCATAAGGTAAGTCAAGTTTGACAGTTTTTTGTATTATGTTTATATTCATCTTATATATTCATGCTCATTCCCAGGCTTGTAAGTGTCAAGAGCTGTTAACCATCTTTGCACATGCATGTTTGTGAGTTCTCCCTTTTTTAGGAGAAAGGTGGGGGGAGCGGTGATGCGAATGTGATTCGTTCCCAACATATAAATCCTAAGTCTCCGTGTGACAAGTTTGTCTACGTTCTTTCTCCAGGGGCAAAAGAGGCTTTGTATGGCTTGCCCCTTCCCACCAGGTTGCTGACTAAATCTGGTGTTATCAATAAATAATGTAATGGTTAGCATTGATCGAAGGAGAATGAAGGAAATTTCAATTACCCTTTCTCCGAGATCTAACAATATTTAGCATTACATTACGGACCCTGCCTCCCAGCCCCACAGAGGCAAGCCATGAGGTGTTCTCTTGTTTGGTAGCTATGCAACAATATGGGCGTCTCTGGCAGGCGGGTACCTGGTTCCAGGAGCCGGTAGAGCTTTCTAAATCTAGATTCTTAGAGCACAGCTTCAGGGTAGCTGTATTATCAATAAGTAATGTAATGGTAAGTATTGTTAGATCTCGGAGAAAGGGAAATTGAAACTTTCTTCAGTCTGTGCGTGGTGCGTTTCCTAGAAAGATATACTTCAATTCTCATGGCTGCACTAACGGCGAATGTGAGAGTTGGAGGATTGTTTTGATACAATCTGTCCTTAACTTCTGGAGTAGAAGACGGCGCCTCTAGGAAAGAATCCACACAAATGGACTCTGTAGAACTGCTATCTAGAGCTAGGTAGGCGCATGCTACGAGCCGGCACACGTCTTGCACCAGCTCGTGCAATGACTGTCTATTTTTCCTACGCAAGTTTCGTAGTTTTATCACATTCATGTTCTCTGCAGGATCTCCAAAACAGAGTTGCTGGGCTACTTTGAGGTGACAATAAGACGCCCAATAGAAGGTAGGTATATCAGTCAGCACTGTGTGCTTTGCCAGAGAGCTTGGCGGCTTGAACTCCTGCCCTTGTCATCTTCACTCCAGTCATTAAGTTCAGCAATGACTTCAAACTGACTGAGATAGTTTTTCCAGCTTACCTCATCATCAAAGTTTGGTGAGCGCACTGCTTTACTGGCTGCGCCTTAGTGATTGATCAGCATAGGACGTATTTGAACCATTCAAGTCAACTGTGAACATAGATGGTCTAGAAGGTCTTTGTTGATTATCCCCCTCCTGATTCAAAGTAGCTACTATGACCAGCAGGACATGTAATACTTCCAGCAATACGCTAAAATATAAGTTTGTAATAATGGTATTTGAGATATAAAACAGGTTTGTTCGGAAAATCAGAAATCAAAAGGAAACTTAGTAAAAAGGATAACACAATATTGTGGCACTGGCAGGTCTTGCGCTCATGCGGTATTTGAATATGATAATATTTAAAACATTTTCTTCAATGTATAGAATATCATTTGCACTATGTAAGCGACATAATTCGTCAGTTAGTTTCTTGAAGAGATATAATTTGAATGCTAAAAGCGCTTCGTAGTTTTTAAGCGCAAATAGTTGTATAAGTTTAATACTTTTGTTTGTAAAAAGAAACACGATTTGTAAGAATCGTGTGGGCACGTAGGCCAATTCACCAGAGCATGTTTAAAAAAATGCAATGCTCTTTAGCGCATTTAAGAAGCGCTGACATGTTAAATGAACGCCATTACAGATACGAGTTTACAATGCATTTATAAGTTCTAGGGCCAATGCTGTGGGCGTGTTTAAGAAATGCCAAATAATGATACAAATTTTACACTTTTTACATTTGATCAATGGTTACACCCATGTTGCTTCCCAGTCTAACATGTTGCACTCGACTAATCTCGGTGCTTGCGCCACCAAAAGTGAAACTGTAGTAGTTGAGCCCAGGCGCGGGCCTCACTTTCCTGGTCGGTATAGCGGGTTGAGATTGGCCTGTCCCGACTAGGATTGTGCCGGGCAGCAGTTGTGTCTATGGCCGCTTCAGCACCACACCCGACATTGGCAATTTTAGCATCTGATTTGTCAGATGCATCAATTCCTAGGCCCATGTCAGCAGCGATGAGTTGAAGGATTGTTTTGATACAATCTGTCCTTAACTTCTCGGGTAGAAGACGGCGCCTCTAGGAAAGAATCCACACGAATGGACTTTGTAGAACTGCTATCTAGAGCTGGGTAGGCGCATGCTACGAGCCGGCACATGACTTGCACCAACTCCTGCAATGACTGTTTATTTTTCTTACGCAAGTTTCGTAGTTGTATAATATTCGTCTCCTCTAAGTAACTCATACAATTTCAAACAACTAAACATACAGAAATCAAGAAATAAATGCGGTTTGTATATTTGCACTACTGGACTGGCGAGTGCAGATTTTAACAGAGTCAATTATCGAGGCATAAAGCATTTGTAGACTTGATTATTTCGATGAGAATATCTGATTATTTTTCAGAGTCTTAACGTGCGTCGCATAAGACGCACGTAATGTGTGTGGAAAGATAAGGTATTGGATCACTGCGTTGTTGGGAAGGCACACCGCAGGATGATGACCAGTGCAATGGCGCTGTAACTTCTAATTCATAAAATTTTTAGCTATTTTGGTATCGAAATTAGCCTTGTGTTTTATGGCAAAAACACAAGTGCGAACTTAGACAAATCACTACGTGCCCGTTGCTGGTGTAGTGTAGAAACTTTGTCTAAGAGCGCTGCTATTAGTATCTATGCTCACCCACAGACGTTTCAAAAATAGACTAAGCCTGTTAGCTTGTGCAGGGAGTAGCAGTTCACCACGGATAAGGAACTGGTAGAATATGCTATGTGACACAAACTAAGTCTGATAGCTGGCGTCAGTAGCGCCTGGCGCAACAGAAATAGGCAAGAGTCTGAGCGGTAATCGCACAAGACAGTACTAGGTAGTACAATCCGGCACTTGGCCTATAGGGCATTGTTGGCGCACAATTGGGCCTATTCCACCAGTATGGAGAGCGTGTAGTGAGTCGTGTGCGCAGGGTGAGCTGTATGAACGAACTGATAATTTTAGTGGCTGCAGCTCCTTATAAAGGGCTGAAGACGTCATGGCTTAGCTTGCGCATGCGTGTTAGTCTCTGGTATACAATTTATCTATTTGTTCATTGGTTGAAATTAGGTGTGCACGCTCTAAAGCATCGATTCTGGGCCTGATCCTAGTCTCAGAACCGAGCCCTTAGATTGGCCTAGCGAGTGGAGTCGCGTAAGCTTGATGTTTACTAAATAATGCGCCATTTTCATATAAAATGTTGATCGTTTGGAGGAAAGTTTATGTCTAATAATGCTTCGTGTTGAAGCGGGATTACTTTAACTTGTATCCCTGGATATCCGAATTTATGCACCCAGTAATGGTTTATGCAAATTCAATGTATTCACTTCATATAAATTCCCTTTCTAGCGGTCGTTAGCTTAACTCGCCGTAATTAAAGTTATTACCCTAGTCTGCTAATTTAGTTACCCGCAAGTCGGCTAATGAATCGAAGTGATTACTCGGATATCGGAGATATAAAATTATTAATAGCTTATAGTGTAGTGTATTTCTATGGTTCGTAACGCATCTCTGACTGACTTCATGGTAGGGCTGGGCGGTATACTGGTTTCACACCATCTCACGTTTTTTTATGGTGACGGTTTAAACACATTACAAAAATAAAAAAAAGATAAAGCATCCATAAGGTCGGCATTGCGCGAAATCTGGTGACAATCCTAAACTAGTTTGTTCTTGACTTGCAGTTTAATATTATCATCTAGTGTAACCATTTGCTAATAGGGACATAAAATACAGTCATCTATAGCTATTAGCCATGGGAAAGCAAGGAAGGGTGTTGGTGAAATCCCAACATATTGGCCGAGGGCGACACTCGGCAAATATGATTTGATTTGCCAGCAATGAATTTTACATGACGTAAGCTCTGCGGGTTCAATGGATTGAATAATTTGAAAATCTAAATTTCTTTGTAACAAATAATCCTTTTTTCAATTCGAGTTTGTACTATGTTTAATTAGGGTTGCAAATGTGACATACAGAAAAAAATCAAGAAACACGCTACGAAAACAATGACGCTATACAATAAACTCCCAATCCAAACATCTCATTATTTCCCTTAGATTTCGACAAACATAAAATGATCCATCACGGAATAAGACATACGAAACAAATTGCTTGAATGCCCGAGAAATGAAAATGATTAAGTCGCTTCTTACGTTGGCGGAGTAGTTACAGTAAAATAAACCTCTTAGCCTCTCAAATACGAGCAGGCGTAATGTGATTGGTTGTTAATAAATTCTTCCGCCAGGAGGTTCACTACTATCGATTTTTGCATGAAATTCGTAGTATTTTTTATCATGACTTTTCTGCTCGATAGGTGTTAGAATCACATCGTTTTGTTTTACGGACCGGCCACGTCTTTTTCTTTTTCGTCTTCGTATATATCTTCGAGTCTACGGAGTGTTGATTTAAGTAGATTTAAGTTAGATTCACGAATCATTGCGTTATGTCAAATCATCATAATCTATTATATGACATATGAACCTCGAAAAATAGTCAAACACAGCTTCTTGTAAGAATTCTTGAGGTGTGATTTCCGGGAAATGACTACCCTTTAGTTACGTGCTGAATAACATTCACCCACGTGAACGACAGTTTATTGAGGAGTATTACTAAAGACCAAGTACTCGAATACAAACACATGACTTACTAGACTAGATCACACTGTAGGTGGTTAAACGAACTCTAATCGCATGAGCACTACTCTACTAGGAGCCTAAACTCGCTCTCATATCCGGGTTCCTATTTACACGCGTTAGATTTTACTACGCTCTAGAACTTCCCTTCAGAATTTTGTTGCGTAAATATTTTGAGTGAAAATCCTAGATTTTATTAAAAATTTACCGGAACTTGTCAAATTGCTTCTTCTCCTTACCCGTTTGACCGATTTCAATCAAATGTGGCTGAAAGGATCCTATGGTCATAAGTTATAGAATTTGCATTCAGAATTTTGATTTGTAAATATTTTGGTTGAAACACATATTTTATTAAAAATTTACCGGAAATTGTCAAATTGGGTCTTCTCCTTAGAATTTTGACCGATTTCAACCAAATTGGGATGAAAGAATCCTATTGTCATAGGCTCTGGAAATTACATTCAGAATTTTGTTGCGTAAATATTTTGAGTGAAAATCCTAGATTTTATTAAAAATTTACTAGAAACTGTCAAATCTCTACTTGGCCGTACCATTTGGACAGATTTCAACCAAATTGGACTGAAAGGATTCTATTGTGATAGGCTCTGGAACTACCATTCAGAATTTTGATTCATCAATTTTTTTTGTGAAAATCAGATTTTATGAAGAATGTACCGGAAAATGTCAAATTGATACCCCTCCTTAGCTGCTTGACATATTTCAACCAATTTTTACTAATGGATTCTATGGTGGTAGGCTCTAGAAATTCTATTCAGAATTTTGATTGATCAATTTTTTTAGGCGGAAATCTGAGATTTTATGAAAAATTCACCAGAAATTGTCAAAACGCTGCATCTCCTTATTTCAAACAAATTTGGCTAGAATGACCCTATCAAGGTAGACTAGAATTTCTATTCTGAATTTTGATTGGTCAATTTTTTGGGTGACCATCTTGGATTTTCCGAAAATTATCTATCATATCTATTTAAATGCAAACATTGGTTCAAATGCTAATGGGCCAGGTGAGGGCCACAAGCCCTTGGGGGGGGGGTGAAAATTCACCGGAAATTGTCAAAACGCTACTTATCATTAACCGATTGACAGATTTCAACCTTAGTTGGCTGGACAGACCCTATCGCAGTAGGCTCTAAAACATATGCTCAGAATTTAATGGGTCGATTTTTTTTTAAATATCAAATATTATGAAAAATGTAACGGGAATTGTAAAAATGCATCTCCTCCATGTAACCGCTTTGTGGATTTTATCCAAATTAGCTGGAAGGATTCTATAGTGGTCTAGGCTCTAGAACTACTACTGGTGGCCATTTGGATTTTCCAGAACCATTGAAATCACTACATGTACTCCTTAAATAGTGGCCCAATTTCAACGAAACTTGGGTGGAATGATCCTATCACATAGGGTTTGGCGATATTGCTCAAGCCATGACGATATCGGTATCTCATTAAAATACCGCGATATCACGATATATCGCCATTTGGGTTGGGTGTGGAGTTAGGGTGTAGACAGAATATAATGTATTTCAAATTGGTTGTGTCTACAAGTTATTTTCATTAAATTCGTTGCATTGAATCCGTAAACTGAGATTGCCATTTCTGCATATTTAATACAAGAAATTCCACACTGACACCCTTCAATATACAGTTTAAAGCAACGAATATAATGTAACTAACCGTATTCATCACAAATAAGAAAAATAAAGGTTTTTCTTCTGTTCTTGTGTTGTATTTTGTGTTATCTTTACCTCACTGCAACTGTCAAAAGATTGAGCAAGGAATGCTCATTAACTTCATTGCGCAGAAAGGCAATTCCGCAGAGCGAAATCTGATTCGCCGCCATATCATAGTTGAGCCAATCAGAATTCACACCGCAGAATTCTGACAGCTGTTATCACGCCCGCCGCTAGCATAGACGGTGAAAATTAATTAAATAACACTGAATGATTTTGAATGATAAATGTGATTTATTCTTATGCTAAACTAATAAATTATTAATTTTAAGGCTGTTTCTCACTTGAATAAATCTTTAATGTTATATGTGGAATGAATTTTGATTTGATTGGTTTTAAAATGCTAAATATATTGTATAAAGTTATAGTTACATAAAACGTATGAAGTCCAATCGGGATGAAAATAGTTAACACTCTTGGCGCTAACAGTAAAGCGGGAGATTAACTTCCCCCTCACTCATCATTCCAAGCTGTGGTATTGATAAGTGTTTAAGACTTAAACAGTTTTAAAGTTTAAATCGTTCACGATCAGAAGAATGTTAACCATGCAGATCAATGATTAATGGATAAATAGCTTGACCTGTAGTAATAACGTTATCAGAATAGAATGCTTGTAGTGCAAACGGTATTCCCCACTGACTAATACCCAGAATGAGGCAAGAAAAAAATGGCGGCGTCTATGTAATTATGAAAAGTGAACAACAAAGGAATTAATTGAACATGGATTATTTTGGAGTTTATTAAGTTTTTATTACCTTAGACAAAGACTGGATTATTACTTAAAGACTATTACTGGACCGAATAGATGTATGACATTTCTAACATAGTTATTTATATTTTGCTCAAGGTTAAAAGTGCAATTTCATCCTGACGGTATTGACAATATTTACGGTTTTTCAAAATTATGATGATTTCAGTATCAGTATTCGGTATATCGCGATATTGACGATAATATCGAAAAATCGCCCAACCCTACTATCACGGTAGGTTTCAGCATATCAAACGAGAATTTTGATTGATCAATTTTTTTTTAGGACCATTGATTTTTCACAAATTAGCCATCATCTCTACCGTTATTTAAATGCAAATGGTTGAAATCTTAATGGTCCAAGTGAGCATTACAGCAGGCCCTTGCCTCTTCTTGATAAGGGTATTGATACGTCTTAGAACTATATTGTTTTTATGTTTGAAGTCAAGCTTCATAGTTCATTGCAAAATCATAAAGTCCAGCTTCATGGTTGCATTGCAGCCACATTTCTGGTTGTACATGTAGTAACCTCCAAGGATGCCAGGTGAGCAATCTTTTTGTTCACCTCAGATTTCGCGGCCTGAACAATAAGGTTAATGATTGGTGTTTGTCAAGTTTGTTGTAGTACTTCCATAAAATCATAAATGAATTAACCCCTGAAATTCCAGTGTCTCAATGGATGAATCCAGTTTGAACTATGCCCTTTGTATGTATGTATGTAAATATTTCTAGAGCGCCAATTCCGAAATTAATCGCTCAAAGGCGCTTTACAAATTTTAAAGATGAAAAAGATACGTTTTTAGGCTAGATTTAAAAGGCTCAATTTTGTGACAGTTTCGGATATGGGCAGGTAGATTATTCCAAAGTCTTGGACCGGAATTCGAAAATGCACGCTGTCCAACAACTAAATTAGTAGACGGGACCACACATAATGTCTGATCACTTGATCTTAGGGACCGAGGTGCAATTCTCTTTGTAATCAAAGTAGATAGATACTGTGGGGCTAGTCCATGTAAACATTTGTAAACGAGAAGCACGATTTTATACTGTATGCGCTCTCTCACAGGAAGCCAATGGAGTTGTTTGAGTACTGGTGTTATGTGGTCTGTTCGCTTGGTTCGTGTTATTATCCGTGCTGCCGTGTTCTGCACCCTCTGGAGACGTTGTATCTGCTCTGATGTAATTCCTGCTAGCAATGCATTTCCATAGTCTAATTTGGATGTTATAGAGGCGTGAATGAGGGTCTTAGTGGCATCTGCTGTCAGTAATTTTCTAATTTTGTTAATGTTTCTGAATGTGAAAAATAGCGATTGACAGAGGGACGTAACATGTTTGTTCATGGACATCGAGTCATCGAATATGACACCAATGTTCCTTGCACTAGAGTTAAAAGAAATGTTTTCGTCACCAATTTGAAGATGCTCTATGTCAAGTTTTGGTCGGAGTTGCCGTGACGAGATAAGCAGTATTTCAGTTTTTTTATCGTTTAGCTGTAGAAAATTGTTAAGCATCCAGAGTTTTACATCGCGAATGCAAAGTTCTAATTTCTTACGAGCATCAAATTGACTATTTGGGCAGAAGGCTATATATAGCTGCGTGTCATCAGCGTAGAAATGATACTCAACTCCGTGCTTTTGCAGTAATCGACCAAGTGGTGATGTATATATTGTAAACAGCAGGGGCCCCAAAACGGATCCTTGAGGCACACCGGAAGTCAATGTACCATCGGATGATTTGGAGTTGTTTATGATGACAGTTTGACGGCGACATTTGAGATAGGACTCGAACCAAGAAAGGACAGTGCCGGCAAGGCCCAGTTCCTGTAGACGCGACAACATAATTGTATGATCGATGGTGTCGAATGCGGCCGATAAGTCTAGTAACACCAATATCACACACATACGTTCGTCCATTGAACACAAAATGTCATTTTGCACACGAACTAGTGCCGTCTCGGTGCTGTGAAGCTTTCGGTATGCGCTCTGATATGGTTCAAGCAGATTGTTTACTTCCAAATGGTTGTTAAGATGATTAGCTACGACTTTTTCTAGGAGTTTTGAGACATAGGGGAGGTTGGACACTGGGCGATAGTTAGACAGCATATTTGGATCCAACGACGGTTTCTTTAATAAAGGCATCACATTTGCGGTTTTAAAATCGTCCGGTACAGTACCCTTTTCCATTGACATGTTAATTATTTTAGTTATCGCAGGCAATACCTCCTGAATGCAGTCTTTGAGTAGATATGTTGGAAGTGGATCCAATGCGCATGATTTTGTTGGAGAACTGCGAATAATTGCCAAGACCTCGTCAGCAGAAGCAGGGGTGAAACACGTCATTGTACAATCAAGTGGCGATACGGTGCTGTCGCTCAGCCCTGTATAGTCAGCATGTTTTAGAATGTTACTACGAATCAATTCTATTTTGTCAAAGAAGTAGTTTGCAAATCTGTCAGCCAATTCTGTTGCATCCTTATGTTGGGGCAAGACATTGCTACCTATGCCCTTGTGGAGCAATTTATTAAACCCTGCCCATCTTTAGCTAAGCTCCACCCACACCTCGTCTGTGTTGAGGTCGATCAATCCCTGATGTTCATGACTATCAATTTCCAGAAAACTGTACAGGTAAGCTGTTGAATATTTTGAAACTAATTTGACTGGGTACTTTTTCTGCCTATGGCAGCAACAGCACCCAGTCCAATTAGTTTCAAAATATTGAACATCATGTTTATTAAGTAGTAAAGACCATACAATTCATACAACTTGACAGACTATTATGCCTTTCAGACGGACTAATTCTAGCCATTCATGACATGATTGATTATGACATCAGCCTACATGTCACATAGTTGATTGTGACATCATATGATTGACTGAAAAACTGGAATCCTCCATTTCAAGGCAGCTATAACTGAGAAGCTGGTAAATATTTTGAAAGTAATTTGACTGGAACCAGTTGCAACAGCTCACACTCAAATCATTTTCAAAGCTTTCACCAGATTATTCCTTACATGATAAAAAATTATCTTTTCTGGTCTGTAAAGGTTAGTGTTAATGGTGTAATCCAGTTTTAGCTATGGCACGCCCATCTCTAGCTAAGCTCCACCCACACTTCACCCGTGTTGGGATCAATCGATCCCTGCACTCTGAATCTCAATTTCCAGAAAATTATACAGGTAAGCTGTTTGATATTTTGAAACTAATTTGACTGGGTGCTAGCGCCCAGTCAAATTAGTTTCAAAATATTAAACAGCATGTTTATTAAATAGTAAAGACATTCAATTTGTACAACAACTTTTAGTTTGTCATCAGTTAAGCGTTCGTGACAATCCTAGCTACATCATTCCTGATGTAATTGATTATGACGTCATCCTACATGTCACGTAGTTGATTATGACATTATATGATTGATGGATAAACTGGAATCCTCCATTAATATATATCTGTTTTCTGTGCTACAGGATACCTGGATCCAAGCAGTGACAGTGATACCCTTGAACCGGGAACCAAGCTAGATCTGCCATACTGGATAGCACATGCGCTGTGTAGTCGTAAAAGACACATTGTTACTGTAGAACTGCCAAAAACATATGGCGACAACTATCGTGAGATTCTCTCAGCTGACGCCAATGTCGTAGACTTGCATAAACTTGGGCCATATTTTTATAAATTTGGGACGAGGCTACTTAATTTTGAATTGATTGAATCTATGGACATTGCAAAGAGCTTGTTGAAGGTACATATAGATAAATGCATTGTCTGACTTGTTCATTAGCCAATTGATAATAAAATTATATTTAAGAAGTATGATTGGCTAACGATTTTAACCCTTTAACCCTTGAATTCGTTCAAGAAAATTTCAATCTTCTCATAGAAAATATACATTTGTAGACCAACAGTATTCTTGAAAATTTACCATGAGCCAGTCATTCCAGTGATAAATTTCCAAAAATAGTCTTCTTGGTCTACAAATGGACATTTTTAAAGACCAATGCTGAAGCTGTTTTTGGCCGATATGAGTGTTAAAGGGTTACTATTAACATATTTAATATAATATACATGTACATGTAATATGGTTTATAGCATGTATTAGCTTGATTTCCACATCTCGGTCAATGGCTATTTGTATTTTAATTTTAATTCTGAAAAGAGATCAATGCAATGCACTGAAATTCATTTATCTCAATTTTAAAGCAACACTACATCTAAACACTTGGAAGATTTTGAAACAAATTTGACTGTAATATGTTGCCGCTAACCACTTCCAGGTACAAATAAATGTATGTTTCAAAATATTGATTAAGACTTTTCCAGTACTGCATGCACCTCCCCAATCACACTGTTTTTATTTGATAGTGTAACTTTACTACAAGCATTGACAAGTACAAGTAGTACTTTTGCCATATGATTGTTAGGATTGATCAAGATCACTGCAATTTTTGCTTGGTGAATGTCCAGTTGTAGGCCATGAAGAAAAATATTCTTGAAAATTTATTACTGGAATGACTGGCTCTGTGCCTGAGCCAGGCATTCCATTAATAAATCTTAAGGAATGGTTTTATCTCGGTCTGCAAATGATATTTTTTAGAAAGACTCTTATGGAGTCTATTTTTGGCCGGCTTGATGATTAAACCGTACATGAAATTTCAAGGGTACATATACCTACGGGTAGGGTTGCACGATTATTCACTTTTCATAATCGCGATCATTTAAGAAAAACAATCTCAATATAAATTCGATTAATCATGAACTGTATTAACTATGTCAATGCTGCTTAGAGGACGTTATTATGCTACTGCAGATTGTAAGATTATGGGTTAGGCACATGGGTATAGATACATGGACAGAATATGCCAGTTGCTGATTGCAAAGAAAGGAATGTATCAAGATTTTTCTAGACAGAAAACGGAAGGTACCATATTTAGTTTAATTGTAGCCTATGCTCTAATAGAAGTCCACCCCCTAACTTTGACATATGAGCTCCAATGATTTTTTAGCAGTTTCAAAATGGCAAAACTGTATTAGATGCCCACCCCCTAACTCAACAGATAATTTGTAAGAATAGCGTGTATAATAATAACAATTGTTTCACAGGGTGTGTCTATTTCAGACCGATCTCTGCCCTGATACATTTCTGGCCCCTCTAGAAGTCAATACAGGCCTCGGATTTGTAAATCTCGACCACCTATTAGATTAATACTAATAGTAGGCCACGTATGTTCAAGATATAATAAAGTTTATTCCACACTTTTGTAGTCAAAATGCGCTTAGTCTTGGCGTGATTAAATAGCTTCCTTATAAATATATTTTAAGACCAAATTTATGTACCAAACAAGTACAGGAGAAAATGTGCATCAATTTTGTAATGTCGATCAACATTAAATGATTCAAATTGAATTATTACGAATGACAATATAGCCGGCTTCTTAAGTTGGCGAGCCAGCAGCTCTTTTGCGATGGGAGGCGGCGTGTTCTCGCGAGATATTATACACTAACGGGAGTTTATCAAACGGGTACCCGTCATTCAGATCAGTATAATACTCAGTTCCTATCGCGCAATGATAATATATAGAAATTCCCACGTTCCGAGTCCCCGATTCCAGAATATTTATATCCGAGTACTCGCTCTAAAATAAACTCTTCAATTGGAGGCGAATCACGTGATTTGTATTTTTTTTCGCGACGCCATTTTATATCAAATTGTGGATTAATTTTGATGTGATAAACGACCTTTATTAAAGGATACGCAATATTTAGGCGCTCAAATCAAATAATTTCACTTCCCCGGTGATGTTTTGAGGTATACATTAAACATAGGCGTAGGCGGTGAGAATTTGTACATGAGAAAATGCGTTGAATTTCCGTGGTATCAGTTCTAGAACCTTTTTGGGAAAACTGTTAGTGCATAACTATTCAGAGAATGGGGAACGCGGGATAAGCGTGTGTGATTACAACAACAATGACAAATAGCGACCCAGGGAACAATCTTTATTCATCTAAAACTAATCATGAGTCAATACAAACAAATCAGTTATTTATTTAGTTTATTTAATCATTCACACATTCGGCTGATAGCCGGATGTTTGTTTCCATGCTTGGTAACGCGAGCAGAGTTTCACAAGCGTAAAGAAAAGTGTCTTGACAAAAATTTCAACATGGCAATTGTACGATTATTTCATTTTATAATCGTCCACGATCATTTTGAATTATATAATCGCGATTAATCGAATAATCGAAAAATCATGCAACCCTACCTAAGGGATGAAACCAGTTTTAGCTATGCCCGATCCATCTCTAGCTAAGCTCCACCCATGCTTTGCCCGTGTTGGGATCTATAGATCCCTGCACTCCCTGAATTTCAATTTCCCAAAAAGTACAGTAAGCCATGTAAGCTGTTGAATATTTTGAAACTAATTTGACTGGGTGCTGTTGCTGCCTATGGTTTCAAAATATTCAACAGCTTACATGGCTTATTCAACATAAGGTTTATTATATAGTAAAGACGTACAGTTTGTACAACTTGACGGACTATTAAACGTTTGTGGCAGGCTTAATTACGTCATGACGTAATTGATTATGATGTCAGCATTCATGTGATGTTGTACATTGATTATGGCATCATTTATCAATAAACTGGATTCCTCTATTGACCAGTCCAGCATGACCAGGAGTCTAGGAAGAAACAATTACTTAGTGGATGTACATCCAGCTCTAACTGGGCTACCCTTTTGACTAGTGACCTAATTTATCATGTAAATGGTAGTGTAGTAATCCTCTGAATATGGAAATGCATGTGTGTGCATGTTTATGTCAGTAATACAGGCCTCAATATTTCAAAATTTATTGAACCTACTTTTTGTTTCTGTGATCCTTGTTGGTGGGAACGTACTTAGTGCTGCAACTTGACATTTAGAGATGAATGCCATGAGGGCATTCTAAAAATTAAGAGTGACCTCATTGAACTCCGGCTGCCCACATTGTTTGTCATATAATAAATCGATACACATACTTGCATTATTATAAAATATATGAAGACGCTATTCATAAAGCTTCAAAGTGGCCATCATTCTGAAATTGCATTTGTATTACAATGATACATGTATGAGATAAAGACCAACAAACTATAGATTTTTAAATATTCAAAGCACTGATATTTTTTACAAGCACGAAAGATTAGCATGCTCATGAGGGCATCCGACTGTTGAGATCCACATGCCCTCAGTGATTCTCAATTGCATTTGCATCAGGGCACTCACTAAGTTACAGCACTGGCTACTGGGAACTGAATTTCACTTTTGTGAATAGACCCTGCTGATTAATTTCAATAAATTACAAGTGGATAACAAATGGTCAGTGCTATAATTTAGCTCACACGGTACCGACAGGCTAGTGGAACGTGTAGGTTCCGTGCAATATTGAGTCCTGAGTAAGCCGCATCCCCATGTAGTGGAGCGATGTTGAGATAGGGGTAATTATGAGCACGTGTAAGCAGATGTCTGGCATGATTTTGACACTTGCACATCCCTGAATGCACCTGCAATGCACACAAGTGTGTGTGTGGAAGATATGCATTCAAAATGTGTGCACACGCGTGACAATCACCTCCAGTTTTTACTCAGCCTATAGCGGAAGCTGATTAATATTCGGAAGAATCGTCTGCGTTTTACAGACCTAATTTAATGGACTCGGGAACTCGGAATGTACTGTCCAAATATTTGTAATCAATATGTGAGCATTATACATTTATATCCGATTCACCTAACTGGTACCGGACAAAATAACGGCGACATACGGTGAATTTTTCTCCCTAATTAAGCCGCCCCCTTACGCGACTGCTAACTGCCCGGTGGTTAAATTAGAATAAATACGGTAATTATTTTAATAAACAGCCAACGGAACTCCAAATAACTACTCTAAATAAATATGTACTCTTCTTTTGCTGGAGGACTGCGTACAAACATGTTTATCATTCCTTCTGCAGATGAAAGTACTCAAGCACACGCCCACTCGCAGCGTCTCTTATATGTCCACTTTAGCACTCTATCAAACTGACCACAAATGGCTTCTTGCGGTGATCGTGAGAAATGTCCATTTGCATTAGCTACTCGCCGGAGAACTTGTTTTGAAAGTTTACCACTGGAATGACTGGTTGGATAACCGATCCTATAATTCCAGTAGTAAATTGCAAAAGAAAAACCACAATGGTCTCTTGGACGGCAATTAGACATAGGACATTTTCTATGATAATGGATTTTTCTGTGTATGATGTCATAATTATTTAGGTCAGATGTAGCTGGACATCAAAATGTGTAATAAATGACCTATCTAGCTCCACCAGGAACATTGAATAGCCAGCAGTCAAGTATGCGAATTGCACGTCTTTACTATTTAATCAACATGCTGTTGAATATTTTGAAACTAATTTTACTAGACGCTGTTCGAATTGTATGTCTTTGCTATTTATTCAACAGTCATTTTCTATGATAATGGCTGGGTTCGATCTGTAAGTGAAGGATATGACGTCATAATCAATTACTTCATATACAGGCTGACGTCACAATCCAAAATGTGTAAATGAATGGCGTATCGAGCTCAGTCATGAACATTGAATAGTCCGGCAAGTGTACGAATTGTATGTCTTTACTGTTTAATCAACATCGTGTTGAATATTTTGAAACTAATTTGACCTGGTGTTGTTGCGGCCAGAGGCAGCAAACCTTTAAAAGCACCCAGTCAAATTAGTTTCAAAATAGTCATCGGCTTACCTGTATAGTTACCTTGAAATTCGAAGTCTGGGAATTCATTATTCATATATATACATTGATTCCACATGCAAAAAGGGGTGGAGCTTAGCTAGAAATAGGCGTGGCATACCTAGAAATGGATCTCTATTGAAATTGGCATGAGCAATTTGAGCATTACATGGCTATTACCACTTGGTAATGCGTGGCCCACACAATATGGACCACTTGTATTAAGAGACCACCCATATTTATAGGTCACATATTTTAACAAGGCCAATCATAGATTGTTGCCGTGAATACGATGTACTCGTCCTCTGACGGAGGGAGGATAACTAATACCACATGCTAATGGGCATTTTCATGTCTATCCATCATATTACGTCATATGAGGTCATAATCAACGACGTGACGTATAGGATGACATCATAATCATGACGTCATGACTGACTCAATTTAGTCCGTCTTAAATGCTTAATAATCTGACACGTTGTACGAATTGTATGTCTGCTATTCACAAAACATGCTGGTGAATATTTTGAAACTAATTTGACTGGACGATGTTACTGCCACAAGCAGCACCCAGTCAAATTGGTTTCAAAATAGTCAACACCTTATCTGTATAGTTTTCTGGAAATTGATAGTCAAGAAGCTCAAGAGATCCATCGATACACGAACGCGGTATTAATGTATTAATATACCATCCGGATTCATTGACCGATTGACTAACGTTAGGCCTATGGAAGTCATTTCAAGCAACCACCACCAAGATATGACTTACATGGGCACAAATGTGTGTTTTTCTAACAAAATCCTTTAGAATGTTCAACACCGAAATTTCAATATCTCGGATAAAGACAACTATACGAATATCTTTTCAATACTTTGACTGGTAGCCCACCCCACTCTACCCACCTACTTGTTGCTATCATAGACCTGTATTAAGTATTGCAACGACAACGACTGCCCATGTAAGCCTATCATCTTCTCTTAATGTATTTTAACCCTTTCATGAGGAGGCCGCCAAAACCGGCCTCTACAGTGATCTTGAGGATGTTAATTTGCAGGTCAAGAGATCATTTTTGAAAATTCACCACTGAAATGACTGGCTCGATAATTGAGCCAGTCATTCCAATAGTAACTCTTCAAAACAGTCGTCTATTGGCCTGCAAATAGTCACTCAATAACCAAACATTTTTTTAATATTCTTGACTCAATTTAGGTAATACAGGGTTAATAAATTATGAGGACGACGATATTGTACCATGTCTGTTTAACCTTTCCCGTATAGTATGATTCACATTTGTTGCATTCGAGATAGCGTAAAAATTACAGACTTTTTACAGACAGTCTTGAGGCGTACTATGTGTGTGGTAAATTTCAAAAGAAAAACATGCATAATAATATTGTAGAGGGCGAAAAAGTAGACAGAGTTCGCTAACAATAATGGATCCATCTAAAAATAAAGGCTTGGCTTCTTCGAAACTACACCTCTAATGTAATGACCGGTCATCTTCTTACGCTATCACAACGACTAGACTGTTACACAGACTCAACTTTGGATACCAGACAGACCGGGACCCAGGCTATCTCCGTAGCAGACTAAAAGCAACACTGTGGATCGTGAAATCGCTACGTCAATAGCTACTCAATAGGCCCTTACATACGAGATACATTGCGGGATACGAATGAATAATGGATGTGTGATTATCAGTAGTATCCTTTTGTCTTTAACCATCCGTGGGAATAAATCCATGTAGGGCCAATGCAATTATGTAGCAGTATTGATAGACTACCAATGTTCCAAATTTCCAGTCAAAACTGCTGTCAATAATATTGTAGCAGATTGTTGAATACAGAAATCAACCGAAAGTGTAGGCCTATGCCTGTGCTAAGTTAAGAACATCTACAGGAAATTCGGCCACAGAATTTCAACCATATAGTTAGATAGGTATATCAATACGCTAGTGAAGTAATGGATTGAGGTTAAAAAAAATTTTACCATGAAGTAATTTCGTAGTGCACAATTTCATACCGAAAATTTGTTAAATCTCCGGTGATTCACAGTTTTCAGTGCCCTATTGTCTGTAATATGTTTAGCCCCATAATTTCACCTACATAGACTTGAGCCTTAATATACTAGGTATATGCCGAATATAACAAATTCTAGATGAAATAATTTTATTAGGCAAAAATTGGCTTAAATTTTGGGGTTTTCGTGCTTTTCGGTGCCCTACTGTCTGTATGTAATATGGTCGGTTCCAGAACTTCGCTCACATAGACGTAGAGGGATTTGAGTACGATAGTTATATTGGGAATTTAAAAAAATTTGACCGTGAATTAATTTCGTAGTAGACGATTTCATCGCGTAAATTCGTTTCAATTTTGGCAGATCCGCGGGTTTTCAATGCCCTACTATTACCTGTCTACAATAGGTTTGGTCACAATTTCACTGATATGGTTAGATAGCGATATGAACACGCTAATGAAAATCTTGAGTTTTCTACCACGTAGTAATTTCGTAATATTCAATTTAGTAGCCACGGACAGCTGTCAAATACCAACAATTTACTATATTCAGTATCAGAATGTCTGTTCTCGATTTGTAATAATTTGTTTTATATGTGGATGTATATAACTCAATATGAGCTAGTGCTTTTGCACAATTCTGCCATCAAGTAATCTCATCGTAGGTAGTTACATATTCGCCGTATGGCCCCATTATAATATGGTTGGTTCACTTTCACCACATTCAGATAGGTGTCGGTATGTCCTGGCATATCGCTCATAATGGGTTCGGCCCCAGAATGTCACCCATATGTTTAGATAGGTATAGGCATAACCTTACGACGATATCGTTTAATAGGTGACATAGATATGATAGCTAAATGAAACAGATCACGATGTCATGGCTGTTTCCCACTGGGTCTTCAGTAAGAATGTTTTCTACTACTATATCATTTTCGTAGGAGAAAACTAGGTTCACGGTATTGGTTCTATCCTGGCCACTTAACTTTGTTGAAAAGGTTATCTGTCGGTACAGATCGGGGTCCTGTATTGCTTCAAAAATATACTTGCTGTGTGCATTTCACTAGCATTGCAGTGTAGGGCTGCACGGTTTGGCTTACAGCCATATTGGTTTCGATATGACTTCATATCGGTTTTAACCGAATATCGGTTTTATGGACATGAAACAAAAAATTTAAATTATAAAAAATAGCACGAAAACAGAACGTATTTTCACGCCCTGATACATTCGTAACATTTTACGCCTTTAAAGCTTAATATACCTCATAATATCCATCATCGTGGGAGTGAAATTATTAATTAGACCACCTAAATATTACGCACAGTTAAATAAGCATCGTTTATTTTGTCAAAATTAATCATAAATCATCAGCAAAACAGGTTGCGAAAAGACGTAAATCACGTGATTGTAATTAATTATGATGTAATTATCTCCCTTTCTTCTTTCATTTCCAATTCGGCCCGGCGACGAAATCATGCCTTGAAGAAAATATTAACTAATATTGCGTACGCGAATTTCATACGTTAATATGATATTGTGTATAGAAGATAACGTTTTAAAAACGGTTTGAGTAATAATTTTATTAAAAATTATATCCTAATCAGCAAAATGTATTCAGCATTATATTTATTGGCGAGATTTTTATGCATTCGGGCCATTTAGTTTTGGTACGACTTTGCATTATGTTAATTAGCCAGTGACGTAAATAAAATGGATGCCGTTGTTTAGAAATGTTTTCCCCGATACAAATTTCAATGACAAATTCCTGCGTTAGTATTGTGTTTTATATTGCAAATTTATCGGAGACTACCAGAGAAAAGACGAGTGGATATTTATTTAATTAATTCGCTGCTTGATTTCTCTCGGCGTACAGCGAGTTACATGGAGTTACACAATATGCGCAATTAGGGCCACGTTCAATTATTAGTTGCCCCAAACATAGCTTAATGGAAAGTATGGCCATTATTATTCATTACACTTTTCATGCTCGTTAGTATCTTTTATTTTTAACAATCCTGATACGAAAAACCGAAAATATGTTCATATTCGGTTTTTCGATACATATTTCTTATAATCGGTTATGAAACCGTCAGTGCAGGATATCGGTTTTAAATATGGTATCGGTATATCGCGCAGCCCTATTGCAGTGTATATTTCACCAATATATTTCCGGGTAATAAGCTGTTCACGTCTGTTTAAGAAGGTATCAAGATTTAGGTTTAAAATATTCTTTACAGTTTTTCTTTAATATGTTTGAATGGGTGTCGGGGTCTGTACTGCTTCTTGCGCTGATTTTCTACTGACTGAATTGCCAGCTCTTGATTTCTTTATCTTTACAAGTTGTTGATACCTAATGGCCCAAATTTGGTCTGTTACACTGTTAATGCAGTAGTGCAATTTTCTCATCACAGGCTGCTATTAATTTTGTCTGTTCCTCCTCTCTCTGTTAAGGAGTTTGGCCTGGAGAAAAAGGATGGATGGAAAAATTGTTGGACTGACCAAAAATATAAGCTGTTTTTCCTAGCCCATACTGCCCATATCTTTTTGCAAGAAATATTCCTTCTTTTGTGTTTATTGTCCACGTATATTTTTGTCATAAGTGGCTTGTATGCCTTTATATAACTTCATTTTTTCATGAAATAGTTGAGTTTATTCTCAGAATTATAATAACCTCCGGGCACGCTATATACCATTGATGCCTTGCATCAATATGTGTACTTGTATACATATCTGTGATGACACAGCTAACGATGGTCAGATTTATCGTGTCCGTGTCCTGGCTGTGGACACACTCAAGATGGATCTTCGCCTAATCTAGGTGATTAAAGCTGACATCCCAGATTTTTCAAGTCCAATGCCTATTGGAGAAATCCAGTTTATCCATCAATCATGTGACATTATAATCAACTATAACGTGTAGGCTGACATCATAATCAATTACATCTTGAATGACTTGATTTAGTACATCTTTACAAATGCTTAATAGTCCAGGCATCGGGTTGTACGAATTTAGAATGTATAATAAATCTATTTAATAAATATGCTGTTGAATATTTTGAAACTAATTTGACTGGGCATTGTTGCTGCCATAGGCAGCAACAGCTCCCAATCAAATTAGTTTCAAACTGCAACATTGTACCTCTATAGTTTGCAGGAATTTGAAATTCAGAGAGTGCAAGGATCTTTCGATCCCAACAGAGCCAAAGCATGAGTGGAGCATAGCTAAAACTTATTTCATCCATTTTCAAGTGTACACTTCTGTCATGAATGTCTGTAGCACTGTATATAGCTCTGAAATCAGCTGTAGGATTTTGTCCATATTTTATACGAGTTTGATTTGGTCAATTTTTTGTGTGAATGGGTCAAACTTACGGTTTTAGTGGGAAATGTTTTGCTGACCTGTAGGAATGATTTCTAAGGTGTTCCCTGGAAGCTTACCAAGTTACTTGTATGTCGTATATAATGTCACTGCTCGACATATATGTAGATCATATATCACAGACCAATGTCACACATCTGACACCTCCCTTCACTGAAAAGATATATATATGTGTGTGCGCACGCATGGCCGTGTGCATGCGTGTACACTCGTGGAACATAAGGGAATGTACAGAATATTTTGAAGGAAATAATGTCATTGCTAATGGAATTTGTTATTTTCTTTACCTCTAACCACTCTGGTGTCAATATTCTATCTTTTACACAATGTACCATGTCAATAGCAAAGAAACTGGTGTACATTTTTCAACAATTTTGGTGGACAGCACCATCTTCCACCAAATTTGTTGAAAAATGTACACCAGTTCATCTTTTAATTTAATTAGAAAATTTAAAAACCTAAACATCAGTGTGGTACGGGTTAAGTTATTTCCTTTTGTGATTAACACCATGTGCTCATTTACCTTATACTGTATGTTGTAAATACACGATGTCATTAATTATTTCAACTACTTGATTCTCTCCACAGACATTCCAGACTCGGTTCAGACGTATTATGGACTCATCGCAGAACATCTTCAATGAAGACACAACAAAAATTACGGATAAACTCGACGAGAGCGAGAAATGTTTATTCGCCGCTGGTCAGTGTGGATTACACGAGTTCCAGAGATGGGAAAGCCGTCAAATAGAGAAGCTCACAACGTCCACAATGGTGTACAATCACAGGAAGAGGAAGCGTGCCATCTTGGACGATACATAATACTTATTGTTGTTTTAATGTCTTAAACCCTTAACCCTTTCACCGATGAGTTCGCCATATCTCATTTTCAAGGCAACCATGCAAGAAATCTGTTGAATATTTTGAAACTAATTTGACCGGAAGATTAATTTCAAAATATTCAACAGAATATTTTTTTTTGTCGTAAAGAATTTTACTTTTTCAGACTTGCTGGTGAAAGGGTTATGGGTCAAATTTACCACTAGAATGATTTGCTTGACTATCAAGCCAGTTATTCCAGTGGTAAATTTTCAAAAATAATCATATATTGGTCCATAAATGCACATAGACCACTGCAGAAGCCATTTTCAGCTTATATGACCGCTAATGGGTTTTATGTAACAAATGGCTGCTATATAGTATATATAAATCCATATATAGTCGCAAATTTTTGCTCAATTTACATGTTCCAAAAAGTTAGTGTGCACTATATACAAGGATAAAATGTATTTTAATATATACCTCAAAATATCATCACGAAAGTGAACTTATTAAATTGAACTGCCTAAATATTGTGTACCCTTTAATAAAGATCCTTTATTCCATCAAAACTCATCCTAAAATTGACATAAAATGTTGTCTTGAAAAAATTTAAATCACTTGATATTAGGAATCTGCTCAGGTTAAATAAAATTTTAATGAAGTATCTTGCGCCTCCAATCACAAAAGAAGTTTATTTAGAGCGAGTACTCGGGTATGTAAATATCCTCGACCCGGCAATGTAATGCGAACTCCCCTTCCCGTCGCTTACATTACAATATAACCAGTCATATATGATACATTTCCTCGCTAGATTTAGAAATCAAATGCAAATATTTCATAAATTTAGCCATATATTTGTCTACTACTCAGTGCTAGCTAAGAATTTCAATGATAGTATTAATATTGTCAACTTCTTGCGTAACTATGAACAACATATTTTTGGCGAAAATTTTGGGCAAATTGGTCAGGGGATGATTTTGAACTAATCCAGTTACTGTGATCATGTCAGTAAATAAGATTTAAACTGAAATAGTTCTTAAAATAAATGCAAATGATATACTTGTAATTAAAATTTTGTATATAGATTAACACACGACAGAAACTGGATTGTATAACAGAAAAAATGTTCAAAGTGCAGTGGTTGTTTTGTTACTGGTTTTCGGTCACAAGTCTCGATCTCACAGCGGTTTATATATGAAAACAAGAATTTTTCACGCCGATTTGCATCAAATTTAGGGGTGCTGGCTATATACACACTAGCAGACTATGTTGGGGGACGTTCGATATATATATATATATATATATATATATATATAAATATATAATGGACCTGCATATAGCAGCCACCAGTAGTGTTCATTCTTGGATCTATAAGAGTGGACAGGGAACCATACATGTACAGTTTAAAATATATATAAATATAATATAAAGCATTAGAAATGAGGGGTCGTCAAGTGAAAAGAAGATGAACACTAATACTTAATATACAATGTACAGTGTATATTATACATTTATTAGTAAGAATAACCTTGCCCTGTAGGTGGGGCTTAGAATACACCTTCCGTATCCTCTGTGTGTTGTACGAGGCGACTAAAGGAGGTACGGGTGAGGTAACCCTGACAGAAACCTCGAGTGCTGAAGACGGAGGTTCCAGGCCGCACGGCGCACTCTAATAAACCATGGATCCACGCACTTAACGCTTATGATCATGTCGATAGTCACTTACTGGACTGGCGGTATGATCAGCGAACGAAAAGAAGAAGAAAGAAGTAAGAAACCCTTCAGTATCCTTCCAGAATTAATCAACAAGCATGTTACCAATGAAACTAAATTTACTGGAAGCTAATGCTGCCTAAAGCAATAACAACTTAGACGTTACAATAAAATTGTTTTAAAAATATTCAATGTTTGTCTTATTTAATTTATAAGTGTGCATGGTTGAAGGTTGGCGATGCTCTGTTGTTGTGGCAGGAGTGACCTCATCCTGTAATGCCGAGTCTTTCCTGTCAACAATCAGTGTCACTGGCACCTGATGACAAGCACATCATGATCATGGCATGCAGTCTGTACAAGCTAATGAAGGCAGTACACTATGACTACTGCTCTGATGTATCTGAGAAATCAGCTCTGAGCTTTGGAGACTGGTGTGAGATGCACAATTCAAGTTCTAGAATCTTGTTCTGGAAATTGAGTTAAGCATATTCACACTGATCCGTTCATTCAGGGAATCCAAATTTGCAGTTCAAGGCATCCATGAAGGGGCTAGAGCAGGGAGATAAATGCTCATTCTACCAGTTAATCAAGAAAAACAAGGTCACTCTCTTCAAACATGAACAAATCACCAGAAGAATGATTGCCAGCTGTTCTCCCAACTATTCATTTCATGCCAAATAAGGTGGTGTGACTTCCAAGAGTTCTTCACACATGAGAATCAGTTTGCTTAATGTATAGAAGGCTGTGGCAAGATCCAAAAGAGATAAACCCTGGTAAGGGGTTAAAAGAAGGTTGACTGTGACTCGCAAAGCTCCGATAAATTGGGAAAACCTTTTATAGAGATGCAGATACACATCTCTTAATTGTTAAAGCCATATCTGTGTTGGCATCCCTGAAGGTGCTTGGACTCGAAGAAATGTGATTGCCTTTGGACAAGAAGCAATACTCGATAGATCTCAGTACATGTTATAGTTGCTGAAATATGGCCAGAGAAAGCCAGTGGAATGCCATTCTGCCATGCATTCAGTGTGTGAGCCTTCCATGGTAATGGGAAGAAATCTGCATGGCAGACAGGGAACATATCTAATGGGGTCACCAAACTCAGTCAGTTTCCATTAACAGTTGATTAAGATGACCGTGAAATCATGGAGAGATTGATGGTGATAATATATGACAAGTCGAGCACAGCTACCCAGGTCAATGACGCAAGGCTCGACCGCTTTGCCAGCAAGCAGCGACCATATAACGTAATTCCACACACCCAGTTGGCGCTCACAGAATGTGTGAAATGAGCAGCTTACCAGGCAGGAATCATCTAGAGTCAGAAAACAATCTCCCTAGAAGACACACGAAATGCAACTGATTGGTCATGGACAAAGGGAGACATTGGCAGATATACTGGACAGACATTCCTCATAGGCGCCAGAATTTCCATTCAGAATTTTGATTGGTAGATATTTTCCTGTGAAAATAGTTTTTCCATCTTGTTTAATGTAATGAATCATGTATATTTGAATGCAAATGCTAATGGTCCAGGTGAGCATCACAGGCCCTTGGGCCTCTTGTTATGAAAACCAGGCCATCCAAGATGACTGCTTAAGCATTAGGCCAATCAAGTTTCCTTGAACAAGCTTGGTTCAACTATTGCTTTAGATAACCTGTCATGAGTTTTGAATCGATTCCCCTCCCCCACCCCCCAAGTGGATTCGTAAAAGAAAATTTTTTTAAAGGCATTTCATAGAAATCGGCCAAAATTCAGGATGGCCGCCAGGCAAATTGAGCGACTGGCTTCGTTTGAACACACCTGTATCTCTATGCCCTAAGGATTCTTTTTGCCAAATATGCTTGAAATTGGTCTCGAGAAGTTTTAATTTCCTATTGCTTTAGTACAGAGGAGTTTCTGGTTGGAAAATGATCCATGATGGCCACTAATCCGTTTATCCGACAGTTTCCAAAATGGCAAATTTTAAATCAGAATACCCAAAAAAATATATAAAACCAATTTCGACTTAAAAACCCATCAAATAGAAAAATCCAATATGGCCCTTAGTTCCTAATCTTATCCAATTTCTGCCCGATCCGTTCACGAAAACTAGGTCATCCAAGATGGCTGTGAAACTATTTAGCCAAGCAAGTTCCCGTGAACAAACTTGTTTCAGCTCTTGCACTCGATGATATTTCATGAGTTTGAAATCGATTCCCCCAAGAGGCCAAATTGACCCATCAGCTTCCTTTGAACAAACTTCGATCTCCATGCCTTAAGGATGCTTCCTGCTAAATATAATTGAAATCGGCTGAGTGATTCTTGACAAGAAGTCGTTTAAAGGAAAAGTTGACAGACCCTCGCCATTGGCATAGGCTATGCATACTCATGGCACCAATTACAGTTGGTGCCGTCTGTCTGTCAGTCTGATGTCCACTTGTGTGTCTGTATGTTTGTCTATTTATCCACACGATATCGTTGGAATCAAAGTTAGAATAAATAAATTTGGCATATTTATCCATATTGTAGATGGTTCAGCAAAATAAGTTTGATGTCAAACATCTAGGTCACGGGGTCACCTTTCTCTAAAGTGGGACATACCAACTCTGATCAAATACATCAGATTGACACAACATTCACTCAAAACATTGAGCACAATGTGCATGAGGAATAGTGTAGTTATCCCTATTAACCACTTGCCTGGACAATGCTGGAAGGTTTGTTCACTTCACTGCTGACAACATTGGTATCATCAATGAAACCATTGATGACAAAAATACATTTCATGCTTCTGAAATGGCAGAGAGGACCGCCTTTATTCATGTCCTCTGAAACCAAGTAAGACGACATCAGCTGGATATTCAGTCAGTTATGAAAACACTCATTCCCACTGCCAATTGCTTAAAGGGAAAGCTCACCCATGTACGAAAATCTGCACCCTGTTTGGTTCACTAAACCTCAATGTGAGTGTTATCAAAGGCTGCCAGATCAATTGATCTTAGTTCACCCTCAAAGGCATAATTCTGATATAAAACCTTGTTGGACAGTATTCCACAAAGCTTTTGAGTTTGAATGGTGACGAAATACCATAAGTAAGATATTTTCCAATTATGCAAGCTCACGGAATGAATACCTTGAGCAGTGGTTCAGTGTTATATACCCACATCATGTCTGGATCAACAGCACACTGTCATCACAGTAAATTAGGTACTCTACTGCAAAATTATGGAACTAAAATTGTATGTGTCTGAAAACTGACAGAGTTGTACCACAGCTACGTGGTCTTAATATTTCCATGAATTTCATGCGTATCATCTGAAGAGTTACAGACTGGCCGTGGCTTGGGTAGATGCTGGTTTGCTTGGATCACTCGACAGAGAAGGCCATGATGGGCAGATTTTACTCCAAGGCCACGCACGCTCATAAAGTGGCATATCCTGCTCTGTGGCGAGTATTGTTACCAAAGTGACGAGTATACAGAGGAACATGGCATAGGGCCTCATGCACAGATCATCTCTATGGCAAACTCTGACAATGTCTGGTGCTGAGGAATATGTGAAACTTGTTCAAACTGAACTTCGAAAATGAATGCCCCTCTTCGTCAAGGAAACCCTATGACAATGCTAATCTTCATTACTGGTGGAATTACATGGAATGTTTATTATCCCACTGACATCCATGCAACGGCACCTGCACTTACTCATTCAAACAAATTGCAAGATGGATATCGTCGTAGAGTTTGAGATCCCGTATATCTCCCGACACACGGTAATGCTTGGATTTAGACAATATAGTCTTGTCCATAAACGAAGCGACATCTGCTAGACAGCCACAAGGCAACAGTGGAAGGAAACCTCTCGATCTTTCAGCGATCAAATGAGCCAAAGATGACATTCAGAACTTTGTGCACGGCGTAGCGACAAAAGACCTGGCCACAGGTGAAATCCAAGAATCTCTGTTGAAAGCAGATTTATGGCATTAGCAGTTAGACATATTCATCAAACAGAGGCTAATCAAAGAAGCAGCAGTTAAAAGGTGGTCTGCAAAGAAAGCCTTCCATGGTCTGCTCGGGAAAGATAAGGCTCCAACATTTAACAACTTATATGATGTCCGAAAAGATGTCAAAGACAAGAATAGTATCATGACGGTCGATCAAATTATCCTACAGCACCTGATTGCGGATTACCAAGTTGGTAGAGAATTTGACCTAGCGACTGTCTTGCAACATGAACTGATGCCAGTACCAATCTCACTTGCCGGGGCAAATGGATTAGCTGACAATTACTGTGCAGCAGCAATCAATCTGCATGCTACATCCTGTCTCCTCATAGATGGTCAAGCACTCGTAATCGCAATGGTTGAACTGCTGGAATGCAATATGTTTGAAGACTTGACTGATGGTTTCATTGCTAGAATTAACTCTGCAAGTGACAGATAAAACATAGTTAACATTGTGTTTGATAGATACAGATAGTCTATTCGATCAAGGCTTCATCAAGGGAGGACCAGGGCAACACGTACAATCCAGTTAACTGGGCAAACTTCACTGCTGTATCAGAAAACAAGCCAGACCTGATAGACCAGGTGTGAGTGGAGGTGGAATGTCATCTGAAAGGGAAATAATTGCCATGGGTACCATAATATGGCAAACATATTACAGAATCAGGTTCTGGTTGTTGATCAGGCAACTGCTGTGGCAAATTGGTACTTTTCGCCTGTTTTCTAATGAACTGCAAGCCTGTTTTACTATTTTGAGCAACTCCCACCTATGGTCGTTTTTTCAGTCATTTCACCTGAACCGTACAAGCTACAGGTCCGAATCTGGTACGAAATTAAAGCCCAGGGTGTGGACAGTAAAATAAATAAAAATACATAGAATATTTCGGCAGCGAGACATGTAAAACCTAACCCCTACTCCTTATTTTTTTAATGAATTTATGCCAAAATTATGCAATCAAATACTGTTCCGAGACAAATATAGTGTCTGCCAATCAAATTGATAGTAATGGGATGTATTGTGTAGCCACATAAACGTTAACCATTTTTGGGAAGTTTGGACAGAGATAACACAGTTAGGGAATGTGAAACGTAATCACGTATTCCCATTTTGCAATTTTGAGCAACTCGTACTTATGATCGGTTTTTCAGTCAAATCACCTGAACCATACAAGCTACCGTTTTAAGCGGTATTGAATTAAAGCCCATCGTATGGGGATCGAAGTGAATCAAAATGTGTACATACTATGGCAGAGAGACATGGCGGACTTACTCCCTACCACTTAATTTTTATGAATTTCTGCCAAAATTCTGCTATCGAATACTGTTCTGTGACACATTATAGTCTCTGCCAATCAAATTGACAGCAATATCAGGCCTTGTAAACCAACATGAATGTATTGAATTGTGCATGCTTGGACAGAGAAAATACAGTTGCTTGAGTATGAATGTAAACACGTATCCCCATATTGCCACTCATTTGGCCACTCATATACCTATCACCGCTTAATAGGATATTTGTTCTGAAACATACACGACAGCAATGCCAATATGGTACTTATGAAAAGCTATAAACAAGGTAATTCTAAAAAATCAGACATTAGCCTCCAATGAAGCAACAAACTGTAACATATAAAAACTGATAAATCACTATTTTTATGAAGTTTACATATTTCAGTTTCAAAACATGCATATGATTATGAGATGGCTCATAATTATAATCATCGACAAATATGATTACATCAGTTTACATGTAGTTTAGTCATTGAGAATTAGAGTGGGCTGCAAAAACAAAGCAACCTATATGGTTAATGGTGTCAGAGAGTAAATGTATGTGGTATGGACCTAATTAATCGATTAGTTTATTAAAAAAAGAGTAAACATGTATGCCCATGCTGTTAAGTATTACATGCAATGGATTCTAAGGCGTTGTTCTCACTAGTAGTCCGGGAGCCAGTTTTCAAAAGGGGTCTAGAAGAATGGTTTCGTAGCACACCCAGTATTCAGAAGGTTTGTCTCTATATTATGCTAGACCGATGTCTTGGGTATATTCTGAGCCGTGTTGTACAAGAAAATTGTGGTATCACTAACCCGTGAGAAGCCCATTTACAATAGGTGTTGAATGTAGCTCTCAAACAATTTTCACAATGGTAAATTTTTCACAAACTTAAGCGCATGTTATATCAATACAATCTTAACCAAAATGGAAAGGAGTGATCGTATATCGCAGATTTATACATAATCAACCTCGTTTAAGACACCCGTATGTTGCTTTGTACATATTGGGGCACTTAGGTCTTCTTGTGACTAGCAATACCTTAGCTACAACAATGCCCATGTTTTCTACATTTTTCATAATTAAACTTTTAACTGACATGTAGTGCATGTCTACACAAGCTGGCAGGACATATTTATCACGTGAGCAAATGAGAGAATGTTACTCATCCGTGTCAGAGTCATCTTCGACAATTGTATACTGAACATTGTCACACATTTCACCTCCCATACAAAGGCATGCTTCAGTGCAGAGTAGATTGTTAGCCTTGCATTGACAGAGATCTGTTCTTTTGCAGGCAGACTTTAGACATCTACATGATGTGAGTTCAATTAATCCAAATGGAGCAGGATCCTTTGACATTAGAACAGGCTTGAGTAGACCATCCACTATACTCCAGCCATGTCCATTTGGAGATGGAAGATTCTGAGCAGCTTGCAATGAACGTCTCCAAACAAGAGCTTGAAAATTGGCCCTTTCGGTGTGATGCTTTAGACTATTCGATGTAGGTGGAAGATTTTCATTTCTTTGTCTCTTGACAAAAGAGCCAATAACGGGTTTCATCAGCTGTCTTTCCCACATCCCTGGTGGTATACAACTCACAGACAAATTTCTCACATAGAATTGCAGTATTCGGTGATAAGTCAACATGTTCGCCGAGTTGGGCTAAGCTAAGCTGATGACATTCAGATGACTTTAAGAGATTGAATGCTTTTCTCTTAGCGACTCCAAATAATGCACTAGTGCTATCACAACCTGTAAGAGAATGAAACCCAGGCAAAGACAGACAGATAGCTGGGCCCAGTACTTGAGCAACTGTATGTATTGGTATGTATCGCAATTTGTCCTTTGTGCCCGTACGGAACCATAGTTCAGAACAGTGAAGCGAACGATACGTATATATACTAAGTACTGCCACGTCTGTATCAGGAGACTGTATAACAACACACATGTGGTCTTTTGAAGCGTGTAGCGCGTGCAACATCATACGCGTATCTGCTTCCTCGTGATCTGATCGAAGTTCTTCCAAATACGACGAATTGTTCGCTGAAATGACAACAACATCCATTCCATCGTTAAAGCCACCAGCAAGAATGATGCAATTGTCGGCAGATAGCATATTTGGACCAGTATCACGCCACCGCTTGCTGAGAAATGCAACCAGGTTACTTTTGTTGCTTGGATTGCTGATGTACTTGGCCCATTGCTTTGGAACGGGAGTATTTTCTCCAGCAATCTTTACTTCCAATGATGTTGATGACCCACGTTTTAGCCGCTCTTCCGCTTTGAGAGATTCCAGTCTATCATATCTGTCAAAAACTATATCTACTCTGTTGCAGTCTTCTTGATTCAGTGGAACTGTAAAGATGTGCCAGTATTTATCAGCCAATTCTCCAAATGTAGACGTACCTCCAGTTTTAACCATTTGCACAATTGCCATGCCATCTACTACATAAGCTGTTGCGCCTGTCTTGTCAACAGGTGGAAGCCGTCCATCAACATTTACTTCCTTTTCTAGTTCACTTAACAAAACACTTCACATTCTTTCTTAGAGTCCCATCCGTATGTGACAATGATAGTGGAACAGCAGACAGTTCATACGTCATCACTAGTTTTAAATCAACATCTCTGGACCTTGCGGCAATAATTAATCGACCAAATAGTTCGCGGTCAGATCTCACATTGTGAATTTTTTCATCATTTGTTTTGAGTTTTTTCTTCTGTGCTAGGCTGGCAAATGTTTTAAGTTTTAAGTGTGGCAACGTGTCCCAAAAGCTTCTCATGTTAGTGTCCAGCCGCTTCTGAACAAAATTTTCCATAATCTCCTTACCAATGTCACAGGCGGAAACAAGTCTCTTGGCGATTTCACTAGGCAATACCACGCCAGTTGCAATGTTTACAAGCGGAAGACACTCGCTGTCGTCGTTTTCTGCAATATTAAAGGGATTGGTCATTATATCTGATCAGAACATCGAAAGTATCTTCTGCACATCGGTTTCATCCCTGTTCATTCGATTAGTCCCCATTTCCTTATGTACTCCAAACATGTGACTATCTTGTAACCCACACATTTGCTTTGTGACCGTTGTTATGGCTGCCCTCTCGTGGCTAGTTAAAAACCACCTCTCCAGAGCTCCTGGCTTTTGTGTTATTCCAATAATACCACCTCGCTTTTTGGAATCCAAATTAATCGATTGCTCTAAGGCCATATCTGTCCACACTTGACTGAATGGATGGTCTGAGCGACTTACGGAATGATTTCCATTCAAGAATTGTTCATGTACATGGGGATGTGTACTTGGAAGCATCTTCATGTCCGCAAGATATATTGGCAGCCATCTTGCATAATTGGTTCTGTCCATGCTGTAGAAATATGGTGCCATAGCAGCAGTAGCAGATAGGTGTGCCTGCCAATCTCCAGTTCTCTCAGCTCTTATGAATCCAAGCAGCAGCTCTACCATATGAATATATGAGTTCCAAAATGCGAACAGGTGTGATTTCGAGCTTGACTCAACTTTAAAGGATTTGAACAGCTGTTGCAATTTATTCACGTACATACACACCTCTTTGAAATTTTCTTGCAGTGCGTCTAAGTCGTCAATGCTGCTTCGGCACATCTTAATTTTCTCATCCAGACTCTCCAATTCTGTTGGAGTAATGTGGTCTTCATGTTGTCCATTTTGTTGAACCCATTTGGAAAAAGACTGCCATTGTAATCGCAGCAGCGCTTCCATAACCAATTTGTGAGCCCTCACTCCTCGATTATATGACTTCCCTTTAAGTATAGCAGCACCCATGCTGCTACCATATGTGTTGGCCTCTATGAGGAGATCTAAGCCAGAGTCATCAAACATCTTTCCAATAACAGCTAAGTAGTTTAGCGCAATGTGGAATCCCCCCAGTCTGATCACAGTGTCACTAAACTCTTCTTTATATCGCCACTGTATCTCCTTTGCCTTGACATATATGGCCAAGTCGAATGTAATGACCGAGTCATTCTGTCCTAGTGTTGTCATCATTCTTTGAACTTGTTTCATGACCGTATACACCGTATTGAATTCAGTTGGTGATCCGGAAATCATTGGACAGTAACCGATTTGTGTAAAAGGTGCGTTAGCACATGATACAAGTGCATTAAATCCACTCCAACTAAGGACTGTTTGTGTTTCTGTGATCATCATGGGTACAAGATCTACCACAAACAATTTTATTGGACACATTCGAACGATGGCCCATGCAAGATCCATGACTAATGCCTGTTCCTGGATTGAGCTATCACATTGGTACCAATCCTTCTGACAGTGTCTATGAACGCGGTCACAACTGGTCTTCTACCAAACACCCCACAATCAAGAATTCTGTTTTCAGTACCTGGTGCTATCAAAGCCCTTCTGACTGAGTGTTCAGCATGTATGACACGCTCTGGTCTTGGGCCAAATTGCATTCGTTGGAACATCACCATTGTCGTTGAGTGAGTTGTCTGTTTACCGTCTAAGGTTTCTTCAAGTATATCATTGTTATCAGCTGCTACTTGAACGAACGAGTTTGGAACAATGTTTGTTGGTATTACAACTCCATACCGTGTTGATTGAGCTAATACTTCAAGCGCCATACTAGTGTCAACTACCTCAATATCATCATAGGAAACGCTATGAACCATACGATTCAGAATGGTGACAACTTGTTTGGAACCTGTAAGATGCCTCATTGTCATAGCGAGGCTTATGTGTTTTGGCATTTTCTTTCTCCTGTGTGATACACAATGCGCTATGTCTTGGCATATCATCATTACATGCCTCTCATCACCTTCATTAGCACATTCTGATCTAACATTACCAAACTGCTCTGGTGCTAAATCTGCATTCGTGGTAACCCACCGCAGCAGCCAGTAGAGGCTTTGGGGAATAATTTCCTTTGCTTTTTCGAGTGTCAGATTGTCAACATCAACTGGTTTAATGGTGATCCCCTCACAAGCCTCCAAATCTCCCTTCAAAATCTGCGCTGCGTGGAACAACGTGTGAACATCATTGTTAGTAGTATCAGTTGAGCCATGTGGCCTATCAGTATACGCTGATCTACCACCAGCTGCATTGGCAGCTGCATTAATAACATCTAAAGATATATCACTGGAATAAACAAGCTCGGGTTTGGAAGGGTTTAGCTGCTGGTGAAAAACGATTGAATCCTGAAAGTAGTTTTGTAATCGGCTTTTCAGTCTTTGGGAGCGGTAGTTGTCAGCAGTCACACCATTATTCTTTAGATAAAACTTGAATCAACTCAACAAATATGTCATGCTGTAAGCTTTTCCTGATACAAGTCCAGACTCTATCTCTGCTACCAGCTCCGAGAATGATTGGGAGAACGAATCCTCATTCACAGTTTCTTGGTATGATTTATACATCACATTGCGCATTGATACATACTGTGCACGGCATATTTCATGTTATTTGGCTTCTGAAGCGATTAAATCTACGCCTCTTATATTGGTAGGCATTTCTGTATCCGCCATTTTCTCTGCTGCAATTTGTATGTTTTGGCATGCGGAAAATGTAGAAACTGAGAATAATTTCTTGACTTTCTTGTGAGTTTTCTTTTGGCAAAACATACACATTGCCCAGTTTATCGGGGATGATCTCGATCTTGCTGCTCTAGCCAAACTTGTCGATTCTTCTGGACTTTGTTTATCAAGAGGCATAGGAGTTGGTCGTGTCATGGATCGTCTTTTCGCAAAGTTAATATTGTGCTTGCTTGTGTATTTAGCATAACAGTTTCTATACCACACGATATCCAGTTGTTTTAATTGATCAATATTTGATTTAAGTCTTTCATAAACGTCATCCTCCCGGTGTTGGAAAGCCTCTATGAACTTTGAGATGCCGACTTCAGTGGCATTGCTAACAGTTTCGCTACTATGTGCTTGACAAATAATACAGCGAGTCCATTGTGTCGTTTTGATATGCTTTGCTGGAAGAAGATGAAACGCTACTTCCTCGTCACAACTATCACTGTCCATATTTGCTTAATTGCTAGTTATATAGCGCTTGTAATTATTTCGCAAATGTAATTAGTGTGTGTGCATATATATTAAATCAATACTAGGCTTTATTAATCAAGGCATGTATTAACAACCTTTCTCATGAATACAAATTCATAAAATGCCACTTACATTCTTATTTGCTTTTCAAAAAAAGTTTTGTATATGAGAAAATGAGTGAATTAAACTTTCAGTTTACTTGTGATGTCAAATTACAAAATTACCCCGGAACAAGTGTTACAGGCATAATTTGAATTATATGTAGACAATGACAATGAGAGCGATGTGAGGTGTAGTATTCATTTTAATTTGTTTTTCCACACCGATTACCACCACATCAATCTGTCTCATTCCAACCACCATTACCTGGGTGCTTTGTCAACAGTGGTACAGCTGGATATACAGATTCTATGATGGAGTTAGTATACATACATAAAATATAACCTTCACATTTCACCCTCGCCTTTGGTATATGCATGCAAAATGTATGTTGGATATATGTTAGGTCGATATCCGTCTAAATATCATATATGGTGAATCTAATACGATATTACTTTGAGTTATGACACGATCATGCTTATATCGTTGTGCACTGTGGATACAGCCAAAGCCTAGACCCCCTATGCAAAGAAATCAGGATAACTAATTAGTGCTACCACAATTTGTTTGTACAACAGGGCTTAAAATGTGTGGGACATGTCCCCCAAGCCACAGCAAGTGTCAGACCTTCCGAATACTGGGTGTGCTACGTCACGATTCTGACCTAGCTTTAGCTCCTGGACTATAGAGAGTTAATCCGAAATAACGCCATACTGACTGTGTTATTCCGGGTTAACGCTCTAGTGGAAACAAGGGGTAAGCTTCAAGTTAGATTTCAAGGAAAATAGCACATATCGAGTTAAATGTTCTCCTGATCTAAGTTTGATATGAAGCAAGTTAAGTCTTTGTTTATTTTGAACATCTTTGATATGACGTGAATTAGTTATCTTTTCTTAGTTGAGGGAAATGTCTTCATCATCATTATCAGATAAATTTGTCATCTCATCTTGTGCACATTTCCTCATCTGATTCTTCCTCATTTGTGCTGCATAACAGAGATGATACATCGTCTGGAAATGACATTCTTGTCCACAGAATACTGGAGTCCTCTGACCAGCAATGAGAACTAATGGGAGCATTTACAAGGGTAACTGTAGATAGTCTCCATAAACGGCACACATAGTTAGCTCGCTGCATGTGTAAAGTCAAACTTTCGCTACATTGTGGGAGTAGAGCGAGATCGATTATTGCCTACTTTTGATATACTTATCCCAGATCTGCTGTCTAGCTACTGCTTGTTTGCGTTTTCCCATACAATTTGCAAAAAAACTGTTCGAAGAGATCTACCACAACCTCACATAATTGCCAGTCAGACCAAAGCTCAAGGAACGCGTCTACATATTTGGGATATTTTTCTTGCCCTTTCAGAAGAATGCAGATACATAGTCGTTGCCAGTAAAAGCATGTAGTCCTACTAGTGCTTTCTTGACTGGTATTGCGATGTCACATGCAGTAATATTGAATATCTTTCTACTGTTACCATGACCATTATCTAGGTAAATAGCGTGTTCACATTCTGGAAATACAGCAAGCAAGATCACTGGTATATCAGTGTCACCAGATGGTGAGTGTATGATAACAGGACCTGGAAAGGTTTTCATCGCATGCTGCACATGAAGGGCAATTTTGGTGTCTTGGTTAGAGGAAAGACCATCGACACCAACTGTATTTTCGTAGGTAATCAGGTAGCACTTATCCCTCTTTGAGAAATAAATCGGATGTTGTTCAGGCAAGGTATCTCGATTTTGTTATTCGTTATTGGACCCATTGTTCAAGAATTTACTGGTTGCCTGGATCTTTAGACTTAGGACCTTTGATAATATATTTGTCACAACCTCTTTGATGAAGGCGCTCTGTTTCTTTAATTGACTTGTCCACGTATGTATCGGCGATAACATCCAAACATTTGTACCCATCTGGCAGACTTCTCCGGATCATCATTGCCAAATCACCAAAGGTGTCTGGAATTTCCCTCAAAACAAGGTCTGTTGCCATGATATCAACTATATATGCAGCTACAGTCTTCTTTTCAGGAAGTTCTGGTGTGCTCAAAACTGGACAATAGTCATTGAAGACCTCCAGCAGCATACTTTTTGTCGTTGTTCGTCTAGTACCATCTGTGTTGGCGAGACTCAGTGGGATAGGCCCATGGCAATGTGTCACGCCTTTGTTCAAGTCTACCACCGACTTATGCTTGCTTGAAAGGGTCACAAGTTTTCCAAGTATGTCTCGTTCGAATGTCAGCTCTGAGTTTCCCTTTGTTACAACCTTCACCTTTTTGTTTGCATCGACGAAGGTCTTGAGAGGCGATCTTTAAATTGGACCAAAGATCTTTATTTGATTATCATCCAATCTGTTTATAACAAAATCCTTATAGCTATCAGTTCCCCGCTGTATAACACTAGTTAGGTTCTGTTCTATGTTTGCCTCGATAGGTGCCCCTGGGGACAAATTGTGCAACCATTCCTTGTCCAGGCCAGTACTAAATGGGTTGATGAATTCATGTTACAAGACCCATAACACCGCTTGGACTCATCTCTGAATTTTCACGATTTGAGATTGCCTACACGCTTTCTGGGGATTTTCAATGGAATTGTCAAGTCCAGTAATCTCCATGAGAGGGTCTCTGAATTTAGCCATATGTGGATGATCCAAGACCCATTTAACTGCTTTGATGCGCTGCAAATTGTTTAATTCCATCTGGAATATTTGCGCTCCTGTTGAATGTTTGCTCGCCAGCTTGGTCAACTGCTTGTCTAGAGAATTTGTGGTGACGCCTCTGAACTGAGATCGCTTGTGTTTCAAACAAGCGTCTGGATTCTGGTTTGACAGCTTCTAGAGATTCTAGTGTCTGCACATAATATGCTCCATATCGAGCATAGTTTTGTTTGTTGAAGGAGAAGAACAAAGGTATGCCATTCTCCTGAAATCCTCATATCGTGTGTGGAAGGAAGCAACAATCGGATCCTACACAAGTGTAGAAAAATCTGTGGGTTGAGTGAATCAAGTCCACTAATACTGAAGGCACTCCATCTGATTCCTCTGTCGACTCTATAAATGTGGCCAGGACAAGTCGCTCTAATGCATCTGCAAAATGTTAATGTACATTCCAAGCTCGATCGTAATGCTTGCCTCTCAAGACCCCTTGAAGGCTTCCAGATTCACAGATGCCAGCTTGAAAGACGATGTCTTCAAAGCCACTACCCCTAACTAATTGTCCCATGATATCAAAGTTTTCCTGAAGTAAGTGAAAATCGTCTAAGTGAATAATGATGGCTTTGAATTCCTCAGGGAAGCCCCACACAACATGGAAGGCCTTTGTTGCTGTTCCAACATCCAAGGTGAGGTCATATGAGAAGACTATTTTAAAATATGTATCACTGCATGATTGGCTCGGTAATCGAGCCAGTCGTTACAGTCGTAAGTTTTCAATAATAGTCTTTACTTGGGTCTGCAAATGGGCATTATCTATAGGAAAATTTAAATATCCATGGACAAATTTGAGTATTAAAGGGTTAAGTGACATTGACGTTATTATAGATTGGCAGTCAGTCTGCAATCCCATTATTTGTCACAGAAAAGTATTCGATAAAATTAACGGGTATGGGGCAAGTCCTTCATGTCTCTCTGCCATAATGTTTACGGGATGGCCACATATTTTCATTCATCTCGAGCCCCATACGCTGGCCTTTAATTCAATACCAGATTTAAAACCGTAGCTTGTATGGTTCAGGTGATACGACTGAAAAAACGATCATAAGTACGAGTTGCTCAAAATTACAAAATGGGAATACGTGATTACGTTTCACATTCCCTAACTGTGTTAGCTCTGTCCAAACCACCTAAATGTTTTACTTTTATATGTGGCTACACAATACATCCCATTACTACCAATTTGATTGGCAAAGACTATGTGTCTCGGAACAGTAATTGATTGCATAATTTTGTCGAAAATTTATTTTAAAATAAGGGGAAGGGGTAGGTTTTACATGCCTCACTGCCGAAATATTCATGGGATGACTATGTATTTTTATTCATTTTGATGTTCACACTCTGGGCTTTAATTTCGTACCAGATTCGGACCTGTAGTTTGTACGGTTCAGGTGAAATGACTGAAAAAGCGAGCATAGGTGTGAGTTGCTCAAAATAGTGAAACAGGCTCACCGTTAATTAGAACAGGCGAAAAGTACCAATTTGCCCCAGTAGTTGCCTGATCAACAACCAGAACCTGATTCTGTAATATGCTTGCTACATTATGGTACCCATGGCAATTATTTCCCTTTCAGGTGACATTCCACCTCCACTCACACCTGGTCTACGACCATATATCTGTCCAAGGAATTGATTAAACATGCTTTCATTGTTAGGTCACCTGGCCAGAATGGCCAAGTGAGCCTATGCCATGGCGCCCGTCCGTCTATCCATTTCAACCTAATTTGGCAGGAAGGACCCTAGGGAGGTAGGCTAGGTAATTTTTCCGGTGGTCATCTTGAATTTTTCGATAATTGGCGGGAAATTGTTTAAACCGCTACTCATTAACTTCTTGGGAAATTTCAGCCAGACTTGACTGGAAGGATACTAGCCTGGGAGGTTTCAGAAATTGTACACAGAATTTTGATTGGTCGATTTTTTGGGTGGCCATCTTGGATTTTCTGAAAATCAGTTAAAAGCCTACTCTTCATTAACCACTGGGACGATTTCAATCAACCTCAGTGGGAAGGACCCTAGAATAGTATGCTTAAGAACATGTATAGAGAATTTTGATTGGCCAATTTTTCCGGTGGCAATCTTGGATTTCAGACAATTTTGGGAAATAAGATAAAAGCCTACTCATTAACTCCTTGCCCGATTTTAAGCAAACTTGGCTGGAAGGGCCCTAGACTGGTATGCTTCAGAACCGTATAAAGAATTTTGATTGGTCAATTTTTTCAGTTGCCATCTTGGATTTTCTGAAAATCAGTTAAAAGCCTACTGTTCATTAACCACTGGGCCGATTTCAATCAAACTCAGTGGGAAGGACCCTAGAGTAGTATGCTTCAGAACATCTATACATAATTTTGATTGGATAGTTTATCTGGTGGCCATCTTGAATTTTCCGAAAATTGGCCGGAAATTGTTTAAAACGCTACTCATTAACTTCTTGGGAAATTTCAGCCAGACTTGACTGGAAGGATACTAGCCTGGGAGGTTTCAGAACTTGTTTACAGAATTTTGATTGGTTAATTTTTCCGGCGTCCATCTTGGAAATCAGTTAAAAGCTCTTCATCAACCACTGGGACGATTTCAATCAACCTCAGTGGGAAGGACCCTAGAATAGTATGCTTCAGAACTTGTATACAGAATTTTGATTGGACAATTTTTCCGGTGGCCATCTTGGATTTTCTGCCCTCTAGAAAATCTATTCCGAATTTTGAAATGTCAATGTTTTGGTGGCCATCTTTGATTTTCTGAAAATTATCTGGAAGCATTTAAAGATGGTACTCCTTAATCAATAGTCCGATTTCAACAAAACTTGGGTCGAACAATTCTATGCCGGTAGGCTTCAAAATGTCAAATGAGAATCTGGATTGGTCTATTTCTTTGGTGGCCATCTTGGATTTTCCGAAAATTACCCATGTCTATTTAAATAAAAATGCTTCAAATGTTAATGGTCCAGGTGAGCATCACATGCCCTTGAACCTCTTGTTCGTGATGGATTAGTTGACCGGTGTGAGGTTAGAAGTAACAAATGTCCCTGCCTTTGGACATGCTGGCAGCCACACATAAGGAAGTAGATATCGGCCTAGTTCTCCGTTAAATACACTTGAACGACACCAGCATTGCTGTCATGGCCAGGAACACACATGTCAGGGATTCTCGTAGGGGGGCTTTTGAGGGTATATATTCTCAAAATTCAGCCTGTGACCCCCAGAAACTAGTGACTGTGGGTTCCATGGAACCCTTGAAAATGTAGTCTGTTAAATATTAAATAGCTGTATACGTTTTTCACCAAAATACATACAAAACCTAGCACGGGACAGCATAATTCATAGTTGTGAGTCCAAATTGGTAGCCTTTAATTTTAGTATTCATGAGCAAGATTGCATGCGAACCCAAAATTTCAATTTGAGACCAACATTTTAGCTTTAGACACCCATATTTCAGGGTGTGGGTCCCTTGGACCTCCACAAATTAGATGCCATGGTAAACACTGACATACATCCTCTTACAGTTAATTGCACACGTTGAAATTATGGGCTATTATGACCTCTGGGTTGAAAGGGGTACATTCGAGAAACCATAATTCAATCCTGTAAGACAAGTTATCTTATGGTTCAACCAGGCTGGCCACAGAGTCTCATTTCATTCCATACGCTGATGGGGCGTATTACCACATCCTTTATACCTGGTTACACAATGAAAACACTAGGTGTTCAAAGAACATCAAGTTCTCTGTGGCATAGGTGAAGTCATGCTCATACAGACCACTATTGCCGTGGCTAAGAAATTTCGGCGCAAGGCGTACAATGTGCCATGTCAGGTTGTGGTAGTAATCAAACTAGCTCGATGTCTATCTTTCTCGACATAGAAGAAACCACAATCATTGTGGCCAACGAGTAATGCCCTGAAGTACCACATAATGCAAACACTACCAGAATTTGGTTTGGAAACATACAAACTGTCAAAAACCAAACGTTCTCTGCCTGTGAACAGTGGATGTACTCTGGGTAATGGGAGCCAAACATTCCAATTAAGACAAAACTCGGTGGCATCCCACTATGAATCGGTTTAACTTGTTCATCTTGTGAATGACTGATTCTCTACAGTAGTAGCCGACATGGCTGATGTCAAAATGTCAACGATCTAAGCCACACTGTCATCAGGTCACCTCGCAGAGCATTTCCAGATATCGTGTCCCGTACTTATAACGCTGGTTGTGGACTGAACATTTCTCACTAACATTATCTAACTAAATATCGTAAATAAATGTGGCTGTTCAGTGCTTTGTGGAATTGGCGTGGACAGTGATGTGTAGAGCTGAGACTTAACTAGACAATACAGATGTGTGCGTTTGTGGGACTTCATATCACCGTCATCTTAGACAGTTTGTCTGCCCATATCTGATGTCAGATATAAAATTCTGTTATATAGACGCATGTCCTCCCTAACTTTTTAGGTATTATTTTATTTGTTTGTTATTCTGCTCTAATTGTAGCAGAAATGCAACAATCCGAATCCATATACTTATCACATACTCAACTGTACATGGTTTTTTTTTATCATCTAATATCGTTTTGGTGGCCATTTTTTGTCATTTCTGGGTCCTTAGTGACAAAATTGAAATCGGGCTATTGATTAAGGAGTAGTGCTTTAAATGATTCGGGAAAATTTTCAGTAAATCCAAGATGGGCACCAATCGACCAGTTAGAATTTTGAATAAAAGTTCTAGAACCTTGAACACCCAAAGATCCTTACAGCCACATTTGGTTAAAATCCACCAAGCGGTTAAGGAGATTCGCTAAAATTTTCACCCAAAAAAGCTGACCTAGCAAAATTCTGAATAGATCTAGTCTACCAAAATAGGACCCTTCTAGCCAAATTTGTTTGAAATTTGTCAGGCAGCTAAGCCTCGCTTTGACAATTCCCAGTAAATTTTTCCTAAAATCTAAGATTTTGACCCAAAAAAATTGACCAAGCAAAATCCTGAATATAAGTTCTGATGGAGCTTACCACCAAAGTTTTTTCTGGGATTTTAAAGACAAGATTTTTAAGGTAGTGTATGAAACCTGGTAAATTTTCAAAAATAGTCTTCACTTGGTCTGCAATTGTCAAGAAGGCTGTCGATGCCATTCTAGCTGACGTGACCATTAACCTTTTGACCCCAATGTTTTCTGGATTACTTAAAGGTTCTGGTGTCCCATTAAATAAAGAACCTTTGCACAAGATATGAGATGCCAGTTGATCTCTGTTCAATTTATGCATCATGCAATGTTACCCAGTGTGCAATGTTATCTAGCATGCAATGTCCTGACTAGATAATCGTTGTAACTATTGGACGCCATATTTGTTGAGTCTGTTATCTGTACAAGCCAATCCTCTCAAACAAACAGAACCTGTCTGCACCTGCAGCTGGTCATTTGTATGCCAGATCTGGAAGCGTAAGCATGTAGAATATATTTGAAATGCATTGATCGAACAGAAATGTAATGTTTCCTTCGTGCACACAAAGCGTATTTCGTCTATATACTCCTACTTAGATAATATGGACAACAATTATTCACCAAAGTTGTTGGTGACTTAGTAATTAACAACTTAGTCAAATTGGTCAGCAAGTTTCAACTGAGAGCTATGATGATTATCTTAGAATATTTAGACTGAAAATTGCAGCAACAATTTTCATTCGGATTTGTATCAAATCTAACTAGTTATCGCATTACCTACTAATTATTTAGACAAAATTTGACCGAATGCTGTTATTGATAGCAACAACTTTCACCAAAATAATTGTCAAAGTATGTAAAAGCTATCTCGTCTCCCAGAAATAGACACACTTGTGCTGAACAGTATTGAAATGCGGGATGTCGAATATACTGCAGAGAATATGATTTACGCACTTATGCTTTCAGAGCTGACTGACAAATGACCATTTGCATGTACAGGCCGGGTCTTTGTTTGAGAAATCCTGGTCTATACATACAATAAACTAAACGAATATGGCATCCAATAATTACAATGATTATGGAGTCATGCTGGGTAGCACTGCATGCTGTTAAAATTTAACAGAGAACAACAGACATCTCATCTCATGCAAAGGTTCTATATTTAATGGGACACAAGAACTTTAATAAGTAATAAACCTCAGGTGACTGTCAATTGCTCAAATGTTATATCAGTGTTAGTTATTCTTTGTCTCTAAATTGGCATTTTGCATGGGTTGTGAAGAACTTGCTGGATTTTGAGTTATGGCTGGATCTACTCATGCTGTGGATGTGGCTTTAGCATATTTAACTATCTGACAGCTGAGTTTTTGCAGACGCCATATTCCAGTGGTTATATCTCTGGTCGTGCTAAAGCCACCAGCAACTTTCAGTCAACTTGTTTTCAAAATATTTAGCATGTACAGAGTTATTGGCCATTGATACTATTGTCTGGTGGCTTACAGCAGTTAAGAAAACAAAACAACAGCATTTAGATATAATCCATTTTATTATTTTTTATGGGCGACTCAATATGTGCAACAATAATAAGTTAGTAACCTGTTTTCTTGTCAAAATGGCGTATGAAAAGCATACTCGCATCTATAAAAAAGGCATTTTTTCTATAAATTAAAAAAAACATTGAAACAATTCTATACACTCTAAAAATTCTTTCAGAAAAAAGTGTGTAGAAAAAATAGATGTACAAAAGGATAAATCTTACCACAGCGAGGTGCTGCCTTTTAACCCTTTAATGGTCAAGAAAATAATATTTGCTTATTGAACGTCCATTTGCAGGTCAAGAAAATATATTTTTTTAATTTACCTCTAGCATGACTGGCTCGATTCTCAAGGCAGGCATTAGTGGTAAATTTTCAAAAATAGTCTTCTCTTCATCTGCAAATGGACATTCATCAAGACCACTGGAGAGACCGGTTTTAGCTGGCGTAACCATTTAAGGGGTTAACATTATTATTTCTTGAGATTATGCAAATTAGCGATTACTAGCTGGTTATATGGGTACAAATCAGCTAACTAAGGTATAATGCCAATCACTTACACCTTGTTTTACATGATTAACTGTCTGACTGCTGAATTTACTGCAGACTACATTTTCCATCGGCAATAACTCTAGATATACTGAATATTTTGAAAACAATTTGACTGAAAGTTTTTGGTGGCTTATCCACCAACAACTTTCAGTCAAATTGTTTTCAAAATATTGAGCATGTCTAGAGTTATTGCCCATTGAAATTGGTGGGTTGCAGCAGTCAGACAGTTAATAACACAAGTGTGACATGTTATAATGGTGACTGACAGACAGACTTATATTTTTGACAGTCGCAACTAACAGTCTTAAATCAGGTTAGTATTTTTATAAGCGTAACATACACACTGCTGTCACTGCAATATGGGCCCGCTATTGAAATCCAAACTTCCAAGCAATAGTGCAACAAAGCTACGAGCTGAATATCTGGCAACTAATTTGAATCGCTGCCTTGGTTAATGACAGCTTCCAATCAAATAAGTTTCAAAATATTCAACAAAGTATTTCAAGAATTTATTATGCCCTTTCATTTTGAAAGGACGGAGGAGATATTGAAATTCCCTCTGCCCTTCCATCCGTCCAGCTATCTCCTCCAAAACCGTTTGGTGGAATTCAGTCAAATTTGTTATGTGAATTACCCATATGATTACGGCCTGCAAAACTAAATGTATATTGCGCTCCACGGCCCCATCCCACCTGCCCATTAGGCTCCGCCCCAGGGTGTGGTAAGGGGAATAATGTCAGTTGGCGAAAGCGTTTGGGATTTGTGATGACGTGCCATGGACTGCGCATTCTAGTTATACATTTATTTGGTTTGATGCCAAGTGTCTTGAAAGGTCAGAACAGGAAGTATACAAGTGACAGTAAAATTGTCGTCTTACAATATTCATATTTCATTTAACCATTTAATGGCCAATCCGGCCAAAACCTGCCTCTGTAGTAATCTTGAGGAATGTCCATCTGCCGAGAAAGAGCATAACTTTGAAAATTTACCACTGGAATGCCTGGCTCGATAAGCAAGCCAGTCATTCCAATGACAAATTTTCAAAAATATGCTTCTCTTTATCTGCAGATGGCCATTCAATAACGAGATAGTTTGATTTTCTTGACCAAGTTTGGCCAGTAAAGGGTTAATCACATTAATGGTCAAGATAGGTGTTTGTCCATTAGCAGGCAGAGAATGTTTTTTGAAAAGTTACCATCATTTTATTGGGAAATTTTCAAAAGTATTATTCTCCTGTTATTCACATGGACATTTCTAAAGACAAACACAGAAGCCGCCCATTAACCCTTTAACACTCAAGCTAGTCAGAAAAAGGTGTAAGAAGTGGTCTTGAGAAATGTCCATTTGTAGACCATAAGACAATTTTTTTTTAATTTTACCACTGGAATGACTGACTTGATAACTGATCCAGTATTGCGTCGTAAATTTTCAAAAATTACCTTTCTAGTCTTACAAATACATTCATTGAGCAGAATTTTTATTAATTTACTTAGCAGAAATTTAGACCTTTAACTGTCTGACTGCTGCAAACCACCAGACAATTTCAACACCTCTGGACATGCTAAATATTTTGAAAACAATTTGACTGAAAGTTGTTGGTGGCTTAGCAGTCAAATTGCTTTCAAAATATTCAACATATCGAGAGTTATTGCCGATGGAAAATGTATTCTGCAGAAATTTAGCTGGCAGACCATGAAATGGATAAATGAATGGTACATAAAGTGCCAGCTATAGAGAGTTTACTCAAATAATTTATTTACCAGATAACATTAATTTCAAAATAGTCATCTTTCTTGTATAGGTGTCATAAATGTAAGCTTGTATTGCATATCCGTGAAAAACTGAGGTATGAGATTATATTAATGAGATTGTTAATTCCATTTTAGAAATTATTAAAAAGAATATAGCAAAATAACGTTTATAACGAACATTGTCCCTCAAACAGTGGCCACAAGTGGTCATTTTAACCCTTCACTTTTCAAGCCAGCCAAAACTGGCTTCTACAGTATTCTTAAAAAACGTCTATTTGCAATCCAAGAAGCAAATTCCTTAAATTTTACCACTGGAATGACTGGCTCGAAATATGGAGCCAGTCAATAATTAGTGGTAAATTTCCAAAAAGCTTATCGAGGTATGCTTGGCCTGGAAATTTACATTTAAAGGGCTAATAAAACTCAATTTGCTAAATAAATACATTTTAACTTCTGGAGCTAAATTATCATAGCTCCTTAAGACCATTATGATGAGCCATCTTTTGGGCCGCAAACAACTGCCCACTACAGGCAGGTTTAACTATGATTATGTCATCCGGCTTGTAGGGGGATTTTTTTTTTTTCCTTGTAACAAAACTACAGGACGATTCTACAGGCTCTCGACATCATCTTATGCCCTCAGACAAAAAAATTTTTCTAAAATATACCTGCCATACTCGTAATTAACACCCAACAGAAGACAGAATTCACATCTCATTCCAAAAGCGTATTCTTAGGTCATGTTCTCACTAGAGAGTTAATCAGATATAACGCTATACTTCAGTATGACGTTATTCCCGATTACGTCTCTCGTGAGAACACAGCCTTAGTGATTGATTCGACAACTCCAGCAGGAACCACGACGTGTGATGTTCCACATACATGGCATAACTTAGTGGTTCTTGCACATTTTGAAGAAGACATGTGGATACCATGGTAACAGAAAGGCATACAATACAATAACTTTAAACTATACATGTATCTATAAGCTTATATACCCCACTCTCTCTCTCTCTCTATATATATATATATGTACAAGCAGTGGTGAAAATAGACTATATAAACAAGTATCTTAAATTCAATGTACGCTTAACCGTTTAATGGTTAAGCCGGCCAAAAAAGACCAAGAGACCATTTTCGAAGATTTATCACTGGAATGACGGTCTCGGTTATTGAGCCAACCATTCCTGTGGTAAATTTACAAAAAGCATCTTCTCTTGGTCTGCAAATGAACATCTCTCGAAGACCACCGCTGAAGCCGTTTTTGATCGACTTGGTTGTTAAAGGGTTAAAGTTAAGCTTTAAATGAGCTATTTGTTGCAACACAGTTAGTATTCTGTCGGTCAGTGCCTGTAAATTTTTTTTACATTTCTGACAAAGCAGCACACGGTGTCAATTTTAGTATATTAAAATCTTTGAAAGGATGCACACAATAATGAATACATGTATGTAACACTTTAGCCGAGACACAGGTTCTAGAATAAGTCAAAGTTGTCTGACTGTCTGTCAATTTCTCTAATTTCTGATAAACAAAGCCACATAGGCAACGGCTATACATGTAGTGTTATAAATCAGTTGAACTGAAATTAGTTTCAACTTTTAACAATATTTCTTGCAACATAAAAGCTTTGTTGTGTTGAACGTGCGAACACATTCATCAGGTACATACTATATTCTCAGAACTATGGCAACCGGATAATACCATACAGCACACCTTAGAAATAACTTTAAATGTTTTCAAACAAAACTTACTGTTGACTCTTTTGAATATAATTGAATTGGAATTCCAATTCAATTAAGTTCAAAATATGCAACAAAACATTTAATTACTAACGTGTTTCTGGGATTTTTTTGGAAACATTTTAACTTATTTCTTAACTGTACTGTATATATACCCACATATATATAGTTGACGCTTTTCTGCTCAATTTACGGGTGCTAGGAAGTGGGATACGGCCTGTATTTGAGTAGACTACAAAGTATGGAGATATTTTTTTCTCAATTACCAAACCCGATGTTGAAATTTAAAAATTTTAAATTAAAAGATGAACTGGTGTTCATTTGTCAAGAAATTTGGTCGACAATCCGTTAAAGAAAATATAGTAACACAATTTGGGTGTGGGTAGAATTGTGAGTAGAAATAAACGAAATCACGGATTTCCTTTTTCACGAGAGTTGATACTTACCTCCCTAATACTCTGATATTGCTAAATATCGGCTTTCACTCAATAAAACACTCAGATTAAAAAAGTTAGGTGACCCTACTTGGCAGGTAGTCAGATGACAGTCTGGCGGATGCTAGCCCCACCACCGCGCGTGCGCAGACTAGTACTTCCTGTGACTAATTTATTGGCTGACACTGCAACTTTACAAGAGCCTGAAGACCGAGCCTCTGTGGGGCGGAGAGGCCGGGTCCGTATTAGGGAAGTAAGTATCAACTCTCTCGTGAAAAAAGAAATCCGTGATTTCGTTTATTTCACTTCAAGAGTATACTTACCTCCCTAATACTCTTTGATATTGCCAGAAATCGTCAGGGAATTTGGCGGGAGGGAGGCGAGGTCAAAAGACCAGCTCTTCCATATGCGCTTTTTTGCGTTTAAGGCACTAAAACCTCTGAAATAGTGTGGAAACACAATCAGGAATAGATTTGAACATCGGCTAACACAACCAATGGCTGAGAGATGACCATGTCATATGCGCTCCCCCACCCCCTCTTCTTGGGAGGAAGACTGAATGACCTCAATGTCCCATACGCTCTCTACGTACAAGTGCCATAAAGACCCAAGCTAATAATAAAACAGCGTTGGACAAAACTTTTAAATGATAGTAAAGCGCAAGGCTGATTATGACGTCATAACTTCAAAAATAAGAATTTAAATCGATCCGAAAACAAACATCCAGGTGTAAGGACGAATTGTATTCATATCCAGAACATCCTAACTGGAAAGGATAGTGTATACAGACATTAGATAAACAATGATAAAATGGCAGATTTCATAAATATTTTCCAATATAATTGAAGTGCCTCATATCATAACTAGAATACCTGAGACTTTAGCATAGACAAACCATCCGATCTGATGCACTGGAAACTCCACCAACACTATGACCGCTTAACTCTCTCCACCTATAAGGGGAAGGAAGTGGACCAAGAGGGCAAAGTGAGAAGACCTTCATCCGAGGCCTCCAACTCACTGGGCATAGAATTTTTGGTTAGATAACCTAACAATATTAGTAGGAAATGGAACCTTGGTGGAGAGAAAAACAAACCCTCTTGACGATGTGCTGTCCTGATCAATCATAGATAGATACCTGTGGACATAAACACAAAGAGAGATTAGTATTTCATAGTGCCCTATAGAAATAAACCAGTTTTTTAGGCGCTTTTCATGTCTAATCGTGAGGCCCGGAAACACAATAGAACGAGACTAAAAAGCTAAATTAGACAAACATGTAGTTGAGTTCACCTGATGGTTAGGTCCAGGGCCCTCCTCTGGAGATTTGGCGTGCTCTGACATAATCCTTAGGTGAAAACACTCTTTTTTTAACGAATGAATAGTTAAAAAACACCAGAAAACTTTTGAGCAAAAATAGCATGTGAACTCTGCCAATAAATTAGCAAAGGGGAAGTACTAGTCTGCGCATGCGCGGTGGTGGGGCTAGCATCCGCCAGACTGTCATCTGACTACCTGCCCAGTAGGGGCACCTAACTTTTTTAATCTGAGTGTTTTATTGAGTGAAAGCCGATATTTAGCAATATCAAAGCGTATTAGGGAGGTACGTATACTCTTGAAGTGAAAATAGGATGCTGGATCGCTGACATGCATATTTTGATGTCTTATCGAGTATTACAGCCTGGATAGTGCAAAATTTGGTGCTATAGTAACAAACTTAAGTCATTTACAAGAAACTTACCTCGAGCACCTTGTGAGTTGTCCAAAATGCCTTATACTAGTGAACTTTTCTTTATTGAAAGTGTGTATCTACACGGTATGCTGCCAGATTGTATTGCTAGTGTATAATCCGCTAGTGTTTAGAATAGCATATTTATTATGATTCTGAAAGCACTATGTTTAATCTGAGAATTAGGCTGCATGGAGGTGCATTTAGCGTACAGTAGTCAGATCAGACAGTGATACCAATTTCCGTTCATTTAACGCTTTCACCGACAAATCCTGAAAATGTATATTCTTTACGATATAAAACTTATTCTGTTGACTATGTTAGAATTATTTTGACTGGAAGCCACTGGTTGCTGCTTGATTGCAAATTAATTTCAAAATATTCAACAGTTTTCCTGTACGATTGCCTTGAAAAAGAGATATAAGGAATACATCAGTGAAATGGTTGTCTCATTCTCTACACTTCAATGTGTCTTATTTGAACGATTTTGACGAAATTTAGCTGTGCCTCCTATACTCAAAGGCACCCTATCCACCATGTCCACAGAAAACTACAATAGTAATGAATTCTATATTATACAATGAACGAATAAAGTAAAACATCAGCAGCCAAGAAGACACAATTTCTGGTCAGAAATCAAGAAGACACAATTTCTGGTCAGAAATAGATGGTATGGAAATTTTATATGTTAATTTTTTAATGTTACTGTATGGCATTGCTATCAAAGGCCAGGGGTAGATTTTAAGGATTTTTTCTAGCCCAGACGGGATAGTGCATCAGTGATTTTACTTTCCTGCAGAAAATTTCGTTAACTCGATGTTTCTACAGGTAAGCTCAAACCCGATCTCTTCTTTAATCCATTCACCGAGGGATCCCTATAAAACTCAATTCCAAGGCAACCATACAGGCAAATTGTTGAATATTTGAAAATAATTTGACTGGAAGCCATTGCTGCCTAAGGCAGCAACGGCTTCCGGTCAAATTAATTTCAAAATATTCAACACAATATTTGTGAAAAAATTTGCTTTATCCGGGTTGTATTGTTGAAAGGGTTTAGAATATGACTAACGTTACAGCCGAGTGCTTGGCTAGAAATACTGAAGATAAACTATAAAGCAATGAAAGCAGCAAAAAATCTCTAACCCAGATGGTTTAGTGCAGGTGTAGTTTTACTAACCCGGATGAAATTCTACTATCCTCAGGTTAACGAGTTAATGTTAAAATTGAGCCCTGTCATAAACATTAAGACCTTTCAGAAACACTGGTTACAAAGTGGGCATCAGTTATCTTTCATGTGTTAGTACATCCAAAATGTTTGAGATGGACATTTGAGATAGTTATATTAGGGGTACACACATTTAATGCGCGCGCACGCACGCACGCACGCACACGCACGCACACACACAATTCATGCCTTTATAGGATCTATGCTCCTTTGAGCTTTTCCTGACTGAATTTAACAATTTCCCAAACGGTTTTATGATGTCCCCAATCATTTTTATTTCAAAATGTTCGAAAATATCAAAATTCATTGCCGAGACCATCAAGGTTTTAAAAATCATCTAACATGTCTAGTATCTCCATTTTACACAAGAGCAAGAATCACAACTGACAGTATTTAAATTTTCCATACATTTTCCAAACTATTCTCAAAATGGGTGATTTTCCATACTTTGTAAGGACTGTACACAAAAGTAAATCCCTGTACATAAACATGACAAATGTAAATTGGTTTCTTAAATTTACAGACTTTCAAAACAGCATCTGAATGTTGCCTTTAATAATTACCAGTATCTCCATTTCAAAGCAACCATACAGCTAACATGGCTAAGCTGGTCAATCTTTTGAAAGTAAATTTGACCGGAAGCTGTTTCCGCATGAGACCTGAGCAAATAATCTCGCGTCTAATTAATTTCAAAATATCAGACAAAATATTTCTGAAATCAAAGATTATGTCATGTGTGGTCTGTCGTGTTGAAAGCATTGATTAAACATATATATATTTATAAAGAACAACCGCTCACCCACCAGTGCCTAACCTGAAAATATCACATTAACTAATTCTCAGCGCCATGCTGCTTAACGATTCAATCATAAAAATTTGTTCAAGAAAATTTATATTTTCCTATAGAAAATATCCATTTGCAAACCCGAAAATTAATTTTGAAAATTTACCACTGGAATGACTGGCTCGGTTATCGAGTCAGTCATTCCAATGGTAAAATTTTCAAAAGGAGTCTTCTCTTGGTGTGCAAATGAATATTTTACAAGACCATTGCAGAAGCCGTTTTGGGCCAACTTGAGTGTTAAAGGGTTACCCATAAAAATTTGTTAACTAAAATTTCAATTTTCCCATAGAAAATGCCCATTTGCAGACCAAGAAGAGATTATTTTTGAAGCTTAATGCTGGAACGACTGGCTCGATTATTGCGCCAGTCATTCCTGTGGTAAATATTTTAAAAATATCTTCTTGCTCTCCAAACGGATGATCAAGACCACGCAAGTATATAAGGGTCAAGTTGAGATTACTTTGTAAAGGCAAAATAATACCTTCCCATATATGATCACTTAAACTGACCAATGGAGGTACCGGATCTGACAACGCAAAATATGCCCGATACGAGCAAAGCAAAAAATAAGACATTTTAAACAAATCACCACTGATATTTCTGGCTTCACAAAACCCAGGCCAGTAATAGTTGTGGCAAATATTTTGAAGAAAAGAAAATCTCCACACTCACCAGTTACATCCATTGGTCAGCTGGAGTGAAGAACAGTTAAATTGTTATAAATTCTCTAAATTCACCACGATTCTGACCATCGGTCATGTGTCGGTCAATTTTCAGACCTTACTGAAGATCCGCTACATTATTATTATTATTAATATTATTATTATCATTATTAATTAGAAATTCATGTAATATTTTGCTAGTTAATCGTCATCAATGATATGATGATAACGATGACCGTTACCAGGGGTCAAAATGTCCACAAGATGACCTCGTATTTTACCGAAGTCATCCATACAGAGGTTAGTTTCTCGGAAGAAATAAATAATTCCATGATATGAGCTCATTCATGGATAAGCATATCTAACATTGCCTAAGAATGCAGTCAGCGGAAATAGGTTTAGAATGCAGGGATCCGATACGTCACCCATCTGACATCATAATCAAAATATGTCACTTATTTGTTATCTGACATCACAATCAAAATGATGTCCATCTTGAGTGTTAATGGACTGCCACTGACACGACTGGGAATTCAAGTTTCAAAGTGCTGAATCGATTCTAACACATGCACAGAGTGGATGAGGCTGAGCTAGAAATGGGCGTGGCATAGTTAGAAATGGATGCCTCTATTAACATTTGACTCATGTCACTGGTGTTTTAACATGTACATGTAGGCTGCAGCAAAGGCACGCACACACACACGCACGCACACACACACTTTACCCTTTCACCCTCAAATTTGTCCAAGTTAAATTCTTTTCATTGAAAATGCCAATTTGCAGATCAAGGCTATTTTTGAAAATTTCCCACTGGAATGACTGGCTCGGTCATCGAGCCAGTCATTCCAGTGGGAAATTTTCAAAAAAGGTCTTCTGGTCTGCACATGGACATTTTCCAAGACCACTGCAGAAGCCATTTTTGGCCTGGCTTGACTGTTAAAGGGTTAAACTTTAATGATCACACCATTTGAAAACAGCTGCTGCAACAGTCTTCAAAAATGGCCATTTGCAGACCAGAAGAGTATTTTCGAAAATTTACCATTGAAATGACTGGCTCTATATACGAGCCAGTCATTCTAAAGGTAAATTTTCAAAAAATTATCTCATGGTCTGCCTAACATGTTCAGTTTTATATGAAATAGTCATTTACAGACCAACATGACAAAGAACTCATTTTGAAAATTTACAACTGAAATGACTGGTGCAATACCAGAGCCATTCTTTGTTGATAAATATTCCAAAAATAATCTCTTAGTCTACCATGTCTGTGAATGGACATTTTCAGTTAGGAAATTGAAATTTTTTCGACCAAATTTTAGCATTAAACGGCTAAGTACATGTAGCTTATGAAGCACAAAGAAGTGATCACTACAGTACACATTATAAATAAATTAACATTGTTTCCAAGACAAAAACAGAAACATGTTAGTTAGTACAATTTTGAACACGATGTAAATGTTCTGTTGAAAATTTTGACCATAATTGGATTCGAAGACATTGGTGAGTTAGACACCATTAGGGGCGGGGTGGGGCGGTTGGTAAAAAGTGCTTAATACAAGCCGGGCAGAAATGGCTTCTGCGGCGGTCTTGAGAAATGTCAATTTGCCGATGAAGAGATTTTTTTTTTTTAATTATACCAATGAAATGACTGGTTTGATAAACGAGCTAGTAGTTCCTGTTGTGAATTTTCAAAAGTAGTCTTTTCTCTTGGTCTTCAAACAGACATTTTCTGAGAAAGTTATAATTTTATTGCACAGATTTAAGGGTTAAAGAGTTAAGGCACATGATACCTGCCAGTGCCTTAACCCTTTAACACTCATATCAGCCAAAACACGGCTTCTGCAGTGGTCTTAAGAAATGTCCATTTGCAGACCAAAAGACCACTTTTGAAAATTCACCACTGGAATTACTGGCTCGATAACCAGTGGTAAATTTACAAAAATAGTCTTCTCTTGGTCTGCAAATCGACATTTTGAGAAAATTTAAAAAAATTTGAACACATTTGAGGGTTAAAGAACAATCTTATTATTATCAAAATTATGTTGGCCCCGAAAAACAGGTGGTCTACTGAACAGGGCCCGTGTTCCCGAAGCCATCATTGGGATAATGATATCGTTACTCTCATGTTATTCTACTGGAGTAATGATATCGCTATCCTAACGATAGCTTCGGGAACATGGGCCCAGATTTGACTGGATGGTATAAATTACCAACAACACAGAGCTAGCAATAGCTCTCAATCAAATTATTTTCAAAATATTCAACAGAATATTCCATAATATATCAGAAAGAATTTGTTGTATCTGGTCTGTGAGGATTAATGTATACAGTGACCTTTCTGTGGCCAAATGTGTTAAATTTTCGTTGGTGCAGAGTTATCCCCCTTGGTGCAGCTACAAGTATCGTGACGTTTGCGAGGGGGCGGGGAGCGCAGCAAAGGTGTAAGAATGAATGTAGCGTGGAACATTTGGACCCCTGAGTCTATATAGATATGGTCTTGAATTGAATGACATAATACACATACTCTAACATGGCTAAAGCTGCTGTCCTAGTTAAGTGTAGTGTGGGCCAAACAGTGAAGCACCCGGGTATGCAGTGGGTGCACCAGGCATTGCGTGTGGTGAACCACTGACAGGATAGCCCATCTGTGACATGTTAGCGTATGGGTGCCTGGGCATTGTGCTTGTGGGCATTGGAGCACCGTATGACGATCCAGGTGCATACAGTGGGCTCGATGTGGGTAATGTGTGTGCAGCAATAGGCGAGTATCCGTGGGTAGAAACTGGAAGCTGACCGGCGGTAGTGGGTGATGTCATGTATGCGCCAGGCATGCCAGGCCGACCGAATGCGGCTGGACTACAGGAGTACATCGGGTGTGTCGATGTAACCGTAGGGACTGTTCCTACTGGGCTATAAGACACACCAACTGCCTGGTGTGTGGGATATGCCTGCATTTGTGCAGACTGATTCCCAGGCTGCATCACACTAGCTGCGTACGGATTACCTATTCTAGGACCAGGATATTGGGCGGTTGCTCCACCAGAGCTGAATGGCAAAGTGACTGATGGAATGCCTGTGGGAATCGGGTATGGACTACTGCCGGCAATATGGTATGTGGGTTGTCCTCTTGCGGCTCCCATTGCAGCTAGTTGAGCCGACTGGCTAGGTGAATATGGTGATGTAGCACCTGCGTAGTATGCACCGACTTGTACGCGATCCATCTTTTCAGGTGGAGGAATGCCTCCTATATAATAACTCATCCGTGCACTGAAAAATAGTAAACAACTACATTCAGTTTTGTTAACCCTCGTTTAACATATGAAATGTCTATTAAGAGACCAAGAGAAAAGTATTTTTGAAAAATGATCTTCGGAATGACTGGCTCTGTCATTGAGCCAGTTATTCCAGAGGTAAATCTTCAAAAATACTCTCTTGGTCTACAAATCTACATTTCTGAAGACCATTGCAAAAGACATTTTTGACCAGCTTAAGTGTAGCATTAAACAATTCCCTAGACATTTTCAGAATTCTAAGATGACCGCAAAACGAATTTACCAAAAATATTCACCATAAAGTTCTTACGCCTACATGTACAACATTTAAATCGGGTCCTTTTTCTAAGAAGATATGCTTTGAATGATTTAGAAAGATCTAAGAATGCCGGCTGAAAGATTTTCATTCAAGTTTCTGTATGCTATATAAGTTGTGAAGCATAACAGCACCACGATAGCCTAGGGTCCCTTCATCCATATTTGCTTTTATTGCCGCTAATAAGTACTACAAAGAAATTGTAACAGGGGGGGGGGGGGTACACTTCAACCATCAAATTAATTTTTTTAATTTATATTTTTCCATAGAAAATGTCCATTTGCAGACCAAGAGAATATTTTAAAAAATTTACCACTGGACTGACTGGCTTGGTTATCGAGCCAGTCATTCCTGTGGTAAATTTTCAAAAATAGTCTTGTCTTGGTCTGCAAATAGACATTTCGCAAGTCCACTACAGAAGCCATTTTTGGCTGATACGAGTGTTAAATGGTTAATAGGCAAAGTTGGCAGAGAGTATGTGTACAACAGACACATGAGACAGAATGCAGGAAATGTCAATTTCCCTTTCTCCGAGATCTAACAATACTCACCATTCTGTTACTTCTGATATACAGCTGGCCTTGACAGCGGCTCTACGATTATAGACTTAGAAAGCTTTACCGACTCCTGGGAACCGGGTACTCGGCTCCCAACTGCCGAGTACCCGTTTACCATAGAGCTCATATTGTTTGCATAGCCACCAAACAAGAGAAAACTATGGCTTGCCTCCGTGGGGCTGGGAGGCTGGGTCCGTAACAGAATGGTGAGTATTGTTAGATCTCGGAGAAAGGGAAATTGACATTTCCTGCATTCTCCTTCGATCAATACTCACCATTCTGTTACTTCTGATATACACCAGATTTGATCAGTAACCTGGTGGGAAGGGGCAAGCCATACATGCTAATTTTGCCCCTTGGAGAAAGATTTTAGACTTCAAACTTGACTAACGGAGACCTAAAAGGACTGTCAAGTTCACGGAACCGAATCACATTCGCGTCACAGCCCCACCCCACCTTTTTCCTCCTAAGAAAAGGGAGAGAACTAACGAACATGTATCTCGCCTGAAACACCAATATGCCAAGAGGGTTAACTACTCCCTGCATATCGCTTGTATTAGCCTGGGAATGAGCATGAATATATATGATGAATGAACATGATACATATACATAATACAAAAAACTCTCACTTGTTGAATTACCTTATGATAACAGGACTTCAGACGTACCGCCTACAACCATTCACCGGTTCGGCCCTCAGTGACACAATCTGGTTGACATCCTCTCGCTTGACCATGCCTGCTTTAGGTTCTTTTCTTACCAAAGTGAAAAAAGGGGAAAAGCAGTGTGGTCACTAACTATCGTTTCAAAACAGCTAAAGCGAGTGGATTGGCTGAGTCTGACACATCCCTCATATAGTAATCCGTAAATGAGGACTCACAGTGCCATTGTGCAACGGCCATGATGTCCTCTAACGGAACACCATTGTAAAGGGCGGTCGAGGCGGCTATTCCTCTAACATCGTGTGCCCTTACGCCCTGCACCTGGTGCCCAGTCGCCATCTCATGAGTAGTCTGAATGCATTCGACCACCCAACGAGAGATAGTATCCATGGATGCGGCGCCATAAGGCTTTTTATGGCAGATCCACAGATGTCTATCGTTCGACCGTAACGAGTCAGTCCGTTTCTTGTACTTAGTCAAAGCACGGACCGGGCACCAGACACTGGCATCACGATCAAACCTGGTTAACTTCGGTATAATGATCGGTTTGCCGGGATATCTCAAAGATTGGTTCTTTGACATAAATTCTGCTCTTGGCAGAAGACGCAGACCTTCTCCAGAAACAATAAATCGGTTCCTCTCTGCCGAAAGCGCATGGATCTCACTGCGCCTTCTAGCTGAGGAAGCTGCCAATAGAAAGACCGCCTTTAGAGTCAAATGCTTTAGACTAGCCGAACGCAACGGTTCGAAAGGGTGCTTGGCCAGTACATTAAGCACTAAAGATAGACTCCAGGCTGGAATGACTACCGGTTGTCTCGGGCGGAGATTGCTCATTCCCTTCAACATCACATTTAACTGGGCCACCTCTGGACTATCCCTGTTGGCTAGACAAGGGATAACTGATGCCAAAGCTGACTTGTATCCAGCGACTGTGACGGGAGCTAGTCCTGAAAAGAACAGCTCACAGAGAAAGTCTGCTATTTGCTGAATAGTGGATTGAAAGGTATCAATACCCTTTTCTTCACACCAGTCTGCAAATCTGTTAACCTTGTTGTTATATGACTTGAAGGTTGACCTCCTTCTCGCAGCCGCGATGAAATCAGCAGCCTGTCGAGAAAAGCCTTCCGACGTGGAACGTTGTTTGACAACATCCACGCAGTCAATTTGAACATTTCGGGACGCTCGTGTAGGAAGCGTCCCTTGGCCTGGGAGATTATGTTCGGAATCTCGGGCAACTGCACAGGATTTTCCACCAGCAGATCTAGAAGATCCGTGAACCACGCCCTGCTCGGCCAATACGGCGCTATTAGCAGGACCAGACACGGTTCCTCCCTGACCTTCACCAATACCTTCGGTAGAAGAATGGTGGGTGGATACGCGTAAGCGTGCATCCCTCTCCAGCTTATCGCCAGAGCATCTGTATCGACGGCATTTGGATCTGGAATCGGCGAGACATATGTCATGATTTGAGCATTTTCCTTTGTGGCGAACAAGTCCACGTTGGGTTTGCCCCAATGCTCGAAGATCCGTCGCAGAACTGGAGGGTTGAGGGACCATTCTGTTGGCAGGATTCTCTGTCTGCGAGACAAAGCATCCGCCAGAATGTTCAATCGGCCAGGAATATGAGCTGCTTTCAAAACAACCGAGTAATTCCTGCACCATTGAATCAAGTGCCACACCCTGATGCACAGGGTGGGCGACCTGGTCCCTCCTTGGCGATTTATATATGATACTACTGTCGAATTGTCCGACCGTATCAATATCACCTTGCCCCTGATCATCGGAAGGAACTCTTCCAACGCCAGTTCCACTGCCATCATTTCCAACAGATTGATATGCAGCTGACTCTCCGTGAGAGTCCATGTGCCCGAGACCTGGTGTTCTCCCAGGCAGGCACCCCACCCTTCCAGCGATGCATCCGTGTAAACGGACAGCTGGGGGTGGGGTAGGTGCAGCGAAACCCCTATTAGGAGATTCTGACGCTGTTTCCACCATAGAAGATGCGATATTATCGGCTCCAAAACTGGCACCAGTTTTGACAGGGGTTCTGTTCTCTGTTTCCACAGAGACATCAGATACAACTGGATAGGTCTTCGCATTAGAGCAGCGTACGGGATAACCTGCTCCATGGAGACCATCATGCCCAGCATCTGAAGGAACCGCCTCGCCTGAATGTGGTTTCCCACTCGAAAACTCCCGAGGATGGCTAACAGAGACACCACTCTGGGCTCTGACGGGTAAACCCTGCCCTCCTCGAGGTCGAATCGCATTCCCAAATAAACGAAATGTTGAGTGGGCGTCAACTCGGATTTCTCCTCGTTGACTATCCAGCCTAGATCTGAAAGTAACTTCAGAGTCAGAGCAGTATCCACGTTCAACCTGGCTGCCGAGTCTGCCGTGAGCAGCCAGTCGTCTATGTAGGTGTGTAGCGCCACGTTCTCTTTTCTGAGAAACGCTGTCACCGCAAGGACCACTCTTGTGAAAACCCTCGGAGCTGTCGACAGGCCAAACGGGAGAACTGTAAACTCCCATACTTGATTCTGAAACGCAAATCTCAGAAACCTGTGCCAACTCCGATTCATCGGAATGTGGAAATATGCATCTTTCAGATCGATCGATACACACCACATTCCTTTCCTCAATCCCGCCATTACCGACCTCGGTGTTTCCATCTGGTACCGAGGCGTATGGATAAACCAATTTAATGGCCTGAGATTGAGTATGGGTCTCCATGCCCCCGTGCTCTTGGGGACAAGGAACATGTTTGAATAGAAGCCTGGAGTGTTCCGGTTTGCTGGTTTTATTGCTCCCTTCAGAAGCAAACCCGACACTTCCTTTTGAACGGCTTCTAACTTGTCTGGCTCCCTTGGTACGGGTGTCCAGACAGGTGCCAAAGACAGATTTTGTGGCGGAAAGTCCCACCACTCCGGCATGTAACCCTGGGATAACCATCCCAGGACCAGACTGTCTGACGTCACACCTCGCCAAGCCTCGACGAAACGCATGAGCCTTCCACCCACCATAGACGCCTCGACGTCTAACGGGGTTGTCCGGCTCGCAGTCCGCCCCCCCCCCCCTTTCTTAACGAGAGAGAGTGAGAACCATTTCGTTCTAGGCACGACAGGTATAACTGGCACCGTTGTTCCTGTCGCACAGGTGCGGTCCAGGCGGATATGAAGGGAGCTTGCGTACCCTCAGGTACGCTTCGGCCCCTTCTGTCCGCCTTTTGAGGCCTTACCCTTACCCTTCCCCTTGCCCTTACCACCTCTAGGGCGGTCAGGAGCAACATTGGGGAGGGTAGGCGCCTCTACAGCCTTCCTGGGTTTCTTCGCCGGCGGCGGCTCCGAGAACCCAGCCGAAACAGACGTCGCAATAGGCCTGGCTTTCGCCTTGCCCTTATGCTTTTTCTGTTTCTTTGAAGGCTGTCCTGTTAGCGGCTTGCCCACAGCCCCTAGTGCGTGCGCTTGCTGCACTAGCTCTAGCTGTAGATTTACCGCTAACCGATTTTGCGCAATACTGGCGGTGTCCTCTAAGATGGCCCGCGCTTGGCCACCAAAGATGCTAGGCCCTGTCAGGGGCGTCCCAAGAAGACGCTCCCTGACTGCCGTAGCCGGACGCATATGGTCAATGACCATTTGCCTCCTGGACTTCGTCACACGCACTTGCACCCTTGCCAATGCGTCCATTGACAGCACCAAGCCGTCATTAACGCACGATAGCGCCACAGGTGGCACAGGGTGGCCTGCCCCCGCTTCAGCCCACACCGACTGAAGTAGACGATAGGAGTGATTGACAGCGCTCATGGCTGCCCTCACACCCTCATCGCATAGGGCCAGGACTTCTTCCTGGTGTACCTGGGCCTTATCCACTAGTGCCGGACCGGGACCACCCGACCCGGCACTCTGGACGCCCAGTACCCATCGGTCATCCTCCGTGACCGACGGGACTACACCATACCTGTCGTATTCACCCCGCGGAATACGACACCTTGCCCGCACCTCCCTGGAGGCCGCAGGGAGCTGACCCTTGGTCATTAGTTGTTTACTATAAATAGCATCCAACAAATCAATGAACCGTGGATCCAGTCCCACTGACTGGATCCGGGCCGCGGGCAAAATCCCCATCCTAATCGACGCAACCGACGGACGGGGCGCATCTTCATCGGCCGTGGCCGAAACCACAGACGGGTCTACTCTGGCTAGCCACGCCAGAGCATCAGACCAATCTACCTCCGAAGAAGCTACCCCCGCAAACACGTCACCCGTTGACGTGCTTACGGGTCTGCCAGCCATGGCCTCCCGGCCAGGAGCCACGGCTGACACGCCAGGCACTCCGCTACCACATGGTTCCGCCGCCACCCCATGAAACACTCCGGTCCATGGGGTAGGTCCGCACGGAAAACCGTACGGACCCGTAACCGTCGCGGAACCATAGCCGGCCACGGGCACCAACGGCACCCCATGTCCGGCTGCCGGACCAGGCGAGATAGGTGAGTACCACGCCTGGCCCGGCACACCCGTTCCCCCTGACGGCTGGTGACAAACCAAGCCGCGCGGAACCGGTGCACGGTAACGGATTGGCCTCAGCCGCAGGTGGAGCCGCTGACCTGGCTTGCGCCAAACCAGACAAATGGAGGCCGGTTCCGTCCAGGACGGAATCAACCTCCATATTCTCCACCTGCGGCTTCATGGGCCGCAGCAACCTCTCCTCCTCGGCCTCATCGTCTTCAGACTCCGAAGAGCCGTCACTAGACGGACCGGCAACCGCTACTGGACCACCCGGAGGTGGCCGCAGAGAGACAGAACCCGTCTGGCCGAAGCCAGACGGGACCGCCAGGGGGCCGTACGAGACGGCCCCCTCGGTAACCAGTCCAGAATCCTGTCCGAAGACAGGATCCGTACCAGGCATGGGGAGAAACTGCCCCCTAACCTTTGGTAGCAGGGACGACACCAGCGTGGGCAGAACGCTATGCAGAAAACCCTGCATAGCCGGACCAAACCACGCCGGCGGTGCCATCTCCGCCACCTCCAGCTGGGGACGTGGAGCACCCCCACCGGCCGAACCGGGCGCTCCACGATTTCCTCTCGGACCGCCTGACCCCGTGTCAGACCCAGCCAAGTCCTTCTGGGCAAGGAACTTAACCATCGTTTCGACGGACCACACTGCACAAACATTACACCTATGATCTATATTACACAGGGCACACCTAAAACAGACATGGTCCTTGAACATTACACGGACAAACTTATGGCAGTCGTCACATGATGGCGGGGCTGGCTTGGCCTATAAAATAAGCACAAACCTACAATAAACAAGCGGAACGAGACACGGATGGAAGGCAGACAATTAATTTTCAAATATTTTGACTCATAAATTAACCGTAACCTCCCGCACCCCACCCCGCCACGTTACAACAACGATCGCATTGATTATGACGACAAGACCGCGGCGGGCACAACACACCCATAATAGATCCTACAGGATGTGTAACGGCTCCAGGAATCATATTGCATAGCATTCAGGGTATATTTACCAATCAATATAAATTATACTCCTAACGAACGCAGCACGATATGTGAAGAAAACAACAAAATGTATAACAACTGCTGTCTCACACGGTAAAACCGCAGACCACACATCTACTCAAGAATTTTGAAACCACCGATCATTGCAAACCGATCGTGATCGCACGTAAACTTGATCATTCTAAAGTTTCCGGTACCATTTTTTAGTACGCAGCACCCAGAACAAGATGCGCGAATTAATGAAAAAATTTTTCTTCACATAAACATCCGAGCGACCGGGTGTGACGTCACCCGCTCGGATTCTACGGAGAACGACGTCAGCCGATATTCGTGTTAGAAATACCGTAGCAAACACCTATTTTCATATCTGCCGATCGCCTGTTGGGGTTTAAAGAAGGCGATCGTCTGGCATATATCGTTGTTAGCACACGTCCCAGATTCTATGGGGTCAGAAATTGGAACATGCGACACAACGAAATTTAGAGACCTAAGTCTTTTAACTATGGATAATAAAGAACAATACAACCTGGTTGTCTTGGGCGGTATTCTCCATAGTCCTTAGTTATCCTTTCAGAACACACAAACTATCACTGATTAAAGACTTAGATTCTTTTAAAAACACTAAAATCCTTAATGCGAAAAGCATGTATTGCACTTGTTGCTATGCAAACAAGAATGAGCTCTATGGTAAACGGGTACTCGGCAGTGGGGAGCCGGGTACCCGGTTCCCAGGAGTCGGTAAAGCTTTCTAAGTCTATAATCCTAGAGCCGCTGTCAAGGCCAGCTGTATATCAGAAGTAACAGAATGGTGAGTATTGATCGAAGGAGAAAGATGGGGTGATGTATGGAAGACAGAGAAAGAGAAATCCCCCAACAGACCCCCCCTTTAGGGGGTTGGTCTGTAGTTTTATTAACCACTATAAAAATATACTTACCGTTCAATCACTACTTGCTAAATCAAATATCTGCATTTAGCTATCAGAATAAAATTTTCATGCTCGCTTACATACTCCCTAATGCCAATACCATCACCATGTAGACCCTCAACCAGGCTTCTGGTAGAGGGACCCCCTGCATTAGCCTTACAATAGACTGGCACCAGTCTGTACACACGCCTTGGTGACGCCTGTCACTAAGCATGCTCGCGCATGCGCAGTAGGTCCCAAATGTGAAAACTGATTCACTTTTCTAAATTTAAGTGCCATATATCCAGAATAGATTCTCAAATCAATACCCAGCGGGGTGGCTGAGGCCGGATCGTAGTGATTGAATGGTAAGTATGTCTTTATAGTGGTCAATAAAACTACAGACCAACCCACTAAAGGGGGGTCTGTTGGGGGTTGTTATTACACCACAAAAACATCCATTACCGTTCAATCACTACTTGCTAAACCCGTAGATTTGGTCAGTGTCCCACTACGAAACTTTGGTGGGAGGAGATTTGAGAATCCATAAGCAAGGATAAAAATCAAACAAAACATAACCAAATGTTAATAACATAACATAATGGTGCATCTTAATCAATCACACAGTGATTATCAAACAAGGATTTCTATAAACTTAGAAAGAAATAAAAACCAAAGAACTGGCACCATTACACGCAGACGCACGGTCCTAACGAAAATGGTGGGATGTGCTTGTTAAATGGTCTTCAGCCCTTTTAGTTAAAATCATAAAGTTCCTAAAAAAGGAAGCCGCTGTGCTCTGGTCTTTTAAATAAAAAGTAGTAAAAGTAGACTCGGATTTCCATCCTGTAACTTGCATAACCTCGTCTACAGAAGCCAGCAAAAAGGGCAAAAGAGGTAGCCATCCCTCTAATGACATGAGCTTTAATGTGAATGGTCTCACAAATCCATCTGGGAATAGATGCCCTAGAGACTGGACTGGCTACCCCCTCCTCATACGGAACCCAGAAAAGGGACAGATCGGATCTCTAAAAATCAGAACGATGCTTATAAATCTTTGGAGCTCTGACAGGATACCAAAATCTGTCAGCCGGAGAAAAGGAGGTTAAAGATTGTAAAATAATCAGCTTAGCTGGATAACGGATTGATTGAGTCTTTGATAAAAAAATGCCTTCAAGAATATAAGACCAGACCATCCCCAGATTCGATAAACCTATCCTTTTCAGAGGAGAAAACGGATTTCGGATCGTCTTCTAGCAGAAGCAGATGCAATTAGAAAAACAGTCTTAAAAGTTAAAAGATTCAAGCTAATAGTAGAGATAGGTTGGAAATGATGACCTGCCCAAAAACCTGAAGAACCAGAGCCAAGTTCCAGGAAGGCAAAGGTTTAACACCTGGAGGACGAATATTACCTAAACCTCTGATCAAAAGATTAAGAACCATAGTATCTTCAACTTCAGCGTTCAACAAACAAGGAAGAGAAGATGCAAAAGAAAATCTGTATCCTCTTACAGTGTTAGCAGACAGATGTAAAGAGTCGAACAGATAAGATAAAGAGTCTAACACCTGGGAAATAGAAACAGAATCAGGCACGAGACCTTGATCTGAACACCATCCTCCAAAAATCTTAAGCCAACCCTTGTAAACTCTTCGAGTCGACTCCCTCCTGGCAGAATCGAAGATTTCCTGAGATCTTGTAGAAACTTTATTCTCAAGGATCGAGCACTCGATATACTCCAAACGCACAGACTTAAGATTCCTGGGTTTGGATGATGGCAAGTACTAGCAGATCGAGACGGTCTACAAACCCGATCTGTATTGGCCAAAAGGGAACTATTAACAAGATCTCGCAGATCTGGTCCCTGACTTTCTTCAGAACCAAAAGAAATCAGGATTGTGGGAGGGAACGCATAAGCGAAGATTCCTGACCAGGACCGAGACAGGGCATCCACAGCCCACGCCCGAGACAATTGGTCCGCAAGAAAACTCAGACAGCCTGGAACATGAGTGGACACTAGGAAAATTTGATTCATGCGACACCACATGAGGAGGTTCCACACTTCCATGTACAGGAGACGACTTTGTGCCCCCCTGACTGTTGATATAAGAGACTACTGTCGAATTGTCAGATCGAATCGAGAACTAGAGACCCGTAACCTGACTGTCCGAAAAGGGAGACATGAAAGATAAAATCTGGGCAATCAGACATGTCGCAAAAAGATTGGATCTAGGACATCCCAAGAAAAACTCGATCCTCCTTCTAACAATGAAAGAAAACCCCATGGCAATGCCTGAACGAATCGAGATTTAGATGCCTATCAGACAATCCAACCAATGAACAGAAGCCTGGATTTACTTTCCAAAGAAGAGCCTCTTCTTAGACTCCTTGACAAGCATAGAAGACAACAACCCCTCTAAAGCTAATAGCTTCTGATTGGAAGGAACAGAAGACCATTTGGGAGGAGACTGCAGAGAAGGGTTCTAGATCCAAGAATATCTGGCCCTTTTGATAAGGGCCGCCCTTAAAGATGTGACAAACTTACTATATGCTAAAGAGGACTGCTCATAGAAAACACATAGATTACATATGCCATGATGCTCCAACCAAAATCCTGGGCTATAATATCCTTATTGCTTAGCCCTCACTAAAGAGGTAACTCACGTTTATTATGGATATTTTAATAATACCGCTTACTCTGAATGGAGAAGTCTCATATCAGTATAGCCTAACTTATTAAAATGCTAAAGACTCTGCAAAAATTATAGATAATATTATTTATAGAGATTTAACCAGATATCGTGGCAAATCAAAAACCCATAGTAAGACTATGGGAGTGTTTAGAGTCAAGACATAGCCAAATCATGTGCCTGAGATCTGCAATAATCCCGACTGGAATTCGAAAACCTCAAATCATGACAGAATTTAGCAAGATAGAATGAAGAAAAGAAATTACGGTTTCCCAAACCACCACTCAAAAAGATGAATTAAGGGAAACTTACTTGTGATGACATCATCACAATTCTACGAATAGAACGCATGACAAGGTCCTGTTAAGAGAACTATGGCAAAAATTTGACTATCTAATTTAAAAATCGTATAATAATGGAGCCGATTTAATAAAAAATTGTTATTGAATACATCAACGGTTGCCTAGCCGCTTGGGCTTGACAGACCATCTTGTCAGCTTGTCAAATAATACTTGATCTACGCAAGTATTTCTTACAAATAGTGTTAATGTATGGAATCCTTTACCAACAGAAGCAATTAACGCTCCAACATAAAACACATTCAAAAACAACCTAGACTCATTCTTCAAGTCGCAGGGTTTTATATATATACACCTGTGCAAAAGTTAAGCACCACCCTATTTTTACGCACATGCGAGGGTATATTCATGTGCTATGAAGAAAGCAATAGCATAAACATTTATGTACCCATCCATCTTAGTGCAAGAGGTAATAATGCAACTAGAGGAATGCTGATTATGATGGTGGGGAAACACTGTATGTTTTTGTTTGAACTTGAAAACGAGGCCTGAATATGGTTATGTTGACACAACTGACAACTATTGCCGTACAGTTGACACACGTGGCTAGATTGTCATTAATGGTGTCTGAAAACGAAGTTTAACATCTGTGCACAAGTTTGAGACTGTCATTATTAATACCGGGTATATCCACCTTGTGCCTGGATGACGGCCTGGACACGACGTCTCATGCTGGTCACCAACCGACTGATACGCCATTGTGGTATTCGTTGCCATTCAAGATGGAGTGCGTCTGTTAATTCCTGTAGGTTCTGCACAGGAGGATCCCTCCTCACCATGTTTCCCAGAATGTCCCAGATATGCTCAATAGGGTTCATGTCAGGGCTCCTTGTTGGCCATGGTAGGGTTTCGATGGCATTCTGGCGGAGGTATTCATGCACAGCTCTAGCACGATGTGGTCGGGCGTTGTCATCCATGAATATAGGGTGGGTTCCAGGTGCATGATTTACAAAATGAGGGACCACAACTCTATCCAGTATGGAATCTTGATATCTTTGTCCATTTAGTGTTCCAGGTACAGTCAACAGATCCAGCTTACAATCAAATGAGATGCACCCCCATATCATAACGGAACCTCCACCAAATGGAACTTCTTCCATGATGTTACGTTGGTCGTACGCCGTGCGTCTGGACCGCCATACACGAGTTCGACCATCTGTGGCATGAAGCAGGAACCGACTTTCATCGGACCAGTGTACCCGTCTCCAGGATCTCATGTTCCAGTGTCTTCTTTCGTTGCACCACCTCAGACGCTCCTCTTTGTGGTGTGCAGTGAGGAGAGGACGTCTGACAGGTCTCCTAGCTTTCATGCCAGCAGCATAGTCTCCTTTTGACGGTAGACATTGACACTCTATTGCGCGTTTCCCATTGCTGGCTGAGCACTCTGCTGTTGGTGAATGGAGATCTCCTAACAAGGCGTACTAGGGCTCGATCATCACGGGCAGTAGTCTTCTTCGGTCTTCCAGATCTAGGCCTGTCCTTCACCTCGTTAGTTTGCCCATGTTTTGCAATCAAACGACTGATTACAGTATGGTTAATGTTCAGCTGTCTGCCAATCTCTCTGCATGACATACCAGTGGTATGCATGCCTATGATTTGCCATTTCACACGATCACTTAACCTTCGTCTTGCCATAGCGGTTCACAATCAAGAGCTAATTCTCTCTGTACAAATAAACCACGGTCATGAACACAAAATTCCTAATCTTGTCGCCTAAATCTGTATGTAATGTTCTACACCTCAAACTGGACTTTTACATAACTGAACACGTGTGCTGTTTCCCGCCACGCACGGACATCAAGCGGCGTGAAGTCATGCATGCATGTGCATTTCGTACTTGGAATTATGTCAGCTAACGCGGGGACAAAAAGTATGGCAGCCTAGTTGTACCATCATGTTTCTACGTTCTATTGTTTTTGCTGGTGCTTAACTTTTGCACAGGTGTATATATATACACCTAAGGTCGAATAACTCCCAAGATTGCACTCACTTCTTCTACACTGAAGTATTAGACTGCAATCACGGAAAATCATCAGCCTGAACGTGACACAGGATCCTATAATGATTGCAAAACTGTGTCCCATATGTAAATCAACGCCATAGGAAAACAAGCCAGCTTCAAGACTTGGCTTAGGTATACTGAACAATTTGATATCCTAAACCATTCGATATTTATGCCAAGAGGCAGAAAACTTAAGATTTTTTATATATTTATTGATTCTTATATTTATAGTCTTAGAATCAATAATTTCATCTTCATAATAACAAATGACATTGTGTTAGAAATCTCATAAAAGGAAAGATTGAACACTGATACTTGATATTAACGGTCTGGATACTGAATTTTGCAGACGACATATTACAACTGTAATATCTCTGGGCCTGCAAAATATTTTGAAAACATTTTGACCGAAAATTGTTGGTGGCTGCTTAAATCCGAAGATTCTCGGCCATTCTTCCACCCCTCCAGCGCAACCCCCACCCCACTCCAACCGGCCCGCCGCCAGCCCCCAGACAAGAACTTCAACGAGCAAAAACCCAAGACCCATCGAGCAGTCCGGGAACAATCCGACCGAAAGTTGCCAATGGCTTCAACGGTATCCAGTCAACTCGGCCCACCCTCAACTCGGCCTAGTTCCAACTCAGCCCAGGTCAACTCGACCTATGTTTATGCCTATCATGTGCGACTATACCCTTGGGTCGAGCTGACCCTACAGTACCACCCATAGCCACATACGAATGCGCACATGTATATGCCTATAGGTGCACTATTAGGCCGAACTGACACTGCGCATTTAAATGTACATATGAACATAGCTATAGCAATATTATTGGGCTAACCAGCACGCTTAAATAGGATAAAGATTATTGAGTGTAGCAGGCCTACCTAGACTTCTATGTTAGCTACTACACACGATAATCTGTATACCATGACACACACAGAAATCTCGGTAATATCTTAAGATCGCCATCGTCTTAAAAAGATAGTGCTTTTAGGATAAAGACTGTCTATGTCTAATAGTTGCGCGTTAGTGAAAATAATAGACACTAATAATTCTGACTGTCTTTTAACAAAGAGACGTAAACGCCAGTAAATATTATTAGTTACACCAACAGACGACTAATGCTGGTATAATACGACTGGTATAAGAGGGATCTCATATATCCATACCATCAATTTTTGAAGAAAAGTTCCGAAATCAAGGATATAGAAATATGAGATTCCCAATTATTCCATGCTTCCAGCCAGGTGAAAAGATTTCATCTTGAGAACGGCTCTCCAAGTATGATACCAGCCATCAAAAAGAAGAAGAAAGAAGCCAGGTGAATGCATTCCTAGGCCTATTTGCCTTTTATTAAATCGGGCCGACATGACTTTTTATCCTAGGCCCAGCTGACTAATTTAAGTAGGCCGGGTTGGCAATTGGGCAGACTCGACTGGAATTCGCTTCACCAACAACCCTCAGCCAAAATGCCCCCAAAAGACCCAGCAAATCCCGAGTCCCCGCACACCGAAAATCACCGTCCTGAGGCCTGCAGCAACCCAGTCAAAATAGAGCAAAAAATTACGCTAGAAAAGGGAAAACACCCAAAATTCTGGGAAAAAATTAATGAAAACAATGCGAACTCACCGAAACTATGTCAGCGCAGAAGAAGAATTCGTGCTTATATTCCTTCTTCCTGCCCCCTTATCCGCTTGATTATATTTTCTAAGCGACTATTGTTCTTGTAGACATTAATCTTGTAGTCATACTGATCCCTATGAAACCTTTACTGAATCTAATTCTTTTCAGCGACTGACAAAATTAGACTACGATTTATGCAAGAATCAGGGTTTTTCCCTCTACAAATTCACTCCCTTTGGTTAAAATAAATATGTCAACCTGCCGACATAAGAGGTAAAAGGAGCGCGAAGAAAGGCTGAATGGCAACTGGCCATCTAAAGTTGGATTTAAGTAAAAATCGTATCTCGAGATAATGCGTAGAATACAGACTGGCTGATGATATGCGCATATAAAATAATCTGCAACAGAAAAACCTATACGGCAACCAGTCAGAAGTCTTTAATTACGTTGAAAATTGTCCCTGATAAACGAATAAATGTCTGAATAGACTACAATTCCAAGAGAGACTACAAGACTGGCAATGATTCGGTATGAATATTTTCAGCCATTAAACATTTCCAATATTAAACAAATACGGAAATAAGACTAAATCTTAGGCAAGAAGATGACAAGATTCTAGGAAAGCGAACCTGTAAACCGGACTTGGAAGAACAAAACTGGAACCCCAGGAAGTTCTCTATCACCTGAAATCCAAAACAGGAAGACAGACCCGGAAGATAATCCCAGAACACCAGAAAGATCCATGAAAACCGGAAATGACCTTATCGCCGGCTGTACGAAATCCGGATGAGGAAAAATAGGAAACGGAAATGTGTAAACCGGAAGTAGACTACCGGAAACTGATCAAGATCCTACAACCCGGATGTACAGAATTACCGGAAGAGGAAGCTGAAAAAAACCGGAAACGGATATAGATGAATGATGCAATGCCAGGTCCAACAGACCCAGATAAGCATTCTTCCTACCGGAAGTAGCAACACTACTACCGGAAGAGGAAGCTGAAAAACTGGAAACGGAAATAGATGAATCATGCAATGCCAGGTCCAACAGACCCAGATAAGCATTCTTCCTACCGGAAGTAGCAACACTAATACTGGAAGAGGAAGCTGAAAAACCGGAAACGGAAACAGATGAATGATGCAATGCCAGGTCCAACAGACCCGGATATGCATTCTTCCTACCAGAAACAGCAGCACTACTGCCGGAAACGGAAAAACCGGAAGTGGACGGAAAAGCCAGAAAATCATGAGACACCGGATGTTCAGCCAAGCCAGACAATCACAGTGCTCATATCCGGATGCCCGGTAAAACCAGAAGACAAACCGCAATGCAAACCCACTTGCCCGGATAAGCCAGGAGCAGACGGGAGCAGAGGAGATGGAAGATCTCTTTTCTGGAAATAAGAATTACGGGAAAGATGAACTTATGCATGAGATGAAGGATCGGAAGCTTCCGCCACCAATGCCATCGCATGAGGGTTATGCAGACCCTCAAGACTTATATGGTCTTTTGTCTGGCTCCTACCTGAGGATGAATAACCAGACTTATTCTTTGAATCACCAGACTTTTACTTCAGAGATATCATCTCTTGTCTGGAAGTGCGTGAAATCTGACTGAAGACTGGAATCACAGTGATTCCTGAATAAAATGTTTGAAAGCACTATAAAGGATCTACGCAATAAGTGGTACTTGGCTATTTTATAACATGGTAATTTGATGGTATATAATAGGCATGGTTTCTCGAAAACGGGAGTACTGACACGAAAACTGGTAACTCAAAACTAGAGTTACAAAAACCTTCTAAAACACCATGACATGAAAGTTAAACATAACATAGGCAAGATAGATTTCATGGTAGGCATGTTTTCTTGAGTCAGAGAATTAAATGTAGCTGAGCTTTTCAGTGCAAAGCTATAAACTTTTATCCATATGATAGCAGGCGAACTGATCTGCTAGCAGAATATTTGAAAAGTGAATCAGTTTTCACATTTGGGACCTACTGCGCATGCGCGAGCGTGCTTAGTGACAGGCGTCACCAAGGAGTGTGTACAGACTGGTGCCAGTCTATTGTACGGCTAATGCAGGGGGTCCCTCTACCAGAAGCCTGGTTGAGGGTCCACATGGTGATGGTATTGGCATTAGGGAGTATGTAAGCGAGCATAAAAATCTTATTCTGATAGCTAAATGCAGATATTTGATTTAGCAAGTAGTGATTGAACGGTAATGGATGTTTTTGTGGTGTAATAACAACATTAGTTCAGCTGACCGCCAAATCAGCGAAGCGAAAAGCACATTATTGCTGATTGCAATACAGATACATATACCGGTATGTATACAGACTTCAGACATGTCAGATCAACCATTAACTCACCTGTTTGTATTAAGTCACAGTTCTGAAAGAAACAGAGAAATAGATGGGTTAATAGACCTATATACGGCAGTGATGTAACTTAATGTTTTCAGATGGGTGCCATTAGGGAAAGCTAAAATTGAAAAGTAGTTGCCCTGAATCACTTTCAGTTGCCCTGACATGCCTGACTAGCTGAAAGATGGTATATTTACTCAAAGATCTTGTGGACATATAAACAGCAAGTCTCTAATTGTGGAACCAATTAAGGAATTCCAAATATCAGGCAAACATTTGCTGAACTATTTCCCATAATTTTTTCCGACAGCATAGACCGAAAAGATGACACTTACAATCTTTGTATACCCAATGCGAATTACCTAAAAATGTGGCTTGCCTTAAACAAGTTAAAGGGCAACTGATATAGGATTAATTCATATATCGGATTAATTGATATATAGATTGACTTGCCAATCATCACCTTTTTACACCACTGTAAGGAACTTCATAAATAAACAAAAAGGTGAAGGATACAGAATTTGAATTATCATTTAAACAATATTAAATACTAAACTGGAATGTGCAATTGATGGCATGCAACACCAATCCATGAAGACAGCACACATGGCATGAATGACGGATAGAATTTTTATATTTCACCATTTGACCCCACCCCCTGCCATGGGGAAGAGCCCAATGTAAATGCCATCTGATATTCCGCAATCATATAAGTAACACAACACGTTATGAACATTGAATTCTACCAAACGTATTCTTAGATATATGCGTCACAGAGAAAATATTTATGATATTTGACCGCACCCTCTGACCAATATGTACTAAAGCAATGGGAAATTTTTAATGTCTTCTCGAGAACCACTGGGCTGATTTCAAGTATATGTGGCATAGAGATCAAAGTTTGTTCAAGGGAAATTGATTAGCCCAAATGGTTTGGCAGCCATCTTGGATGACCTACATGTAGTTTGTAACGCGAAAACAACTCCAGAACCGCTGAACAGATTGGCCCAAAATTTGGGATATGATTAATTGATTATGGACGAAGGGCCATTAAAGTTTGTTTAAGGCAAGTTGATACGTCTAGAAATATGGCCGCGGTGATCCAATCAAAATGTAGCGTGTTTGGCAGCCATATTGGATTTTTTTATTTGATGGATTCTGAAAACAAAATTGGTTTTATATAGGTTTTCGGGTATTCTGATTATAAATTTGCCATTTTCAAAACTGTCGGATGAACGGTTTGGCGGTCATCTTGGATTTCTTTCCCTGCCAAAAGCTACCACAGTAAAACAAAAGGGAATTTTAAATGTCTTCGTGAACCACTGGATCAACTTCAATTATATTTGACAGGAAGGATACTTAGGGCATAGAGATTCAAGTTTGTTCAAACGAAGCCAATCCGCTAATTATAAGAATGCACTTCTCGCAAGAATTGAATTAAACTTATTTTAATTACCATCATAGGACATCAGATGGTTAAAAATGTCTAAAAACCTATCTTTTCCTGCACTAATATTTTATAATTTTGGCCCGTTGTTTGCTAGAAAAATCATAATATGAAATGAATATTTTGAGTGATATTTTATATCAATTACTACAGCCTGGTTAGCCAACTATTTCCCGGAATTGTGTGCCTTTGTTAGTACTGACGGCCCAACAGCCCAAGTAAAGAGGAACCCAACAATATGAGAAAAACTTCTAAATTCCCCATCAATGCAGATAGCCAGGAAAATTAGTAAACCATGTTTACATTCATATCAAACGTGTTTGACTCATAACATTGATATTTGTCATTCACTGGGCGAGTTTACACGGGACGAGATGGTCACTGGTTACTGGTATCTTGCGATGTCCACGCGGAAATAGTTGTAAGTTCGTGGCAAATTCAAATCATTTGTAGGGATGATTTGGGGGGGATCTTCAGCCATTTTGAGATATGATTTAACTGAACAGTTAAAATTTAGCGTTTACTATCAGGATTCATGTAATTTCTTGGTTTTATTGTGGAAATTTGCAGCGACTATTTAATCAGCGCTGTTATACGTTGAACATGGAATCATACTACTCAAGCCTCACTCCATTTTTCCTATCGGAATAATACCGGTATTAAAGGTTTAATGGTATGAAAATTGATATCGATACCAATATAAATTTTTCTTATACCGTGAAGCCCAACCAATGGCCAACAATTCTATGTGAGGGCTGTTCCCCAATCAGTGTAACCTAGTACTATGGTCCAAAGACATGCCAAAATTTTTCATTCATGTTTCTGAATCACTAGTGCCTACAGATTACCTTATAGGCCAGAGGTAAAATACATGTAGTCGATGTGTTATGAACGATGAAGTTTGAAAATCACCTTTTTAAAAAATAATAGTATTTTCTTATATTTTGCATTGGAATGATTTAGAAGACCAACTGTCAATTTTATGAAGTTATACCCCAAAATCATTTTTCTTGTATCTGTAACATAATTACATTGAAAAATGTGTAAAATCTAACTTTTTTAACAAATTCTTTTAATAGCAATAACTATTTTGTTTAATATTCACCCAAATGTAAAAATCTACAGTACCCTAAAAGAAAAATCAGACAGATATTCCTGAAATGACAGTCCCGAAATCTAATGAATAGGTCGAGTTTTTACGAAGACAATTATTTTTGACACAACCTATGTAGCTAATATCTACATGATATATAGTGATTACCATTAATAATTCCTGGTTATAGTCAAAGACTTATCTAGTATTAGTAATAACATTGCAAACCACCAAACTCATGTGAAAAATGGCTGCTCAACAGTTGTAGACGCCCCTCAACATAGCCAGTTGTGAGTCTGCCAGTTGTGATTTCACATCGGATTAATTCACAGAATATGTATGTATCTGTTTTTTTGTCAATAGCCATCACCAAGGATACACTAAACTCCCTAGATTTACAAGGACCATGTAGTAAACTTGCATAATTAAACTATGTCATTCCGGAGAAGAAACATTTTTTGACGGACTGTCCTCACTTATTATTAAAATTCAGTTTAGTGTGTTTGTATTTCCGCATTCAAACATCTACTTTGGAATAGTTAACTGTAGTTAAATTATTAAGACAAAAGGAAAATGTCAAACAAGATGCACTTTTGTGATGTACAAGCAGAAAGAATAAGTCACTGCATGGGAATGTCAAGCTATAAGACCACTACATGTCGAAGATTTTGCAAAATTTATAACTCAAAATATTTTGGGTAATTCATCGGTAAGAGTTCAAATATTACAAAGACCTATGACATATATGACTTGCCCAGTGGAGTATTTATAAATGCTTAATAAGTGGACTCACCTTAAGTACTGAATCACATCTGTTGCGCTGTATCACAGACTTAAGCAGACTTGACAAATTACCTGTAAACAGATTAAAGAAGTGTGTCAAAAATATTCACAAGCAAATTAATGGACAGTTCCATTTTCAGCTATGCGCCGCCCATCTCAATCTACGCTCCACCCAGCCTCGCTCATGTTGGGATCAATCAATCTCCGAACTAGCTGACTATCAATTTCCAGAAAACTGTTCAGGTAAGCTGTTGAATATTTTGAAACTAATTTGACTGGGCGCTTCATCCTACACGCTGCTTAGCTGATTATGACATCATATGATGTCAGATTGATAGATGAATATCCTGAAAATGTGAATTAGCCCTTTCAATCTCACTAGCTAAGTAGCTTTCGCAATAAGCGGTGGGAGGAAGAAGAGCTCGAGATACTGTATATAATTTTTGTGCATCACTTTTTTTGCTAAGCAAACCAATGCCAAATCTCTTAAGCCTGTAATACTCATATCATCCTAAAATGCCATCTGCATTGGTCTAGAGATATCTCCATTTGCAGACCAAGAGAACTGTTTTTGAAAATGTACCACTGGATTGACTGCCAAGCCAGTTATTCCATGGTAAATTAAAAAAAATTCCCATTTCCCTTTCTCCGAGATCTAACAATACTTACCGTTACATTACATATTGATAACAGCACCCTTGGGTCTGTCGCCTAAGAATGCAGGAAATGTCAATTTCCCTTTCTCCGAGATCTAACAATACTCACCATTCTGTTACTTCTGATATACAGCTGGCCTTGACAGCGGCTCTACGATTATAGACTTAGAAAGCTTTACCGACTCCTGGGAACCGGGTACTCGGCTCCCAACTGCCGAGTACCCGTTTACCATAGAGCTCATATTGTTTGCATAGCCACCAAACAAGAGAAAACTATGGCTTGCCTCCGTGGGGCTGGGAGGCTGGGTCCGTAACAGAATGGTGAGTATTGTTAGATCTCGGAGAAAGGGAAATTGACATTTCCTGCATTCTCCTTCGATCAATACTCACCATTCTGTTACTTCTGATATACACCAGATTTGATCAGTAACCTGGTGGGAAGGGGCAAGCCATACATGCTAATTTTGCCCCTTGGAGAAAGATTTTAGACTTCAAACTTGACTAACGGAGACCTAAAAGGACCGTCAAGTTCACGGAACCGAATCACATTCGCGTCACAGCACCCCCCCCTTTTTCCTCCTAAGAAAAGGGAGAGAACTAACGAACATGTATCTCGCCTGAAAACACCAATATGCCAAGAGGGTTAACTACTCCCCACATATTGCTTGTATTAGCCTGGGAATGAGCATGAATATATACGATGAATGAACATGATACATATACATAATACAAAAAACTCTCACTTATTGAATTACCTTATGATAACAGGACTTCAGACGTACCGCCTACAACCATTCACCGGTTCGGCCATCAGTGACACAATCTGGTTGACATCCTCTCGCTTGACCATGCCTGCTTTAGGTTCTTTTCTTACCAAAGTGAAAAAAGGGGAAAAGCAGTGTGGTCACTAACTATCGTTTCAAAACAGCTAAAGCGAGTGGATTGGCTGAGTCTGACACATCCCTCATATAGTAATCCGTAAATGAGGACTCACAGTGCCATTGTGCAACGGCCATGATGTCCTCTAACGGAACACCATTGTAAAGGGCGGTCGAGGCGGCTATTCCTCTAACATTGTGTGCCCTTACGCCCTGCACCTGGTGCCCAGTCGCCATCTCGTGAGTAGTCTGAATGCATTCGACCACCCAACGAGAGATAGTATCCATGGATGCGGCGCCATAAGGCTTTTTATGGCAGATCCACAGATGTCTATCGTTCGACCGTAACGAGTCAGTCCGTTTCTTGTACTTAGTCAAAGCACGGACCGGGCACCAGACACTGGCATCACGATCAAACCTAGTTAACTTCGGTATAATGATCGGTTTGCCGGGATATCTCAAAGATTGGTTCTTTGACATAAACTCTGCTCTTGGCAGAAGACGCAGACCTTCTCCAGAAACAATAAATCGGTTCCTCTCTGCCGAAAGCGCATGGATCTCACTGCGCCTTCTAGCTGAGGAAGCTGCCAATAGAAAGACCGCCTTTAGAGTCAAATGCTTTAGACTAGCCGAACGCAACGGTTCGAAAGGGTGCTTGGCCAGTACATTAAGCACTAAAGATAGACTCCAGGCTGGAATGACTACCGGTTGTCTCGGGCGGAGATTGCTCATTCCCTTCAACATCACATTTAACTGGGCCACCTCTGGACTATCCCTGTTGGCTAGACAAGGGATAACTGATGCCAAAGCTGACTTGTATCCAGCAACTGTGACGGGAGCTAGTCCTGAAAAGAACAGCTCACAGAGAAAGTCTGCTATTTGCTGAATAGTGGATTGAAAGGTATCAATACCCTTTTCTTCACACCAGTCTGCAAATCTGTTAACCTTGTTGTTATATGACTTGAAGGTTGACCTCCTTCTCGCAGCCGCGATGAAATCAGCAGCCTGTCGAGAAAAGCCTTCCGACGTGGAACGTTGTTTGACAACATCCACGCAGTCAATTTGAACATTTCGGGACGCTCGTGTAGGAAGCGTCCCTTGGCCTGGGAGATTATGTTCGGAATCTAGGGCAACTGCACAGGATTTTCCACCAGCAGATCTAGAAGATCCGTGAACCACGCCCTGCTCGGCCAATACGGCGCTATTAGCAAGACCAGACACGGCTCCTCCCTGACCTTCACCAATACCTTCGGTAGAAGAATGGTGGGTGGGTACGCGTAAGCGTGCATCCCTCTCCAGCTTATCGCCAGAGCGTCTGTATCGATGGCATTTGGATCTGGAATCGGCGAGACATATGTCATGATTTGAGCATTTTCCTTTGTGGCGAACAAGTCCACGTTGGGTTTGCCCCAATGCTCGAAGATCCGTCGTAGAACTGGAGGGTTGAGGGACCATTCTGTTGGCAAGATTCTCTGTCTGCGAGACAAAGCATCCGCCAGAATGTTCAATCGGCCAGGAATATGAGCTGCTTTCAAAACAACCGAGTAATTCCTGCACCATTGAATCAAGTGCCACACCCTGATGCACAGGGTGGGCGACCTGGTCCCTCCTTGGCGATTTATATATGATACTACTGTCGAATTGTCCGACCGTATCAATATCACCTTGCCCCTGATCATCGGAAGGAACTCTTCCAACGCCAGTTCCACTGCCATCATTTCCAACAGATTGATATGCAGCTGACTCTCCGGGAGAGTCCATGTGCCCGAGACCTGGTGTTCTCCCAGGCAGGCACCCCACCCCTCCAGCGATGCATCCGTGTAAACGGACAGCTGGGGGTGGGGTAGGTGCAGCGAAACCCCTATTAGGAGATTCTGACGCTGTTTCCACCATAGAAGATGCGATATTATCGGCTCCAAAACTGGCACCAGTTTTGACAGGGGTTCTGTTCTCTGTTTCCACAGAGACATCAGATACAACTGGATAGGTCTTCGCATTAGAGCAGCGTACGGGATAACCTGCTCCATAGAGACCATCATGCCCAGCATCTGAAGGAACCGCCTCGCCTGAATGTGGTTTCCCACTCGAAAACTCCTGAGGATGGCTAACAGAGACACCACTCTGGGCTCTGACGGGTAAACCCTGCCCTCCTCGAGGTCGAATCGCATCCCCAAATAAACGAAATGTTGAGTGGGTGTCAACTCGGATTTCTCCTCGTTGACTATCCAGCCTAGATCTGAAAGTAACTTCAGAGTCAGAGCAGTATCCACGTTCAACCTGGCTGCCGAGTCTGCCTTGAGCAGCCAGTCGTCTATGTAGGTGTGTAGCGCCACGTTCTCTTTTCTGAGAAACGCTGTCACCGCAAGGACCACTCTTGTGAAAACCCTCGGAGCTGTCGACAGGCCATACTTGATTCTGAAACGCAAATCTCAGAAACCTGTGCCAACTCCGATTCATCGGAATGTGGAAATATGCATCTTTCAGATCGATCGATACACACCACATTCCTTTCCTCAATCCCGCCATTACCGACCTCGGTGTTTCCATCTGGAACCGAGGCGTATGGATAAACCAATTTAATGGCCTGAGATTGAGTATGGGTCTCCATCCCCCTGTGCTCTTGGGGACAAGGAACATGTTTGAATAGAAGCCTGGAGTGTTCCGGTTTGCTGTTTTATTGCTCCCTTCAGAAGCAAACCCGACACTTCCTTTTGAACGGCTTCTAACTTGTCTGGCTCCCTTGGTACGGGCGTCCAGACAGGTGCCAAAGACAGATTTTGTGGCGGAAAGTCCCACCACTCCGGCATGTAACCCTGGGATAACCATCCCAGGACCAGACTGTCTGACGTCACACCTCGCCAGGCCTCGACGAAACGCATGAGCCTTCCACCCACCATAGACGCCTCGACGTCTAACGGGGTTGTCCGGCTCGCAGTCCGCACCCCCCCCCTCTTTCTTAACGAGAGAGAGTGAGAACCATTTCGTTCTAGGCACGACGGGTATAACTGGCACCGCTGTTCCTGTCGCACAGGCGCGGTCCAGGCGGATATGAAGGGAGCTTGCGTACCCTCAGGTACGCTTCGGCCCCTTCTGTCCGCCCTTTGAGGCCTTACCCTTCCCCTTGCCCTTCCCGCCTCTAGGGCGGTCAGGAGCAACATTGGGGAGAGTAGGCGCCTCTACAACCTTCCTGGGTTTCTTCGCCGGCGCCGGCTCCGAGAACCCAGCCGAAACAGAAGTCGCAACAGGCCTGGCTTTCGCCTTGCTCTTCTGCTTCTTCTGTTTCTTTGAAGGCTGTCCCGTTAGCGGTTTGCCCACAGCCCCTAGTGCGTGCGCTTGCCGCACTAGCTCTAGCTGTAGATTTACCGCTAACCGATTCTGCGCGATACTGGCGGTGTCCTCTAAGATGGCCCGCGCTTGGCCACCAAAGATGCTAGGCCCTGTCAGGGGCGTCCCAAGAAGACGCTCCCTGACTGCCGTAGCCGGACGCATATGGTCAATGACCATTTGCCTCCTTGACTTCGTCACTCGCGCTTGCACCCTTGCCAATGCGTCCATTGACAGCACCAAGCCGTCATTAACACACGAGAGCGCCACAGGGTGGCCTGCCCCCGCTTCAGCCCACACCGACTGAAGGAGACGATAAGAGTGATTGACAGCGCTCATCGCTGCCCTCACACCCTCATCGCATAGGGCCAGGACTTCTTCCTGGTGTACCTGGGACTTATCCACTAGTGCCGGACCGGGGCCACCCGACCCGGCACTCTGGACTCCCAGTACCCATCGGTCATCCTCCGTGACCGACGGGACTACACCATACCTGTCGTATTCACCCCGCGGAATACGACATCTTGCCCGCACCTCCCTGGAGGCCGCAGGGAGCTGACCCTTGGTCATTAGTTGTTTGCTATAAATAGCATCCAACAAATCTATGAACCGTGGATCCAGTCCCACTGACTGGATCCGGGCCGCGGGCAAAATCCCCGTCCTAATCGACGCAACCGACGGACGGGGCGCATCTTCATCGGCCGAAACCACAGACGGGTCAACCCTGGCTAGCCATGCCAGAGCATCTGACCAATCTACCTCCGATGAAGACACCCCCCGCAAACACGTCACCCGTTGACGTGCTCACGGGTCTGCCAGCCACGGCCTCCCGCAAGGAGCCACGGCTGACACTCCGCTACCACACGGTTCCGCCGCCACCCCATGGGGTAGGTCCGCACGGAAAACCGTACGGACCCGTAACAGTCGCGTAACCATAGCCGGACACGGGCGCCAACGGCACCCCACGTCCGGCTGCCGGACCAGGCGAGATAGGTGAGTACCACGCCTGGCCCGGCACACCCGTTCCCCTGACGGCTGGTGACAAACCAAGCCGCGCGGAACCGGTGCAAGGTAACGGATTGGCCTCAGCCGCAGGCGGAGCCGCTGACCTGGCTTGTGCCAAACCAGACAAATGGAGGCCGGTTCCGTCCAGGACGGAATCAACCTCCATATTCTCCACCTGCGGCTTCATGGGCCGCAGCAACCTCTCCTCCTCGTCTTCAGACTCCGAAGAGCCGTCCTGGCGGACGGCTCCCACACCTGACGGACCGGCCACCGCTACTGGACCACCCGGAGGTGGCCGCAGAGAGACAGAACCTGTCTGGCCGAAGCCAGACGGGACCGCCAGGGGGCCGTATGAGACGGCCCCCTCGGTAACCAGTCCAGAATCCTGTCCGAGGACAGGATCCGTACCAGGCATGGGGAGATATGTGAAGAAAACAACAAAATGTATAACAAACTGCTGTCTCACACAGTAAAACCGCAGACCACACATCTACTCAAGAATTTTGAAACCACCGATCATTGCAAACCGATCGTGATCGCACGTAAACTTGATCATTCAAAAGTTTCCGGTACCATTTTTAGTACGCAGCACCCAGAATAAGATGCGCGAATTAATGAAAAAATTGTTCTTCACATAAACATCCGAGCGACCGGGTGTGACGTCACCCGCTCGGATTCTACGGAGAACGACGTCAGCCGATATTCGTGTTAGAAATACCGTAGCAAACACCTATTTTCATATCTGCCGATCGCCTGTTGGGGGTTAAAGAAGGCGATCGTCTGGCATATATCGTTGTTAGCACACGTCCCAGATTCTATGGGGTCAGAAATTGGAACATGCGACACAACGAAATTTAGAGACCTAAGTCTTTTAACTATGGATAATAAAGAACAATACAACCTGGTTGTCTTGGGCGGTATTCTCCATAGTCCTTAGTTAATCCTTTCAGAACACACAAACTATCACCGATTAAAGACTTAGATTATTTAAAACACTAAAATCCCTAATGCATGTATCGCTCTTGTTGCTATGCAAACAATGAGCTCTATGGTAAACGGGTACTCGGCAGTTGGGAGCCGAGTACCCGGTTCCCAGGAGTCGGTAAAGCTTTCTAAGTCTATAATCCTAGAGCCGCTGTCAAGGCCAGCTGTATATCAGAAGTAACAGAATGGTGAGTATTGATCGAAGGAGAACTAGCAAAACTAGATGGCGAACTATAGCTATAGGTGACCTATGAAGAATCTTGACGAACGGTATGACCGAAAATTTTGGCATTAGCATAAGGCTTTTGGACGTTAGCTTCGGCCTCCGCCACCACTGCTTGAGGTTATGCCTATCACCCTCAAGACTAATGTGGGTTTGACCTGGTAAATTGCACGAGCCCACCTTCGAGAGTTGTCGCTCTAGACTTTGTTTAGACCTGCTTACTTGCATTGACATTAGAGGAATCGGTTAACCCCATATGCGGGAACGCCCGCTAGCCGGAATCAGAAGAAACTTCCTGTTTCTTGGCCTCCATGATGGCAGAAGATATTCTTTCGGCTAAAGATTTAGACAAAACTGCAGCGAAGGATTTAAATCTCGCAAATAAAGCTATCACTGCTTCTGAATTCGCCGAAGAAGTCAACCCCCCCCCCCCCCCTCCGTTGCTGCTGGTTTGGACATATTAGAATATTGCAAAAGACACAGCTTTTGTCTACTAGCAACGGAGGAAGGGGAAGGACGACCATAGGACAGCGCTGTAAGGACGAATAATCCTTAAAGAAACTTAGATACGAACGCAGACCACCCTATGCAAAACCCGCACATCGATGTGGGGGTACACGTAGTGCACTTAAAACAGAAATATCCTCTATACTCCACAGAGTGAACTCGTTCACAGATCGAGGACGTGCACTTGATTTATCGGTCATTGAAACAGACTCTTAAGAAACGAAAAAAGATTACGAAAGAAGCATACAGCTTAGAATTTCGATAAAAGGAGTCTAGAAACATGCAAACGCCTTTCAAAGAAAGGCCGGAAAAGTTTAAATTCAAGATTGTTTTCTATCATAGGGAAATAAATGTAATTCCTTGTAAAGCACTATTTTTTCTTTTAACTGAAAGTGATTAAGGGCTCACTGGAGTAATAGTGTGTTTTTATATGATGATGACTTAGGCATATTAAAGTTGTTACAACGAAAACGAAACCCACAAAAACCGGTAACATTTATATACATAGTTATAAAGTTCAATATAACCACGAAATACTTCCAAAAACATAATTTTGGGAGGATAGACTTCATAGTAGGCATACGTTAGCGTGAGGAAGTCCTTCAATAGTAAGCTGACACAGCGCAAAGCTATAAAAACTTTCTGATAATATTTGTGCAGTTGTTCTGCTTGCAGAATAATTGAAACGTGAATCCGTTTCCTATTTGGGCTCCAGTGCGCATGCGCAAGCGCACTTAGTGACAGGCATCACTATGGAGTGAGTACAGACTGGTCAGGGTATGAAATAACGGTCCGACATCGGTCATGTCCGATCAAATCTGGATGGGTAAAAATTTAGAAATGCAGGAGATGGCCTCTGAGAGCATCTAGATTAAAGAAATTTCCCCCCCCCCAGGTTAGTCAACTTCCGCTTTTTTGTCAGATCAAATTGACTCTCCTTATTTCAGACCCTGACTGGTGCCAGTCTATATCAGTTAATATACTGGAGATGAGTACAATTATAATCGATTCACGCCTGTGTTCATTGTGTTTATATCCCGCCGCGCCATGCACGTGTCGAATAATTACTAATCACAACACAAAGATCTACAATAAACAAGCTAACAACGAATCGCCATATAATTTTCTTTCTTTCGCTGCAGACCCTGAGTCTGTCGTGAAATGCCAAGTATATACTTAGTTGCAGAGGAATTCTTTTTAATTCTAGAGTTAGCAATTTCAGGCTGAGTAATAATTTTTAATTTTTGATTTAGTTGTCATGTCAAATTAAAGAAAATAAAGCAACAGCATTCCAGATTGTTTGATTTTGAACTGTGCATTCTGTTGATTACTCTTAAATGTAAATCGTACATTCTGAAAGCAGCTATAAACTGCACTATAGGACAAGTTTACGCCGTTACGCTCGTACCTACTCAAAGCTGCCATCCTATGTATGTGAATTGCACAGTATCTCCCCGGATCCTAATATTAGCATCTTCGCATTACTCCGGTAATGACTTAAACACGTCCTACAAAGGGAGGATATAACCGGAAGCTGATACATCATGTAATTTAAATTTTTTTCGCGGCGACATTTTATCTCAAATTTTGATGAAATAAATAATGTTTATTAAACTATACGCAATATTTAGGGGTTCCAATTAATAATTTCACTCCCGCGAAGATGGATATAAGCGTAGGATGGTAAGAATTTGTCACATGAAAATGTGTTCTAATTTCGTGCTAGTTTTGCATCATTTATTTCAACTTTTTCTAAAAAAAGGCATGTTACCCCGGTTTATACTTTTGGGAATTTGGGCCTACGATTTAATCGAAAATCGCAATTTTTTTGGTAAAATCGATCGCGATGTTTCAAAACAAAAATCGTGCAAGCCCACTTGTAAGCAATGGCTTCCAGTCATATTATTTTCAAAGAATATGCTTTAATTTGTAAAGAATTCCACCTGCATCAAAGAACTACTGTCTTAATGGCCCAAAAAACAACAGGGGTTGAAATGTTTATAAAATTGTACCTGTGACAGGTAGATTTTTTTGTGTAACTGTCACCAAACATTTGTACTTGTACAAGCAGCGTACATTTCTAATATAAAACAATAACCCGCAAGTCCGCCACAATAAAAAGCGTAACCAGCTATAAGGCATTTAGTAGACAGCGTGACCCTTCTTAACTTGTACGCTTTAAACTGACAATTTAGTGCAAATGCGATTACTGGAAATAAGAGTTACTATGCACAGGTTTTGCTGACATATAGTCCTGTTTTCTCGGTCGCTCCAAAGCAATGAACCACTTAAATATCAGGTGGTATTATTGTCAGAATCTCCCAATAATAATATATTGGGTCATATAACCCGTAAAAGTGAGCGCTAACATATTGCTTTATCACGTTTTAAAAGCGGCACAGTGACTAGATTTTTCGTTCGCCATTAGCCATCAATATTAATCGCGAGAGTCGCACAGAGATCGGTTGAAATAAATCATGTGATTAATTCCTTATGAATGACAACGAGGCATGTGGTCAAAATTTTACTACAATAGTAATTTTCATTCATGCCTATTGAAATCGGATATCCCACGAGCCAATCAAAAAATAAGTGCGCACTATCGATTATTATTAACTACGACTGCGCAGTCACGCGAGACATTTCTCATTACCGGTGAATTAGCAGAAACCCCTCTAGGCCGATTCGTGACATAATTTTTATTGTTGAAATTAGTAACTGAGATCCAGGCGTTCTGTAAGAATGGAATGTTTACGTATTTGGAAGCGTTTATTTATGAGAATCCAGTTGGATTTCCGTATTTTTCAATTTCGGGAATATTACGAGAATCGGATTCCCGGATTCTCGTCGAATTTCGAGCCCTGAATTATTGTGTATCATGGTCCAATAATACATCGGGAAGATGCCAGATGACGGTTGCACGTACTTGCATGCAATGGTTTATAATCGAAGTCCGTTGTTGATGCATAACGTGTGGCGAGACTAGTTCCCGGCCTATGTAGTAATGCTAGCGGAAACACAACGGAAGTTTGTCTCTGACACATGTGTGCTGTCGCTTATTTATAAAATTTGACAGACAGATGTTATCGATCTTTTAGATGGTTGAAAATGCTAAATTCCGTTGGAAGTAGCATGTTTCATATCAAAAAGTTGTTGAAACTTTTCTGTTTTCAACGATCAGAGATAACTACAGTTCTGGGCTTCGTCACTTACATGACCATTTTTTCGTTCACGGTAATTTTACTTCTCGTAACCGACACACGAACGAAACGATCGTTCTCGCCCAATTTTGAGGGCTTGAATACCCAATTCACATTCGAAAAGATTTGCTTTTCTCAGCATTGTAATTTTGGTAATACAAATAGTGACGTTGTCAAACTCAATGTCGTCTGCACTTCCGCGTTCTTAATGCAATGATGATTTTGCGCATCCACGTACTAGATCTGCGTTTATTTACGACAAAAAAATTACATCTAGGTTATCTTCTTGAACACTGGTTAAGTCAAAGACCTAAGTGTGATGGCGTAACTTACACTTCTTTGTGAATCCGGGTCCAATATGGCAGATGAGTTATAAGTATAACCCACCAACAAACTCACACACACACCAACTGGCTCCCTGATTTTGGACAGTCAATGCTTGGCTGGCAGCTTTGAAGTTGTCTTAAAATGTATACCCAGTGTTGTCCAAGAATGGTACTGTTTGACCATCAATTTAGTACACGTTGAATTGGTAAGAGTTGTCAATGGCAGGAACTGACGAACTGTTAGTGTTATCTCAATATCCGCTCGCTAAGCGAAAATAGGGCACGGGTTCCCCACTTCAGTTAGCTTATCTTAAAATAAACAAACCAATGCGAACACTATTTTAATATGATGCATAAAAAGTGCATAATGAAATCATCTTGGTATACTAGTATAACACCAACCATGTCAGCTTTCTAAATGTGAAATTGCGCCTCGGTCTTTGTGAAGAAGTTCACCCATCAGTATTCCGTATCATGACGAGACGACATTCTACAAGAATGAAGAACGATCGTCGGCTTTTTTATTGGGCGGCGTAACAGCTATACTGCATGATACGGGGCTTAGAGACACATTTAACATTAAAAGCCTTATAAGTTGATCTTTTTTTAATCTTACCAAAATGTCGGGAAATGCCGATTAATCTGTGTATTCTAACGGTAGCGATAGAAGTAGTGAAACGCACATAGACATTCAACAATGGCTTCTTTTCCGATAGCTTTCACTCGCTGAAACTCAACATCGTCGCTGATTGGTTGACAAACCAATGACATCTTCCGCCTTATTTTTAAAGCAAGGGAGGGAACTCTGTATAAACATAGGTTGTCGTTACTCATTCAGTTATCTATCTATAACGATGGAGGATAAATATAGACAAATTTAATGTTGTAATGTCTCTTTGTCTAATATATGTTAGGGGTTCATCACCACATAGGCTTTGCCTTTGATGGACTACATGTCCTTTGTATATAAATGTGAAATGCTACTAATATGAAAATAGGCGTTGCCTATAAGCGAACGCGGACACCATTTATTGCTTAAATAAATAGGACGAATTTGTATATGGTCGAAATGTCCTAAATACGTATGCCCATCTATCGTACTTTGAGGCTAATTTTTGTCATGCGTGTAGGGCATTCTGGTAAATTCAGTCCACCATATTCACAACAATGCGTCTGCCCATTGCCAGTGATATCCGCGAGCATTGTTGCATCTTCGGGTAACAAAGACCGGCTCCTAAGGCCGGTGGAACTCAATCGTTCCGGGGGGGGGGGGGGGGGGGGGGGGTGGGGGGGGGGTAGTGTGGGGGTCATGCGACCATCGTCGCGAACATTAAACACATCAGTCTCATCCCATGAATTGGTGTCACCGGTATGCCTGTCCATAGCAATTTCGTGATCTATGGACTTACAAGATTTGATTTGGTGACCTAATTAAAATAAGTATATACAATAGTTTTACCTAAACAGACCGTCAAGTATGCTAGATAAAAATGATGAGCATACGAAAATACAAGACATAGAGACAGCCTGGTGAATTTTTAAACATGGGACCACCGGAGGTACCACACAGACTCACAGGTCCGCAGAGGTACCCCTGTAAATGAGGTTTCCGCATACAAGATCACTGATTAACTTAATATAAGTTATTATACCTCTAAGCTGAAAAGGAAAAAGGAAAATATCCTTTACTTGTGGCGAGAGGCTATGTGCCTCGTGCGGGCATTACTTCTGATGCTGTATTTCTGGGTGAGAAGTGGTAGCCTCGCACGGGCCTCCGTCACAGGAAAATGCTGCCACCACCTAAAGCGGGGGAATAGTATTGGCCAGAACAGGGCACTCATATTCAACCAAAGTGCGGTAAAAAAAGAACCATCCTAGTGAAACTGTAATTAATATGTTGCGTGCTGTTTTACATGAAGACGGGACGAGCGATTCCCGAGGGATTCCCACGTCACCATCTTATGTAGGTCCAAGACACTGAATTAGTGTGTGCCGCTTGTATTTCTGCAGGGTTTCGGCTATGCCTAACCTAACAGTTAAGTTTTAAAGACAAGAACTATTTTAATCCGCAACTGGTGGGGTTTCCTACCTATCTCTGAACATGGCTGTCCGAGGGTGCAGATGCCCCGCCTCCCGTGAGAAGCCTTGGAAAGCATCTACCTCCGAGGACAGCGCACGTACATGTTACTAGGTGTAGCTCGCGGGGTAGTGTCGGGCCGTTCCGGTGTATCATGTCGACTCGCCACGCCACAAGTGCACGACGAATGATGACGCTGGTTAGCATCCAGTCTCTGGGTGACGGACCTTGTACGAGACTGCCCTGCGGGTAACAAAAACCGGGGCCTAAGGCCGGTGGAACTCAATCGTTCCAGTGGGGCCATGCGACCATCATCGCAAACATTAAATACAACTGTCTCATCCCAAGAATTTGTGTCACCAGTATGCCTGTCCATAGCAATTTCGAACTTACAAGATTTTATTGGGTGGTCTAAAAATAGAAGTCTATACAATGATTTTACCTAAACAATTATAAATATGCTAGATAAAACTAAAGTAAGAGCATACGAAAATACGAGACATAGAGACAGGTAGATGAACTTTTAAACATGTGGCTCCCGGAGGTACCACACAGACTCGTAGGTCCGCAGAGGTATCCCCGCAAGGGAAGCTCCCGTCAAAAGACTTAACTAATTAACTTTATATAAGTTATTATACCTCTAAGCTGAAAGGAAGAAGGTTATCTCGGACGAAAAGTTATGTGCCTCACACGGGCACTACTCCTAGTGCTAGTTTGGGTGAGGAGTATTATTCTCGCATGGACCGTCGTCACTGAATCCTTATGAGAGGCAAGTGCCTCCCGTGGGCCTCCATCTCGGGAAGGGGTCGCCACTGCTCAAAGCGGGAGAAGAGTAGTAGGCAAAAATGGGCCCACTCTAATATTTCAACCAAAAATGATTGAGGAAGAAAAGACCATGCCTAGTGAAATTATGACTATAGGGTTGCGTGCTGTTTTACGTGAAGACGGGACGAGCGATTCCCGATGGATTCCATCGTCACCGTCTTATGTGATTCTTAGTATGCTGAATTAGTAGTTGCTGCTTTATTTATGCGGGCCTTCTGCTTCGCTTACTTAGCTTTTAGTTTTTCGAAACAAGAACTATTTTAGGCTGCAAATGGCTGGTATCTACCTAGCTATTAGACATGGCTGTTATTGAGAACCGATGCCCCTAGACATCAATACTGAAGACAGTGCTCATACATGTTACTTAGTAAGATCTCCCAACTGGATAAGAATCCGAACATCTCGCTCCGTAACCACATAAAACGTTACAGGACACAGGTTACTTTTTACGAAAGCATTATTAGGCAATTGTCCTATCGTCATGGTGGGGGTAAGAAAGATGAATACTCACCGTAAATGTCCTTCCCGTAAGGGCATGGCAGATCTAAATACCATGCCCAGACATTCTTATGGAATGGGATCCAAGCAGCCCTCTATGCAGATGACCTCTGGTGCACCGAAGAGTACACAACGACTGCCACGTACAGAATGCAGCTCGCCTTGGACAGAATTACAGCTTGGGCCAATCGCTGGTGTAGTACCATCAACAAAGAAAAATCATCAGCCATGCTATTCTCACTGTCCACCAAAACCAAGGTTGGCAATCTGACACTAGGCGGTACTCCACTCGAGTACGAGGACCAGCAGACATACCTGGGAGTCACCTATGACAGAAGATTAACATGGAAGGAGCACATCCAGAACGCAGAGGCAAAGGCCAGAAGAAAGCTAAACATCATGAGGAAGCTGGCAGGAACAAAGTGGGGTGCCAATGAAAGGATCCTCAAGACCATCTACATAGGTGCCGTACGAGCACACCTTGAGTATGGATCCAGCTCATGGATGACAGCAGCTAAATCTCATCAACAGAACCTCGACAGAGTACAAAACCAGGCACTGCGCATCATCACTGGTGGAATGAGAGCAACACCAATAGAAAAATTGGAGCAGACAGCAGGCATCCCCCCACTTAGTAAAGGAAGGGAATGCAAAGCACTGATCCAAGCTGCAAAGTTCAAATCGTTCAACAACCACCCGATGAAGATCAGGCAGGCACAGCTGTCATCAGGAAGACTTAAAAGATCAAGTGTTGTGAAAGAGACAAAAGCACTTCAAAGGAAACACCAAGAAATGTTGCCAGCACAAATAGAAGACCCAAACCACACCCTTGATCCTCCACCCTGGAAAACAAACTAGAGAGCATAGCTATTCGCACCACAGTACCTCATCTCACAACAAAGATGAACACAGTGATGTGAGCAAGAAGGCCCTGACCCTAGCCATGCTGGAAGAAATGTACCCTCAGGAGACATGGATAAGGATCTACACAGATGGATCAGCCAAACATGCAATTAGGAGCGGAGGTGCCGGACTGCACATACAGTATCCAAATGAACAACAAGAGTCTGCGGCAATACCGACAGGCAAACACTGCACAAACTACAGAGCTGAAGTCGAAGCACTGGTCCATGCAGCTAATTCCATCAGCAGAACAGCAGACCCTATGCACATATTGTCTTTTTATCTGATGCCTGCTCCGTCCTTGAGGCTATCACCAAAGGTAAGCTGCCACAACTTGAAGAAGCACTACAAACCATCAAATGCTTTCGGATAGCATTGCAGTGGATCCCCTCACACTGTGGAGTCCAAGGAACTGAGGAAGCAGACAAGATGGCAAAGGTGGGTGCAGAAGAGAATCAGACAGAAAACATGGTTACACATACAGAGATGAAGACTATCATCAAGTCACTCTATAGAACACCTCAATCAGAAGATGCCTACCATCATCTCTCGAGGCCAGAGCAAGTGACCATTTTTCGTCTCAGAACTGGACATAACAGACCAAACCTATACATGTACAGGCAGTTCCACCCTACGACATCACCCGCTTGTCCTTGTGGAGAAGCAGAACAGAGCGCAGAGCACATACGTCAATGCTGCAGTACGTATCAGCTGCTGAGAGAAGAGATCTGGCTTTTGTCAACCTCTTTTCTTGAAAAGCTGTATGGGCCTGTGGAAGAACTGCAGAAAACCACAGATTTCATCTTGAGAACGGCTCTCCAAGTGTGATACCAGCGATCGAAAAGAAGAAGAAGAAGAAGGTGGGGATACACATCTCGCCCGTCACCGGGTCCTATGGAACTAACCGTTTAACCTGCCGTTAGGTTTATATACAAGTTGCCCAGTTTTGCACTGCGGTGCGGGAGGATTGTTCAGCAAATAAAATAATAATTAAGATATGTTTTCGCAGTGCTTTCCTACATTGGCAAAAGTGCTAACTACTAAGTATCTGAAGATACAAGGGAAATGTATGTGACACCACCCCTGGCCATCATTGCTCGGAAACCACAATAGTTTCCCACGGTCGGATCAGCCCATGCGGGTAGGGACATCCAAACAATTAAGAAGCCACAAGGCTGAGTGGAGCATGAAGAGAGAAAAAATCTTGGAGTTATGAGTCTTACCGGAGTGCGGTGCTAGATTATCGCACTACTGGAAGAGAAGAGCATATTACAGAGTTTGTAATGAAGAAAGTGTCTCTAATCATTTTGCACCTATCCTATCGAGCTGAATTATATATATATATATATATATATATATATATATATATATATATATACACCTGTGCAAAAGTTAAGCACCACCCTATTTTTACGCACATGCGAGGGTATATTCATGTGCTATGAAGAAAGCAATAGCATAAACATGTATGTACCCATCCATCTTAGTGCAAGAGGTAATAATGCAACTAGAGTAATGCTGATTATGATGGTGGGGAAACACTGTATGTTTTTGTTTGAACTTGAAAACGAGGCCTGAATATGGTTACGTTGACACAACTGACAACTATTGCCCTACAGTTGACACACGTGGCTAGATTGTCATTAATGGTGTCTGAAAACGAAGTTTAACATCTGTGCACGAGTTTGAGACTGTCCTTATTAATACCGGGTATATCCACCTTGTGCCTGGATGACGGCCTGGACACGACGTCTCATGCTGGTCACCAACCGACTGATACGCCATTGTGGTATTCGTTGCCATTCAAGATGGAGTGCGTCTGTTAATTCCTGTAGGTTCTGCACAGGAGGATCCCTCCTTCTCACCATGTTTCCCAGAATGTCCCAGATATGCTCAATAGGGTTCATGTCAGGGCTCCTTGCTGGCCATGGTAGGGTTTCGATGACATTCTGGCGGAGGTATTCATGCACAGCTCTAGCACGATGTGGTCGGGCGTTGTCATCCATGAATATAGGGTGGGTTCCAGGTGCATGATTTACAAAATGAGGGACCACAACTCTATCCAGTATGGAATCTTGATATCTTTGTCCATTTAGTGTTCCAGGTACAGTCAACAGATCCAGCTTACAATCAAATGAGATGCACCCCCATATCATAACGGAACCTCCACCAAATGGAACTTCTTCCATGATGTTACGTTGGTCGTACGCCGTGCGTCTGGACCTCCATACACGAGTTCGACCATCTGTGGCATGAAGCAGGAACCGACTTTCATCGGACCAGTGTACCCATCTCCAGGATCTCATGTTCCAGTGTCTTCTTTCGTTGCACCACCTCAGACGCTCCTCTTTGTGGTGTGCAGTGAGGAGAGGACGTCTGACAGGTCTCCTAGCTTTCATGCCAGCAGCATACAGTCTCCTTTTGACGGTAGACATTGACACTCTATTGCGCGTTTCCCATTGCTGGCTGAGCACTCTGCTGTTGGTGAATGGAGATCTCCTAACAAGGCGTACTAGGGCTCGATCATCACGGGCAGTAGTCTTCTTCGGTCTTCCAGATCTAGGCCTGTCCTTCACCTCGTTAGTTTGCCCATGTTTTGCAATCAAACGACTGATTACAGTATGGTTAATGTTCAGCTGTCTGCCAATCTCTCTGCATGACATACCAGTGGTATGCATGCCTATGATTTGCCATTTCACACGATCACTTAACCTTCGTCTTGCCATAGCGGTTCACAATCAAGAGCTAATTCTCTCTGTACAAATAAACCACGGTCATGAACACAAAATTCCTAATCTTGTCGCCTAAATCTGTATGTAATGTTCTACACCTCAAACTGGACTTTTACATAACTGAACACGTGTGCTGTTTCCCGCCACGCATGGACATCAAGCGGCGTGAAGTCATGCATGCATGTGCATTTCGTACTTGGAATTATGTCAGCTAACGCGGGGACAAAAAGTATGGCAGCCTAGTTGTACCATCATGTTTCTACGTTCTATTGTTTTTGCTGGTGCTTAACTTTTGCACAGGTGTATATATACACAAATAAACAAACCAGAACAATCAATACAGTATAATATGATCAGAATTATATATTTTAGGACAGGTTAACGAACCTACTATGGTGCGGTTAGTAAAACACCTTACAGAAAATGAGAATACCTATAAACAAATACAGGAATTATAACTAACGGTCCTAAGACCGTTATGGTACCTTTTAGTCATCTGGACCGTTGTTACGGATACAATGTGTGAAGTACAGTTACTTGAATACGCGGTAGTCATTCTTAAGTTAGGCTACCGTGTTACTGAAATTGATACGTCATTCTGTAGTTGACGTGCATTGATGCATTCTCAGGAAGCTGAAAAGTTCCCGCAGGTCGGTTCCCGCAAGTTGGTTTCCGCAAACAGGATTCCCGCAAGAACACTCATGGAGGGAGTACATCGCTCAGCACTGTAAGCCTAATAGGATGTTTAACGAGCAGTCGGCAAAAGGTACGATAGTACTACTGCTGTGAAGAAAGTTCCCATACACCGATGGCATGCATGGAAGTTGTAAATAACCCGATCACAAGCGGGGGTGTGGGGTGGGGGGTGGGGTGGGGTTGTCAGATGCAAATGAAGATACAAAACAAAGCTTAACGGTGCTGGGTACGTCAGCCGGCTCTGAAGACACACCGGGCAGAGTTTACTTGCTGCGGTCGAAAGTCAGAAGAACCTACACGATTTTAGTGCGTTGACAGTTGAAATACCACTCTTAGGCGTGGCCGGCAGATCCGGCGAGTCATCCATCAAAGAACATTCTGCCTCTACATCTGTAGACTCACATATTCAGGCCGTAAAGGCCTCACCACAAAGTTGTGTTCCGAAGTAGATATTGATATTCGTGAACAGTAATCAGAAAGTTCCAAATTGCTCCCGTAAGTAGGGAGTTTATAAAATTGTTCTTACTGCGGTGGGTTGGCTACTGCTAGCTACGGGAGAAGAACAGAAACTGAAGTCATATGCGTAATAGCTGTCGATCGCAGCTAGTACATGTCCATCCTGTTCGCCCCCTGGCCGAGGATGCTCTCGATCTCTGAATCGCGTCTCATTTTATACTCCTCGTGACGTCACAGGCGCAGGCTCCAACCAATCATCGTTCAAGCAACAGCCAATCAGCGTGTAGCTTATAATAGCGCAGTCAAATGTTCTAGAACATTCTAGAAGTTCTGCGTCCACGTGGTTATGATGTCACGGCAATATTTTGATGATAATCAAGACGGGTTTTCCGTGGATAACTCAGCCATTTCTTAACAGATTTTGAAATGGTTTACAGATTTAAAAAGCCCGTCGAATTCTGTTCTTGATTAATGCCAGATTTAACGGGAAGAGCTAATCAAAAAGGATTACAGGGTACCATCTTGGTACACTAAAGGCATCATCCTATCTTGGTCGTAAATCACGTGCTCCATCAAAAATAGCATCTAAGCGCGCGCATGCGCATTATGTGCTTTAACGAACTTAGTCGTTTTCGCAATGCGATCTCTCTAATAGGCCCATATACGCTTATGGCTCTACCCAGTGGGGGCGTGTTCAGGGAACGAATCCAGGACAAGCGGCGCGTACCCAGCTTAGCTGGTATGGCCGGTCCCCGACGGTCGATCCGAACTACACCACCCCCTCCTAGTTTGACATCCATGGCAAATGATCGCGCATGGCGGATCGATGCACGGATGTACGCTAGGCGGGAATTATAGAGTTCTCGGGCAGGCACGTGGCCGGAGAGTAGTATTGACGCAATAGACGCATATTCAAGAGACAGAGCACATAGAGGTGCCAAGAAGACGGGGGAGGCATACTTTTAGTTTTCAATTTTTTACCTTTTCTTTTTTTGTTTTGTTTTATTAATATTACGATGCGTACTGTAACTTTATTTAGTAAATGATTCTAAACAATAGCTCGCATGGGTGTTCTCTCCGAGTGTGGATAATCATTATTTCCGCAGAGAACACCCACGCTCCAACGTACCACAATTTAAGTTTTAAATATATAATATAATTTAAAAAATCAGAACAATGTATACATATATGAACCATGTAACATACCCTCATGGGGTATTTAGTGAATCACTCCAAATTACTTGCGCACCCCGGGTAAATAAAGGGGCATGCAACACGTATCTCTTATTATTTATTAAAAATATATATTTGCGGCCCGTTATAGCGGGTCCGCAATGGGCAGCTCTCGCTGACCCCATATCCGTCCTGACATCTAAGACAGGAAGAAAAATAATAAGAAAAATATAATATAATATTAATAACTTAACAATTAGTTTATCAGGCAGCCCCAGCGTAGCTGAGACTGCAGGACGGGAACATGACATTATTGCACATTATTGCACTGCGGGATGTTGTATTGGACAACATCGGAGTCCGCAGTGCTCATTTCGTGTGGGACACAGCCGGGCACTGAAGTGCATGGCTGTGTCGGATAATGGTAGTCATCCTAGGGACCGGATTCAATTGATCTAACATATATAATAAAAAGAAAAGTATTTAAAAAATAAAGTAATAATTAATACATTTCCACGAATCGCACCATTGATGTTTCTGCTGTATCACAAATGATCACACCTCCGCTGCAAGCTTTCCACATTGAGTCTGGGTCCCGCGAATGACGGTGGTTGGTCGCGGTGGATGTGGATGCACTATCATTGCTGAGATGCGTTCACTATTACTGGCACTGTCGGAAATATCTGAAGTGATGGTGGCGGAAACATGCGTGTCCATAATGTCTCTCACAGTTACTGCTGGTTCTAATATATCCGTCCGTAAGGCAGCGGCGGTACTAGTGGTTGCGAATGTCATTGATGCTGTAGTGGTGGTATTCGTTGTGGTGGCTGCTGTAGCTGTCGTGGTGATGGCGGTGATCTGTACCGTAGGCTGAGGCCATGATGTGGGAGCGGATACAGCAGGAGACGACATCTTCCGAAAGCATATTTTAACAGACGATTTGTGGTGACGTTAGGTACGGGCTGAATGTCCTGTGTGTGGGCGATTCGTCTCCTTCCCGCGTATGGACGTTCCAGCGTAGTTCCCTTTCTGATAGCTGGGTCAGAAAGGATAGGAGGTGGATGCTGGATAACACGGGTCAGAGTTATACTAATCGCCGCAGGCTGCGACGGTCCTGATCCCTCATCTATGGTCAGTTCTGGCAGAGATGATGACTGCGGGTAACCTGGAATGTCTATTTCTGCAGGTGTCATGATCACTACCGAAATCGGCTGACTGGCTAACACTGTTTGAGATACTACGAGTGCGGGTGTAGTGACCATAGCCGGATGTCTAATAACAGATGCGGGTGCTGCCGGACTGGTACGTTGCTTATGGTAGCCGCGGGAAGATGATGATTAACGGGATATCTACGAGTAGTGTTCTTTGTGCGGGCCATTTTCTCAGATGGGAGAACTTTGATCGGGAACCGAGATTCGAAACAGGTGGCTAAAACGGCACGATCTTCGTTCTCTTCTCCAGGAACTAATGTTACTTCTAACACACGGTGATGAAATCGGAGCAAGTAGCGGTGTAGAGATACTGGCACGTCACACAGAAGGCTGACTGGAAGAGATGATCCTTATTAACATGAAGGGTGCGGTCGGATTTTCTTGTAAAAGTTCTGGTACAGGGCTCTCCTCTGGCTAATAACGAGCTGCCCGGGAACCGTTTTGGAACTGGTACCGATTCTTCTTCAGACGAATCCGATAACGCTAAGTCTTCAAGGAGTGACATCTCGTTCCCGCATGGTAGTCGGCTGCGGGAACCTTATTCAAAACCTAATGCCCTATCTCTTCATTGTATTTAACTTTCCAGGCCAAGTATAATAATGAAATAATAATAAAACAGCAGAATTTGGTTTGCGACACAAAAGAAGCCTAATGTTATCTGTTCTTCCCTGGTGTCGAGTTTTGATGGGAAGACAAAGTTTCAGAGCTCGCTTCCTCCTTTTATACTATTTGGTGACGTCACAGGCGGCGGATGACCACACCTAAAAGTTTTAACAGGTGATTCGGTCATTCTTATATGAAAGTTTCCTCTGTTTCCGACCTAGACGTCTAGGGATTAATTCTTCCCGTATAAAGGGAGTACTTTTAATTATAGGAAGAATGGCTCATTAACCTTGTCTTAATTTCACGCATTTAACAGCCTTCGATCAACATAGAAACATGGTACTACTTTTTCTTTGCGGGGCCTCACCTTTTAGTTAGCATGAGGCGGTTCTCCAAATTGGATGCTTATAAACTTGCCTGTATTAATTTTAGGCTGGAGTGCTCTATGGGGTGTATGGGAGCCAGGTGACGTCAGCGGCAATTACCCCCGACTCACCCTCGCCACTCCTCCATCACGCTGTGGTAGTCGCATCTTTGTGTTTAAAGCGTTTGATCCAATTTACTGGAAAATAGCAGTAAATGTCACGTGGCTCTAAAAAGCACGTGTTTGATCGGAAACATATGTGCTGTTCATAGCGACGGCCAAAATGCTGTTGCTGAGGTGTAGTCTTGTTGCAGATGCGAGAGATAGAAATATATATGTTACATCAAGATCTTTATAATGTCCCCTTCTTGCACGAGTTCTTTAACATGCGTCTTGGTAGGTGTCTGTAATAGGTAGTTCTCAGCCAGTGTTGATTATAGACTGGAACGCAAGGAATAGAATTTTTGAAATTCTCTCTGTAACTATACGTCAGATTTTTGATGCAGCTTTACCAGCCCGTGCGCTAATGATTTGTACCACGTAGAGCAGTTGTGTTCTTAATCAAAAATTTAACAGTAAAATTGTAAGTAATTTGATGTGTGGTTTTAAACAGATCTATTCAGGCTGTAGATCAAGGTTACTGATCCCGTCAAGATAGCTGTGTTTTCTGAGCGGGAGGGCTGGCCAAGCATTCTTCTCAATGGGTAGAACTAGCTCCGTCCCAGCCTAGACCGGACACATTAATACCATTTACTAATGGTTAAATTACAGTACGACTCGAAAGTGTGTGCCACAGTTATTACAATTTACAATGCCATCGTTCGGAGATCGTGAATACAATCAACCTGAGTGTCTGTCTTTCTAACATGTTGGTGATTTGAATCTGATATGCGTGACTGGTTATCTGTGGATGATACATACGCTGTGGTGACAGTGACATGTTTATGGTCACCAGGTGCGGGAGTGGGGAGGGAGAGGTGGCGTGAATGTCAACTTTATCGAACCCTGAGGGTATTTCGCTCTGTAATGGCCGAGCCCGTGGGCAGGACAGAGTTACTTTAGAGCGCAGATGACCTGTCGGATGTTGTCGTAACTTTGATCAATCCATTGTCGAATTCAACTCTTCGGTAGCAAAATCCTACTTATGACTGACGACAATGCGGGCATCCTGCTCTCTTAATAATATCGACTGTTATTATGTGTAGATGAAGTATGTAGATTTAGCTGTTTCCGTACGACGTCGGGAAAAGGGAAAAAGGGAGGATCATTGGACAAACGTTCCTCCCGTGACGCGTACTGTAGATGGCTGTAATGCATTCCTTATATCCAAATGATCAGTTCTCCCGGAACTGGATAAGAAGGTGTGTGCAGGAGATTTGTCGGCTGTTGTGTTCTGATAATAATGCTGTTGTCGGGATGTCAGGACCGCTGTATGATGCTGATGTGATAAGCATAGTGGGCGCATTCCAGTTATTTGCGGGAGGTGTGGTCTGTGGGAGATATTATTGTTGCGGGAATTTTTATGTCTCTATCGGGAATTAATTAATACTGGTACGTGCTGCTAAATGATGTTGTTGCCGATGTTAAATGTCTCTGTTATGCTGAGTATAACCGAGTAAGTATGTGATGTACGCGCAATGGCGAATTGACGTATCCAGTCTTGAAGGCAGGTGTGTTCTGTAGGTGTTGACGTTCTGTCTGTTGTGTGATGCCCTGACTGCTCACGGGGGAGTATGGTAGGCCAAGTGGGGGATGTGGTCATCTCCCATTACACAACGGTTGGTGTCTTGTCATAATTTTTAGACACTGGGAATATTTGAGCCTAGAGTCTGCTGAACAGGATGCTTTCCTGCCCACCGCAGGGGGTAATGGTGGTCGGTGTCAGAACTTGGTGTATGGATAAGGGACGCCAGTTGGATTTGGGGTGGTAGTGGGGCGACGGATATGGGTGTCGCTTGGTTGGGAATTGGTCTGGCATTTTCGAGAAGTGGTTGGGTACACCTTGTTGTACGTTTCTGCGGTTCTGGACACGCTAAGGCTTCATCCAGCCTCTTCACTTCCATGCTATTCACCATATGTTCCACCTCACGGGAAGCATGGCTCGGGTCAGCCTCAGCCTCCGCTTGTGGTAACACTATGATGGGGGGGAGGCATAGCATGAAGTGGGTGGGAATGGGAAGAGATCGGAGGAACAACTTTTCCATCTGGTCCCTTGGACACAACAAATACAAAATTCTTCAGGTACGACTTCCCAGATCGAGTAGACCTGCGCTGAGGCGAGTGTGTATCTCGTCATCATCGTCAGCGTTAGCTGCTTGTTTACCCACGTTCTGGCTTGGTAGAACTGGGGCTGAACTGGAACCGCGGTGCTCTGTGCTAACCGTGGGAATACTAATTTCCATAGAAATATCTGTCTGGGTACCGGTGTCATGAGAAACTACCAGTCCGAGCTCTGGTGCTGGGTCATCACTGACACAAGGTGTAAGTCGATTGAAGTGGATAACTGAGTCAGGCCATCCGAAGCACGGATATGGTAGGTTACATCCGACGCCTTACATACCACATAGGGGCCTTTCCACTGGTAACTCAGTTTACTTGGCACGTTTGCAGATCATCGTGAATCGTGTACCCAAACCATCCTTCCTGCTTCCTACGGATCTCCATGCACCCTCCAGTCATGCCATGTCTTTTGCCGCCAGTGTGCAGTGGATACGGTTTCTCTCACTAACTTATGGACTTGTTCTATCCTTTGCCGCAAGAGTTCAACATAGAGAAATGGTGAATTTTTCTCTCCTGGTATTCGAGGCATGGCCAGATCCAGAGGTAAGGCTAATTCATGGCCTAACATTAACCGAGCAGGGGTGTAGCCCGTGCTGGAATGTATTGAAGTGCGGTAAGCCATGAGTACATACGGGAGCCGTGGGTCCCAATCTCTACAATCAAGGCGTGTTTCCTTAGTAAGCATCTCCGTGAGACTTCTATTGAATCTCTCTACCATCCCATCACTCCGGGGTGGTATGGAGTTGTCCTTGTTTTGACGATATGGAACAATTTGTTGAGCTCTGATATGAGCCGGCTCTCAAAATTACTTCCTTGATCGGAGTGTAACTCATAAGGCATACCAAAGCGGCAGAACACATTGCTGGCCAAGACCTCCGCTACAGTGGATGCCTCTTGGTCTGGCAGAGCAAATGCTTCTACCCACTTCGTAAAATAATCTTGTAATGAGAGGATGTATTTATTTCCATCATCCGTCGTATTCAATGGTCCGAGCACGTCGATAGCCACTCACTCCCATGGTGCACCAACAATCTTAATTTGAGATGGTGCGATATGGTGTTGGCCAACAGCGCCTCCTTGGCATGGAATAAATTTGGCAACCCATGCCTTGACACTATCACGAATCCTGATCCAGTGGAATCTCAATTTGATACGGGCAACAGTCCTTTCCATGGCCAGATGCCCGGCGTTATCATGTAGTTGTTTCAATATAAGTTCACGATAATTTTCCGGGACAACCAAACGGTCATTAATATATAGAACGTTACTAATCAATTAATATTCTCCGAACTGTTGGTAATAATATTTTGCCGTGTTGGAAAGTGGTGTTACCGATTCCTTGGGAGAACATACTCCCTCCTGGATCCATGCATATATATATCTTGTGTCTGCACGTCTGTTGTTTGGTGGTGTGCGATTTTCTCTGGATTCCACACTGCGCACCTCAATTCGGGGAACTCTGGAGATGGCTGTGTTGACTGTGTCATGGTGGCGCCCTTTTCATGTTCAGCTTCGCGCCGATTCTGCTGAGGGCGTCGGCATTCCCATGCAATTTGCCGGGATGGTGAACAACGTTAAAGTTATAGGCCTACATGGAATCCTGCCATCTCACTACCTGGCTCACCGGATTTTTTAAGTTCCTGAGCCACCATAGTGAGGCATGGTCTGTATGGAGTGTAAAAGGGTGGCCATACAGAAAGTGTTTATAATACTTGACGAAATGGACTGCCGCCAATAGTTCTCGTTTGGTGGTTGCATATCTTCTGTCCATTTTATTCAGAGTACTCGAACCATAACCCGATACCTGCTCTGTTCCATCTTCCATGACCTGAGATAGAACCACACCGATAGCGTAAGCTGATGCGTCAGTGTCTAAGATGAAATTGAGGTTTGGATTAGGTGAGCAAGAATCGGGGCGGTCGTCAAGAGTTCCTTCAGTGCCCTGAAGGAGCCTTCACACTCACTCGTCCACTCAAATGGTCGATCTTTCTCGGTGATCTTGTAGAGGCTTGAAGCAATCTCACTGAAATGTCGGATGTAGCGGCGATAGTACTGGCATAGGCCAAGAAAACTCCGTGTCTCCATAACTGAAGAGGGCTGAGGCCACTCTGCTACTGCCTTAGTTTTTGATGGCTGAGTAGCCACTCCATCACCAGATATGACGTGTCCCAGTAAATCAACACTCTGTGACAACAACATTTCTTCTGTTTGAGTTTCAAATTGGCCATGCGGAATCGTGAAAGTACGGTGTCCAAATTTATTATGGTTTGCTCAAGCGTTGGTCCAAAGACTATTACGTCATCGATGTAAACACCACCAGCACCGCACCACACTGCCACCGAACACCTGTTTCGGATGCGGTCAGCCAGGCCATTGGAGGGAGCGGTGTCCTAACCGACCTCATTCCATAGGGTGGTTAGTACCTGCTCAATGAGTCATTCAAAAGGTCCGGGAGCGTTGTACCACCCATAGGGCATCTTGCGGAATTGGAAAAGGCCATCCCTACAAATGAATGCGGTCTTTTCGATGTCAGCTTCATCCATGGCTAGCTAAGTCACGGGTACAAAACCACTTGGCTCCGGAAAAGGAATCCAAAGCCTGATCTATCCGGGGTATTGGATAAGCATCCTTAATGCTAAGATCATTAAGTCAGCGGTAGTCTATACAAAACCGCACGGTTCCATCCTTTTTGCCTGCTAGCACTATTTGGCTAGTCCATGGAGATGCTGAAGGTTCAATATTATGAGATGGGATGCTCTCATATAAGCGCTTGTTAAATACTGTGATTGACCCACCACTGTCGACGGTGGCACTGGTGAAAACGCCACTAAACAGACAGGCACATTTATATATCACTTTGTGGTGTACCTGTGGAAGAGTTTCCAATGATGCCGTCTGCAACAATGGCATTGGAGCGGCATCACTCTGTATGTACTCTGACTGTTTCCATATGGCTTCTTGTAATGTTGTGGATGGCTGAGTGAGGAAAGGGCCAGTTCGCCGTCACCGCTGGTGTGAGGGCTGTGGTGAAGGCGGAGCTGGGGGTAGCAATGGTGATGGAGTTGTTGCCGATTCTGAGTATGCTTTATTGGTGTAGATGGCAGCGCATACGGGATGACGGTTAAGCTCTACCTGTGCAAGCCATTTCTTACAATGCTTCATGGGATGTTTTGGTGAAGCACAGAAGAAGCAGTGATGCCACCAGGGACGTGTTTTTCCCCGTCTACGTCGGCGCTTGTGAATCCACGAGGCGGAGTAAACGGCTTCTCCTGAGTCGCTGCTGTCTGTGGATGCTGGAGATGATGCTGGATGAGGTGGTGTTCAGCATACCACCAAAGGACACCGAGAATTTAGTGTCTTGGTGGCGGCACATGGTGTTTGCAAAAACGTCGTTTCAGCGGAGGTGCTACAACTTACCACTGCCGTTTTACAGAGGAAAGAAGGCTTGTTGTGTGCGGAGAAAGAGGGGGATGTCATTGCTGCTGATGGGGGGGGGGGAACATAGGCATTGACATGTGTGAAGCCGTGCATTTGGGTGTCAGTGTGATAGCTGATTTTGGTGGATGATAGTTGGCCACTGAACGTTGTTGTACGAAGGCCACAGTTGAGCCGAGAAGCGGATATGAGCACTGAGGTGGCTCTGTAATTCGGTGCCCTTAGGAGTTTGACTGCTTCTCTGGTTGTAGTGTGCTGCGGTCGGGAGCAGGCGTGGTGGAATGAGGTCGGTTAGGACACCGCTCCCTCCAATGGCCTGGCTGACTGCATCCGAAACAGGTGTTCGGTGGCGGTGCGGTGCTGGTGGTGTTTGTTGTCCTAAACTGCGTGGTGGTGAGATTGGTGCTAAGTGTCATGACTAGATTTGTGAGTGCTGAGATCTGTTTATTGATCTCATCTATCCGTTCTTTCATGTTGCCGTGGTTTTTGTTGTGCTGGTTCCCTAGCCCGGGGACCCCATTGTAGCTTCCTCTATGGGCACGCCCCCTTCCTCCAGGTGCTTGATTCTGATTGGAATTCTGTATAGCTGGTGGTGGTGATGTCTGTGCGGCTGGTGTAGATGAACTGGGGGGGGGGGAGCATTGGCGGGCGGGGCGATAGCTGCACCATCTATCTCATTGATAGGATGAAGTTGACGTCGGCTACTCTTTTCCCGCTCCAGAAAGTTTTCTATACGAACCGCGGTTGCCGTTAATTGGGCCAAACTACCATGGTCGCCTAGAAATAATTTTTCTATCAGGGCGGGTTCACCACTCAATACATCAATAAATGTGTTGAGATGCAGATGGATCACGCCATCCATATTGGTGCTCGGATATGCGTGGGTGACTAGCCTCCTGATTCGGCTAGCTAACCCCGGAAGAGTTTCCCCCCGCGCGTCGTCGTCGGTTCTTGAGTTGAAGATAACTGGTTTCTCCGAGGGCTGTGTCGCCAAATCGCTCCATCAATGCTCATTCTAATTGTGTGTAGGTGGGTGTGTAATCAGTCCCAAGATGCCCAAGAACTTGAAGGGCTTTTCTGGAAAGCTTTGCAGCGAGATATTCACCCATTTGCTGACCATTCCAGTGGTTAGTCCGACTTATGATCTCGAACTGTATTTTATAATTGGGGTCAGTCATTCTCTCCACTAAATTCTGGAGGGAGGATGACTTGGCCAAGACCGCAGGAAGAATAAAGTAGCTGAAATCTGGGTGGTGTGGGTATCTGAGAATCTGACGAATATGCTGAGGCTGGTCATGGTGCAGGTGGTGGTGGTGGTGTTGGTGTTTCCCGTCGATGCCGATGCCGAGGAGCGAGGACATGCGTACTCCAATTTAATGTGTCCGCCCCGGTTGTAGAGCCATAGACTGGCATGGGTCTATGGACAGGCGGTGGATTGTTGTGAAGATTACATGGACGTTCTCCCCGAGGTGAGGACTGCTATTTCTCATATGGTGGTGGTGCAGTCGGCTGATGGTCGTGATGTGTAGCGTGACTGATGTACCGTCGAAATGGTGGTGCCGATTCCTCCCGATAAAGCCGTGGTGTTCCCCTTGAGCAGAGCATTGCGCTAGAAGGGGGCAGTGCAGGAGGTTGTCTGTAATGTGGATTATCACGCGGCTATATGGTCTCCATAGATGACACGGGTGAATGATAGTAGTCTGAAGGATTATTGAGATGCCCGTTATCAGGTCTTTGTTAGGGTCGGCCACGATTCTGCCCTGATGGTGGTGGCCTGTCGCGGATGTCCGATATAGTTCTGAACTCTGTTCCTGCCTGTGAGGCATCCCGAAAGGTGCCGTCACTGACAGACGAAAACAGGTTATATTGCGGTGTTGTTGATTCCACAGAATTTCTGGCATAGTCAGTGAGCATGTGAGCTGAAAATCCATCATATGACGCCACCTCTTGATCGAGGGAGTCATCGCTAAATGGAGAAGGTATTGAGCTAAGCTCACTGTATGGTGTGGGCGTGAGTTTGTTTCATGTAATTACTGATGTTCTTCGGGCCCCACATCGGGCACCAATTGTAGCTCGCGGGGTAGTTTTGGGCCATTCCAGTGTATCATGTCAACTCGCTGCACCACAAGTGCACGACGAATGATGATGCTGGTTAGCATCCGGTCTCGGGGTCACGGACCTTGTACGAGACTGCCCTGCGGGTAACAAAAACCAGCTCCTAAGGCCGGTGGAACTCAATTGTTCTGGTTGGGCCATGTGACCATCGTCGCGAACATTAAATACAACTGCCTCATCCCAAGAGTTTGTGTCACCAGTATGCCTGTCCATAGCAATTTCGTGATCTATGAACTTAGAAAATTTGATATGGTGACCTAAAAATATAAGTGTATACAATGATTTTACCTAAACAATTATAAATATGCTAGATAAAACTAAAGTAAGAGCATACGAAAATACGAGACATAGAGACAGGTAGATGAACTTTTAAACATGTGGCTCCCGGAGGTACCACACAGACTCGTAGGTCCACAGAGGTATCCCCGCAAGGGAGGCTCCCGTCAAAGGACTTAACTAATTAACTTTATATAAGTTATTATACCTCTAAGCTGAAAGGAAGAAGGTTATCTCGGATGAAAAGTTATGTGCCTCACGTGGGCACTACTCCTAGTGCTAGTTGGGGTGAGGAGTATTATTCTCGCATGGACCGTCGTCACTGAATCCTTGTGAGAGGCAAGTGCCTCGCGTGGGCCTCCATCTCGGGAAGGTGTCGCCGCTGCTCAAAGCGGGAGAAGAGTAGTAGGCAAAAATGGGCCCACTCTAATATTTCAACCAAAAATGCTTGAGGAGGAAAAGACCATGCCTTGTGAGATTATGACCATAGGGCTGCGTGCTGTTTTATGTGAAGACAGGATGAGCGATTCCCTCATCACAGTCTTATGTGATTCTTAGCATGCTGAATTAGTAGTTGCCTCTTTATTTATGTGGGCCTTCTGCTTCGCTTACTTAGCTTTTAGTTGTTTTTTAAACAAGAACTATTTTAGGCTGCAAATGGCTGGTATCTACCTAGCTATTAGACACGGCTGTTATTGAGAACCGATGCCCCTAGACATCAATACTGAAGACAGCGCTCATACATGTTACTTAGTAAGATCTCCGATCTGGATAAGAATCCGAACATCTCGCTCCGTAACCACATAAAATGTTACAGGACACAGGTTACTTTTCACGAAAGCATTATTAGGCAATTGTCCTATCGTTATGGTGGGGGTAAGAGAGACGAAAACCCATCGTAAATGTCCTTCCCGTAAGGGCATGGCAGATTTAAATATCATGCCCAGACATTCTTATGGAATTCGGTGGGATACGCATCTCGCCCATCACCGGGTCCTATGGAACTAACCGTTTAACCTGTCATTAGGTTTATATACAAGTTGCTCAGTTTTGCACTGCGGTGCGGGAGGATTGTTCAGCAAATAAAATAATAATTAAGATATGTTTTCGCAGTGCTTTCCTACAGTGGCAAAAGTGCTAACTACTAAGTATCTTAAGATACAAGGGAAATGTATGTGACACCACACCCTGGCCATCACCGCTCGGAAACCCCAATAGTTTCCCAAGTCGGATCAGCCCATGGTGCGCATAGGGACATCCAAACAATTAAGAAGCCACAAGGCTGAGTGGAGCATGAAGAGATGCAACATCTTGGAGTTATGAGTCTTACGGGAGTGCGGGGCTAGATTATCGCACTACTGGAAGAGAAGAGCATATTACAGAGTTTGTAATGAAGAAATTGTCTCTAATCATTTTGCACCTATCCTATCGAGCTGAATAGAAAAGGTTTAGTCAGTAGTATGCCGGGCTAAACAGAGTTATAGCATGGACAGCGACCTCAGTGAAAAATTGTTGGTGGCGGAAGAAGGTGCTGCATATATAAGTGTTGCTGTATAGTGTTTCCTACGTGCACTGCAGTCCTATATTTTCTATAAATAAACAAAACATATGAACTGATGGCCACTGGCCATATATATATATATTTATATATATATATATATATATATATATATATATATATATATATATATATATATATATATATATATATATATATATATATATATATATATATATATATATATAAATAAACTAACCAGAACAATCAATACTGTGTAATATGATCAGAATTATATATTTTAGCACAGGTTAAAGAACCTACTATGATGCGGTTAGTAAAACACCTTACAGAAAATGAGAATAACTATAAACAAATACAGAAATTATAACTAGCGGTCCTAAGACCGTTACAGTACCTTTTAGTATTCCGGACCATTCTTACGGATACAATATAATTAGAGAAGTGTATATTGCGAAATAATTAAAATGTGAAGTATAGTTACTTGAATACTCGGTAGTCATTCTTAAGTTAGGCTACTGTGTTACTGAAATTGCTACGCCATTCCATAGTTGACGTGCGTTGATGCATTCTCAGGAAGCTGGAAAGTTCCCTGGTTCCCGCAAGTTGTTTTCCGCAAACAGGATTCCCGCAAGAACACTCATGGAGGGAGTACATCGCTCAGCACTGTAAGCCTAATAGGATGTCTAACGAGTAGTCAGCAAAAGATACGATAGTACTACTGCTGTGAAGAAAGTTCCCATACACCGATGGCACGGATGGAAGTTGTAAACAACCTGATCACAAGCGGGGGGTTGTCAGATGCAAATGAAGATAGAAAACAAAGCTTAACGGTGCTGGGTACGTCAGCCAGCTCTGAAGATGCACCGGGCAGAGTTTACTTGCTGCGGTCGAAAGCCAGAAGAACCTACACGATTTTAGTGCAGTGACAGTTGAAATACCACTTTTAGGCATGGCCGGCAGTGCAGGCGAGTTATCCATCAAAGAACATCCTGCCTCTACATCTGTAGACTCACATATTAAGGACATAAAGGCCTCACCGCAAATTTGTGTTCTGAAGTAGATATTGATATTCGTGGATAGTAATCAGAAAGTTTCAAATTGCTCCCGTAAGTAGGGAGTTTACAAAATTGTTCTTACTGCAGTGGGTTGGCGACTGCTAGCTACGGGAGAAGAACAGAAACTGAAGTCATATGCGTAATATCTGTCGATCGCAGCTAGTACAGGTCCAACCTGTTCGGCTCCTGGCCGAGGATGCTCTCGATCTCTGGATCGCATCTCCTTTTATACTCCTCGTGACATCACAGGCACTGGCTCCAACCAATCATCGTTCGAGCAACAGCCAATCAGCGCGTAGCTAATAATAGCGCAGTCAAATGTTCTAGAACTTTCCAGAAGTTCTGCATCCACGTGGTTATGACATCACAGCAATATTTTGAAGGTAATCAAGACGGGTTTTCCGTGGATAACTCAGCCATTTCTTAACCAATTTTGAAATGGTTTACAGATTTATAAATCCTGTCGAATTCTGTTCTTGATTAATGCCAGATTTAATGGGAACAGATAATCAAAAAGGATTACAGGGTACAATCTCGGTACACTAAAAGTGTCATCCTATCCTGGTCATAAATCATGTGCTCCATCAAAAATAGCATCTAAGCACGTGCATGCGCATTATGTGCTTTAACAAACGCAGTCGTTTTCGCAACATGATCTCTCTCATAGGTCCATATACGCTTATGGCTCTACCCAGGGGAGCGTGTTCAGGGAACGAATCCAGAATCCGGATGCCCGACTTCGTAACCACATAAAATGTCACAGGACAATGGCTACTCTTCACACAAGCAATTTAAGCAACTGAGTCATTGTTACGGTGGGGGTTGGAGAGACGAGTATCCACCGAGAATGTCCTTCCCGAGAGGGCATGGCAGATTCCAACATCTTGCCCAGACATTCCTACAGAATTTGGTGGAGATGCGCATCTCGCCAATCACCAAGTCTTACAGAGCTAACTTTTGACCTGATGTTAGGTTTATACACAAGTTGCCCAATATGCACTGCGGTGCTGGAAATATCTTCTAAGGGATACGAAAGATCAATAATTAAAATATGTTTTCGCAGTGCTTCCTACACTGTGTGTGTGATATCACACCTTGGCCATCACCGCTCAGAAACCTCCAATAGTTTCCCAGGGGCGGATCAGTCCATAGTGCGTATAGGGATATCCAAACAATTAAGAAGCCATAAGGCTTAGTGAAACATGAAGAGACACAATAACTTTATAAATATGAGGCCCTATAGGTATATTGGCCAATTTTACACAACCTTGCCAGAGTGCGGGGCTAAATTATCGCAACTACTGGAAAAGAGGCATACAGTACGTGTTTCCTAACCAAGAAATTGTCTCTAATCATTTGAACCTATCCTATCGAGCTGAATAGAAAAGGTTTTTAGTCGGTAGCATGCCGGGCTAAACAGAGTTATAGCACGGACAGCGACCTCAGTGAAAAATTGTTGGTGGCGGGAGAAAGTGCTGCATATACAAATGTTGCTGTATAGTGTTGCCTATAGGCACTACAGTCCTATGTTTTCTGCAAATAAACAAAACATATGAACTGATGGCCACTGGCCATATATAAACTAACCAGAACAATCAATACATTGTGAAATGATCAAAATAATATATATATATATATAATACAGGTTAAGGAACCTACTACAGTGCGGTTATCAAAAACACCTTACAGAAAATAAGAATAACTATAAACAGATACAGAAATTATAACTGGCCACTAAATAAGACCGTTATGGTACCTTTTAGTCATCGGGACCGTTTATACAGATACGATATAATTATCAAAAATATAATTAATGGAATAATTAAAATGTCAAGTATAGTTACTTGAATAATCGGTAGCCATTCTTAAACCTGGGCTATCATGTTACTGAAATTGATACATCACTCTTAGGTTGATGTGAGTTGATGCATTCCCTGGAAGCTAGAAAGTTCCCGCAGGCTGTTTTCCGCAAACAGGATTCCCGCAAGCAGCTCATGACGGGAGCGGATCGAACTCAGGATTGTAATCACAATATAGAATGTCTAATGAGTAGTCAGCAAGAAATACAATAACATTACTGCTGTGACGAAATTCCCGTACACCAATGGTATGGATGGAAGTTGACAACAACCCGATCATAAGCGGGGGTTGTTAAATATGGATGAAGATACACAACTAAGCTGAATGGTGCGGGGTATGTCAACCAGCTCTGAAGACGTACCAGGCAAAGTTCACTTGCTGCGGTTGAAAAGTTTAGATAAATCTGCATGACATCAGTGCAGGGACGGTTAAATTACCACTTTTTGGCGTGGCCGGCAGATCCGGCGAGTCATCCACTAAGGAACATCGCTGCCTATACATTTGTGGAATCACATTTTCAGGCCAGGATCAATGTCTAAAAAGTTCCAAAAATACTCCCGCAGGCAACGGGAGTTATAAAATTGCTTTAGTGCGGTGGGTTGGATTACTGCTGGCTACGGTAGAGAAACCGACAGAAAGCGAAGTGATCTGCATAATGCCTGTCGTGCTGATCATGGCTGACACAGGTCCAACCTATTCGGCCCCTGGCCGAGGATGCTCTCGAGCTCTGGATCTCGTCTCCTTTTATACTACTCGTGACATCACAGGTGCAGGCTCCAACCATTCATCGGTCGAGCAACAGTCAATCAGCGCGTAGCTAATAATAACGCAGTCGAATGTTCTAGAACATTCTAGATGTTCTGCGTACACATGGTTATGAGTCACAGCAATATTTTGAAGATAATCAAAAGGCGATTTCCGTGGATAACTCAGCCATTTGTTAGCCGATTTTGAAATGGTTTACAGATTTGGAAAGCCCGTCGAATTCTGGTCTTGATTAATGCCAGATTCTGCGGGAACACGTGATTAAAAAGGATTACATTGTACCGTCTCGGTACACTAAAAGCGTCATCCTATCTTGGTCATAAACTATGCGCTCTGTCAAAAATAGCATTTAAGTGTGTGCATGGGCACTATGCGCTTTAATGAACTTAGTCGTTTTTATAACGTGATCTCTCTCATAGGCTCATATACGCCTATGGCTCTACCCAGGGGTGTGTGTTCAGGGAACGAATCCAGGACGGGCTGCGTGTACCCAGCTTGGCTGGTACAGCTGGTACCTGTTTTCAGTCGATCCGAACTACACCGTCCTCCTAGTTTGACATCCGTGGCAAATGATCGCGCATTGCGGATCGATGCACGGACATATGCTAGACGGGAATTATAGACTTCCCGGGTAGGTGCGTGGCCGGAGAGGAGTAGTGACACAATAGACGCGTATTTAAGAGGAGAGAGGAGGCATACTTTTAGTTTTTAATTTTTCACCTGGAATTATTTTTCCAGGCCTTTTCTTTTTTTTTGTTTTAATATTTTGGTGCATGCTTTCAACTTTATTTAGCTAATGATTCCTAAACAATAGCTCGCATGGGTGTTCTCTTTGGGTGCGGATAATTATTATCTCCGCAGAGAACACCCAAGCTCCAACATACCACAATTTAAGTTTAAGATATATAATAATATAAAATATATGTATATCAAATATATAATTTTCACATAACATACCCTTATGGGGTATCTAAAATATTACGATCGAATTACTTGCGCACCCCGGGTAAATAAAGGGGTAGGCAGCACGTATCTTGATTAAAAATATATTTGCAGCCCATTATAGCGGGTCCGCGACGGGCAGCTCTCGCTGACCCCATAGCCGTCCTGACATCTAAGACATGAAGAAAAATAATAAGAAAAATAGAACATAATAATAATAATAACTCAACAGTTAGTTTATTAGGCATAGCTGGGACTGCATGACAGGATTATGACATTATTGCACTGCAGGGTGTTGTATTCTTTACGTCGCACACGACGTTCCTACAATGCCAGAGTCCGCAGTGCTCATTTTGTGTGGGACACAGCTGGGCAACTTAAGTGTGCAGCTGTGTCGGATAACCGTAGTCATCCTAGGGACGGGATTCAATTGATCTAACATAAATAATAAAAAGAAAAATATCTCAAAAATAAATTAATAATTAGTAAGTTTCCATGAATCGCACCACTGATGTTCTGCTGTATCACAAATGATCACACCTCTGCTGCAAAACTTCCCCACTGAGTCTGGGTCCCGCGACTGATGGTGGTTGGTCGCGGTGGATGAACTATTAATGCTGAGATGCGTTCATTATCACTGGCACTTTCGGAAATGTCTGAAGTGATGATGGCAGGAATATGAGCGTCTATAATGTCTCTCACAGTTACTGTGGGTGCTAGAATATTTGTCCGTAAGGCAGCGGTGGTGCTAGTGGGTGTCGACGCGGTTGATGCGGTGGTCTTCGTGATGGTCGTGGTGGCTGTGGTGGTTGTCACGGCCATGGCGGTGAGTTGAATCGTAGACTGAGGCAATGATGCGGGAGCGGATACGACAGGTGATGACATCTTCCGAGACTTGGCATACTTCAGGAGACGATTTGCAGTAACATTGGGCACGGGCTGGATGTCCTGCGTGTGAGCGATACGTCTTTTTCCCGTGTATGGTCGTTCTGGCGTAGTTCCCTTCCTAATAGCTGGATCAGAAAGACTGTGATGCGGATGCTGGATGACATGGGTTGGAGTAATGCTAATGGATGCAGGCTGCGACGGTCCCGGTCCCTCGTCTATGGTCAGGTCAGGAGGAGATGGTGACTGCGGGTAACTTGGAATCTCCATCTCCGTAGGTGTTGTGATAACTACCAATATCGGCCGACTGGCTGAGATTGCTTCGGACACTACGGGTGTGGAGGTGGTGGCTGCAGTTTTGTGGCTGGTTACGGATGCGGGTGCTGCCGGACTGGATTCTGCGGAGCATTTATGCTTCTTGCTCTGCTTCAGGACCGGTGTAGATGTGGTGACTGGAAGTGGCATAGTGCTCCCCGACGTGGCTGTGGGTAGGATTTCACGTCTTGCTGCCAGTATGTTTCCTAAGGTAGCCATGGGAGGACGATGACTAACGGGATGTCTACGGGTAGTATTCTTCGTGCGGGCCATCTTCTCGGTCGGGAGAATTTTAACTGGAAACCGAGATTCAAAACGCGTGGCTAAAACAGCACGATCCTCGTTTTCTTCCCCGGGAACTAATGTCACGTCTAACACACAGTGATGATGACGGAGCGCATGGGTCACTCCGTAGCAGGTAGCGGTATAGAGATACTGACATGTCACGCAGAAGGCTGTCTGGAGGAGATGATCCTTGTTAACATGAAGTGTGCGGTCAGACTTTCTCGTAAAAGTTCTGGTACAGGATTTTCCGTTAGCTAATAACGAGCTGCACGTGAATCTTTTTTGAAACTGGTACCGATTCTTCTTCAGACGAATCCGACAACGTTAAATCTTCGAGGTGTGACATCTCATTCCCACATGGTAGTTGGCTGCGGGAACCTTATTTAAAACCTAAAGCCCTATCTCTTCATTTTTAACTTTCCATGCCAAGTATTGTAATAATGAACTAATAATAAGAACAGCAGAATTTAGTTTTCGACATAAAAGAAGCCTAATGCTATTTGTTCTTCCCTGGTGTCAAGTTTTGATGGGAAGACGAAGTTTCAGACCACGCTTCCTCCTTTTATACTATTTGGTGATGTCATAGACGTTGGATGACTACACCTGGAGGTTTTAACAGGTGATTCGGTCGGCCCTATATGGAAAGTTTCTCCTTTTTCCATTCTGATTGTCACTGGATTAAGTCTTCCCATGTAAAAGGAGTACTTTTAATTATAAGAGGAAAGGCTCACTAATTTAGTCTTATTTTAGCGCATTTAAAGCTTTCCGATCAACATAACAACAGGGTACTACTTATTCCCGCAGAGCCTCACATTTTAATTAGCGTGAGGCAGTTTTACAGATTGGATGCTTATAAACTTGCGTATTTTAATTTTAGGCTGGAGCACCCGATGGAGTGTGTGGGAGCCTGGTGACATTAGCGGTAATTACCCTGACTCACCCTCGCCACTCCTCCATCACGACATGGTAGTTGCGTATTTGGGCGTCTCTTTGGTTTAAAGCGTTTGATAAAATTTACTGGAAATAGAAGTAAAAGTCACGTGGCCCTTGGAAACACGTGGTTGATCGGAAACATATGTGCTATTTACCGCGATGGCCGAGATACTGTTGCTGAGGTGTAGTCTTTTGTAGATGCGAGATATGGAAATGTATATATGTTATACCAAGATTTCGTTTTATAATAATGTCCCTATTTGCGCGGCTTCTTACACATGTGGCTTATAGTTGTCTGTAAAGGTAGTTCTCAGCCCGTGTTGATTATGGACTGGAACGCAGAGAAGAGAATTTTTTTGAAATTCTCCTTGTAATTATACTGTTAGATTTTTTATGCCGCTTTATGGGCCCGTGCGCTAATGATTTGTAGCACGGTAGAGCAGTTGTGTTCTTAATAAAAAATATAACAGTAAAGTTGTAAGTAATTTGATGTGTAGTTTAAACAGATCTATTCAGGCGGTAGATCAATGTTACGGATCCCGACAAGATAGCTGCGTTTTCCGAGCGGGAGGGCTGCCAAGCATTCTCGTCGATGGGTAGAACTAGCTCCGCCCCAGCCTAGACCAGACATATTAATACCATTTAATAATGGTTAAATTACAGTATACCTCGGAGGTGGGTGCACACAGTGTTACAATTTACAATGCCATCGTTTGGAGATTGTGAATACAGTCAACCTGAGTGTCAATGTTTCTGACATGTTGGTGATTTGAGTCTGATACGCGTGGCTGGTTGTCTGTGGATGATACTTGCGCTGTGGTGAAGGTGGCGTTTTTATGACCGCCAGGTGCGGGAACGGGGGAGGCAGCGTGATGTCAACTTTATCGAACCTTAAGGGTATTTCGATCTGTAATGGCCGAGCCTGTGGGCGGGATAGAGTTACTTTAGAGCACAGATGACCTGTCGGATGCTGTAATAACTGTGATCAATCCATTATCGAATTCAACTTTTCGGTGGAAAAGTCCTACTCGTGACTGACGACAATGCGGGCATCTTGCTCTCTTAATAATATCGACTGTTATTACATGTATATGATGTATGTAGATTTTGGCTGTTTCCGTACGACGTCAGGGGAAAGGGAAGAGGAGGAACGTTGGACAAACATTCCTCCCGTGACGCGTACTGTAGATGGCTGTAGTGCAATCCTTATATCCATATTATCAGTTCTGCCATAACTAGATAAGAAGGTGTGCGCGGGAGATTTGTTGGCTGTTGTTTGTTGACTATAATGTTGTTGTCTGGATGTCCGGGCTGCTGTATGATGCCAATGTTAAAGTGAAGTGGGCGCATTCCAGTTTTCCATGCTGATGAACGCCAAGTCTGTTGTTATTGTGGGAGGTGGGTGTTTGCGGGAGATATTATTTCTCCCGCATCTTGTGTGGGTGGAACTGTTGCGGGGAATGTTGATGTCTCTATCGGGAATTAATTAATACCGGTAGGTGCTGCTAAATGATTTTGTTTCTGGTGTTGAATGTCTCTGCTATGCTGAGTATAACGGAGTATGTATGTGATGTACGCGCAATGACGAATTGACGTATCCAGCCTTGAGGGCAGGTGTGTTCTGTATGTGATGACGTTCTGTCTGTCGTGTGATGTCCTGACTGCTCACGGGGGAGTATGGTAGGCCAAATGGATGGGGTGGCCTTTGGACAGGGGGATGTGGTCATCTCCCATTACACGACGGTTGGTGTCTTGTCGTAGTTTTTAAACACTGGGAAAATTCGAGCCGAGAGTCTGCTGAACAGGCTGCTTCCCTGTCCACCGTGGGGGGGGGGGGGGGGTAATGTTGGTCGGTTTGGTGCAGGATACCACCTCCTCTGTAGCAACAGTCTCTCTCATATCTGAAGATTGACGGTCAACAGACGACGATTGGAGTGTAAAATGGACCGGGCCGGTGATGTCCGAACTTGGTGTATCGATAAGGGACGCCAATTGGATTTGGGGTGGTGGGGCAGTTATGGCTAAGGGTCCCACTTGGGTGGGAATTGGTCCGGCGATTTTGGGGGGTGGTCGGGTACACCTTGTTGTATGGTTTTGCGGTTCTGGACACCGCAAGGCTTCATCTAGCCTCTTCACTTCCATGCTATTCATCATAGGTTCCAACCCACGCGAAGAATGGCTTGGGTCAGCCTCAGCTTCCGCTTGTGGTAACTCTATGATGGGGGGCATAGCATGAAGTGGGTGGGAATGGGAAGAGATCGGAGGAACAGCTTTTCGATCCGGGACCTTGGACAAAACAAACACAAAGTTCTTCAGATACAGCTTCCCAGATCGAGTAGACCCATGCTGAGGAGGGAGATGGCGAGTACGTATCTCGTCATCGTCGTCAGCATTAGCCGCTTGTTCACCCATATTCTGGCTTGGTAGAAGTGGGGTTGAACTGGCCCTGCGGTGCTCTGCGCTAACTGTGGGAACACTAATTTCCGTGAGTACATATGGGAGCCATAGATCCCAATCTCTACAGTCAAGGCGTGTTTCCTTCGTAAGCATCTTCGTGGGAGTTCTGTTGAATCTCTCTACCATCCCGTCACTCCGGATTTGGTATGGACTCGTTCTTATTTTGATGATATGGAACAATTTGCAGAGCTCTGATATGAGCCGGCTCTCAAAATTACTTCCTTGATCGGAGTGCAACTCATAAGGCATACCAAAACGGCAGAACACATTGCTTGCCAGGACCTCTGCTATGGTGGATGCCTCTTGGTCTGGCAAAGCAAATGCTTCTACCCGCTTCATAAAGTAAACTTGTAATATGAGGATGTATTTATTTCCGTCATCCGTCGTGTTCAAGGGTCCGAGCATGTCGATAGCCACTCGCTCTCACGGTGCACCAACAATCTTAATTTGAGATGGTGCGATATGGTGTTGGCCAACAGCGCGTCTTTGGCATGGGATTCATTTGGCAACACATGCCTTGACACTATCGCGAATCCCGACCCAGTGGAATCTCAATTTGCTACGGGCAACAGTCCTTTCCATGGCCAGATGGCCAGCATTATCATGTAGTTGTTTTAAAATAAGATCATAATAACGCTCCGGGACTACCAGACGGTTATTAATGTACAGAACATTATTTATCAATTGACATTCCTCGAACCGGTGGTAAAAATATTTTGGCGTGGTGGATAGTGGTGTTACCGATTCCTTGGGAGGCTGTACCCCCTCCTGGATCCATGCGTATATATGTTGTGTCTGCACATCTGTTGTTTGGTGGTGTGCGATTTTCTCCGGATTCAACTCTGCGCACCTCAATTCGGGGAACTCCGGAGATGGCTGTGTTGACTGTGTCACGGTGGCGGCCTCTTCGTGTTCAGCCTCCGCACCAGCTCTACTGAGGGCGTCGGCATTTCCATGCAATTTGCCGGGATGGTGAACAATGTTGAAGTTATAGGCCTGCAAGGATTCCTGCCATCTCGCTACCTGGCCCTCCGCATTTTTCAGGTTTCTAAGCCAGCGTAGTGAGGCATGGTCTGTAAGGAGTGTAAAAGGGTGCCCATACAGAAAGTGTTTATAATACTTGATGAAATGTATCACCGCTAGTAGTTCTCGCTTGGTAGTTGCGTATTTTCTCTCCGTTTTATTCAGAGTACGTTAACCATAACCCAATACCTGCTCCGTTCCGTCATCTGTGACCTGAGATAGAACCATGCCGATAGCGTAAGCTGACTCATCAGTGTCTAAGATGAAATCGAGGTTTGGATTAGGATGAGCTTGCATTGGGGCAGTCATCAAGAGTTCATTCAGCGCCCTGAAGGAGCCTTCACACTCACTCGTCCACTCGAATGGTCGATCTTTTTCAGTGATCTTGTAGAGGGGTGAAGCAACCTCGCTGAAATGTCAGATATAACGGCGATAGTACTGGCATAAGCAAAGAAAACTCTGTGTCTCTGTGACTGAAGAGGGCATTGGCCACTCCGCTACTGCCTTAGTTTTTAACGGCTGGGTAGCCACTCCATCACCGGATATGACGTGTCCCAGGAACTCAATGCTCTGTCTAAAGAGATAACATTTCTTGGGTTTGAGTTTCAAATTGGCCATGCGGAATCGGGAAAGCACGGTGTCCAAATTATTTAAGGTTTGCTAAAACGTTGGTCCGAATACTATTATGTTATCAATCTAACAGAGACAGATTTCCCATTGCAGGGTGGTTAATACCTGCTCAATGAGTTGTTCAAAAGTTCCAGGAGCGTTGCACAATCTGTAGGCCATCATGTGGAATTGGAAAAGACCATCCCTACAAACGAATGCGGTCTTTTCCATGTCAGCTTCATCCATGGCTACTTGCCAGTAACCGCTAGCTAAGTCAAGGGTACAAAACCACTTGGCTCCGGTTAAGGAATCCAAGACCTGATCCATCCGACATAACGGATAAGCGTCCCTGACACTAAGATCATTAAGGTGGCAGTAGTCAATACAAAACCGCAAGGTTCCATCCTTTTTGCCTGCTAGTACTATTGGGCTAGCCCATGGAGATGCTGAGGGTTCAATAATACTAGTCCGCAACATGTCGTTCACTTGTTGATGTGCTTCCACTTCTTTATGAATGGGAAGACGTCGTACCGGTTGATGTACAGGGCGATTATTGCCTGTATCGATGGAGTGTCATACGAGATGAGTTTCTCCGAGATCCATGTCTCCGGAGGAAAAACTATCGCGATATTTGTACAGTAATTTCCGAATTTCATGTTTCTGTGATTGCTGTAATCCAACTGTGGCACGTAGATATAAATCCTGTAAGTGTTCGGGTAACTCATCAGTCATATGCTGTGGTGTGTTGGTAGGTGTAGGTGATTCCAATGAGATTATGTCCACTAAATGGCCGCAGCTTACTCCTGGTTCCAGAGTGATTGGGTCTGCAGTACCATTGAATACTCTAAAAGGTATATATTCCTTATTAGTAGTGTCATTGTGAGGCAATCATGTAATCAGGGTGGGGTTCTAGCATGGTGATGTGGGTGTTGCTTCCTAGCTGTGGTGCGGTGGCCCATAAGATGTGTTCCTGTCCCGGCTCCACTGTGGCCGTACTTGATAGAATTACAGCACATGTGTCATATAATGATGACTCCAGTTCAAGGGGAATCTGACGGCTGTGTATGTCGAGTTCTTGTTGCCTGCAGTGTATTATAGCTTCGCTGGCACTGAGGAAATCAGAGCCAAGAAGGGCATCATTCTGAATAGAGGCGATGACAACTCGCTGTATGAATTGCATCTCCTCTATTTGAATAACAAGATTAACTACACCAGCCACGGGAACATCAGCTCCCGTGGATGTCTGTAAATATATATGTGTAGGCTTAAGGGGTAACTCTTATGAGGTGGGATGCTCTCATATAAGCGTTTGCTAAAACAGTGATAGAAGCAAATGAGTCGGAGCGGAATCATTCTGTATATATTCGGTCTGTTTCTGGATAGCTTCTTTTAGTGCTGTAGATGGTTGAGTGAGGAAGGGGCCAGTCCGTCGTCTCCGCTGCTGTGAGTGCTTTGGTGACGACGGAGCTGGTGGTAGCAATGGTGGTGGATTTGATGCAGTTTCTGTGTATGAGTTAGTATAGATGGCGGTACGGATAGGATTTTCCCGATCATGGATGAGAGCTACTTGAGCGAGCCACTTCTTAGAGTGCATCATGGGATGCTTAGTAGACACAGAGAAGAAGCAGCGACGTTTTGGAATACGTTCATATTGATGGCAGCGGCATCATTTGCGGATCCATGATGCGGAATTGATGGTGTCTCCCATACTGTTGCTATCTGTAGATGCGGGGGATGATGCTGTGCAAGAAGGAGTTTTGCAATCTAGTGTCTTGGTGGTGAGACATGGTGCTGCTGATGTCGGAGGCATTGCAGGCACCGACATATATGAAGCCATGCATAATGGTGTATGTGAGAATGCTGATGCATATTGCTGATAGTTGGCCACCAGACGTTGTTGTACGGAGGCCACAGCTGAGCCAGGTTGTAAGAATGGGCACCGAGGTGGCTCTTCAATCAGTGTCCTTAGGAGTTTGACGGCTGGTTAGATTGTGGTGTTTTGCGGCCAGCAGTGGGTGTTGTAGTTCGGATCGACTGGGTACATGCCACCCATCCTGGACCCATTCCCTGAACACGCCCCCCTGGGTAGAGCCATAAGCGTATATGAGCCTATGAGAGAGATTGTGTTATAAAAACGACTAAGTTCGTTAAAGCGCATTGTGCGCATGCGCACGCTTATATGCTGTTTTTGATGGAGCACGTAGTTTACGACCAAGATGGGATGATGCTTTTAGTGTACTGAGAAGGTATCATGTAATCTTTCTTAATTACTTGTTCCCGCCGAATCTGGCATTAATCAAGACCAGAATTCTATGGGCTTTTTTAAATCTGTAAACCATTTCCAATTCGGTTAAGAAATGGTTGAGTTATCCACGGAAAACCCTTCTTGATTATCTTCAAAACATCGCCGTGACGTCATAACCACGTGGACGCAGAACTACTAGAATGTTCTAGAACATTCGACTGCGCTATTATTAGCTACGTGTTGATTGGCTGTTGCTCGGCCGATGATTGGTTGGAGCTTGCACCTGTGATGTCATGAGTAGTATAAAAGGAGACACGATCCAGAGATAGAGAGCATCCTCAGCCAGGGGCCGAATAGGTTGGAACTTTTCCAGCTAGGATCAGCACGACATTACGCAGATTTCTTCGCCTTCTGTCAGTTTCTCTCTCATAGCCAGCAGTACTCCAGCCCACCACACTAAAAGCAATTTTGTAACTCCCGTTCTTGCAGGAGCATGAACGGAACTTTCTAGTTATTGTTCACGAATATATCAAGAGCTACTTTGGAACACGAACTTGCGGTGAGGCCTTTACGGACTGAATATGAGATTCTACAGATGTAGAGGCAGTGATGTTCTTTGGTGAATGACTCGCCGGATCTGCCGGCCATGCCAAAAAGTGGTATTTCAACCGTCCCCGCACTGATGTTGTGCAGGTTCTTCTAACCTTCGACCGCAGCAAGTAAACTTTGCCCGGTACATCGTCAGAGCTAGCTGACGTACTCAGCACCATTAAGCTTTGTTTTGTATCTTCATCTGCATCTAACAACCCCTGCTTGTGATCGGGTTGTTATCAACTTCCATCCATACCATCGGTGTACGGGAACTTTCTTCACAGCAGCAATGTTATTGTATCTCTTGCTGACTACTCATTAGACATTCTATATTGTGATTACAGTCCTGAGTTCGATCCGCTCCCATTATAAGCTGCATGCGGGAATCCTGTTTGCGGGAAAACAAGCTGCGGGAACTTTCCAGCTTCGTGAGAATGCATCAACTCATGTCAAACTAAAAATGACATATCAATTTCTGTAACACAATAGCCCAGGTTTAAGAATGGCTACCGATTATTCAAGTAACTATACTTAACATTTTAATTATTCTGTTAAAAGTATTCTTCTAATTATATCGTACCCGTATAAATGGTCCCGATGACTAAAAGGTACCGTAATGGTCTTAGGACCACTAGTTATAATTTCTGTATATGTTTATAGTTATTCTCATTTTCGGTAAGGTGTTTTCACTAACCGTACCATAGTAGGTTCGTTAACCTGTACTAAAGATATATAATTCTGATCATTTTATACTGTATTGATTGTTCTGGTTAGTTTATATATATATATGGCCAGTGGCCTTCAGTTCATATGTTTTGTTTAGTTGTAGAAAATATATAGGACTGCAGTGCACGTAGGAAACACCATACAGCAACACTTATATATGCAGCACTTTCTCCCGCCACCAACAATTTTTCACTGAGGTCGCTGTTCGCGCTATAACTCTGTTTAGTCCGGCATGCCACTGACTAAAACCTTTTCTATTCAGCTTGATAGGATAGGTTTAATATGATTAGAGACAATTTCTTCGTTAGGACATCTGTAATATACTCGTCTCTTCCGGTAGTTGTGATAATTTAGTCCCGCACTCCGGCAAGACTCATAATTCTAAGATATTGTCTCTCTTCATGTTCCACTCAGCCTTGTGGATTCTTAATTGTTTGGATGTCCCTATCCGCACCATGGGCTGATCCGACCCTGGGAAATTGTTGGGATTTCCGAGTGGTGATGGCCAGGGTGTGGTATCACATACATTCCCTCCGTATCAGTGGATACTGAGTAGTTAGCACTTCTGCCAATGTAGGAAAGCACTGCGAAAACATAATCTTAATTATTATTTTATTTGCTGAACAATACTCCCGCACCGCAGTGCAAAACTAGGCAACTTGTATATAAACCTAACGACAGGTTAAACGGTTAGTTCCATAGGAGCCGGTGACGGGCGAGATGCGCATGCCCACCGAATTCCACAAAAATGTCTGGGCATGATATTTAGATCTGCCACGCCCTCATGGGAAGGACATTTACGGTGGGTATTCGTCTCTCTTACCCCCACCATAACGATAGATCAGTTGCCTCAAATGCTTTTGTGAAAAGTAACCAGTGTCTTGTGACGTTTTATGTGGTTACGGAGCGAGATGTCCGGATTCTTATCCAGTTCGGAGATCTTACTGGGTAATATGTATGTGCGCTGTCTTCAGTATTGGTGTCGTAGGGCATTTGTTCTTAATGACAGCCGTGTCTAACAGCTAGGTAGACACCCACCATTTGCGGCCTAAAATAGTGCTTGTCACTAAAAAAAACTAAAAGCTAGTTAAGCAGAGCAGAAGGCCTGCATAAATAAAGCGGCAACTACTAATTCAGCATACTAAGAGTTACATAAGACGGTGACGGAGGAATCCTTCGGGAATCGTCCATCCCGTCTTCACATAAAACAGCACGCAACCGTATAGTCATAATCTAACTAGGTATGGCCTTTTCCTTTTCAAACATTTTGGTTAAATATTAGAGTGGGCCCATTTTTGCCTACTACTCTTCTCCCGCTTTAGTCGGTGGCGACATTTTCCCATGACGGAGACCCGTGTGAGGCACTTGCCTCTCGCAAGGATTCAGCAATGATGGTCCATGCGAGGATAATACTCCTCAACCAAACTTAAGGAGTAGTGCCCGCGTGAGGCACATGATTTTTCGTCACTACAGAGATAATCTTCTTTCCTTTCAGCTTAGAGGTATAATAGCTTATATTAAGTTAATTAGTTACGTCTCGTGTACAGGGGCCTCCCTTGCTGGGATACCTATGTGGACCTACGAGTCTGTGTGGTACCTCTGGGAGCCCCATGTTTAAAAGTTCATCTGGCTGTCTATGTCTTGTATTTTCGTATGCTCATCATTTTATCTAACATACTCGACCGTCTGTTTTAAGTAAAATTATTGTATAGACTTATTTTAATTAGGTCACCCAATCAAATATTGTAAGTCCTTAGATCACGAAATTGCTATGGACAGGCATACTGGTGACACAAACTCTTGGGATGAGACCATTGTATTTCATGTTCGCGACAATGGTCGCACAGCCCCACCAGAACGATTGAGTTCCACCGGCCTTAGGAGCCGTTTTTTTGTTACCCGTAGGGCAGTCTCATACAGGATCCGTCACCTGAGACTGGATGCTAACCAGCGTCATTATTCGTCATGCACTTGCGTCATGGCGAGTCGACATCATACACTGGAATGGCTTGACACTACCCCGTGAGCTACAAGTGGCGCCCGATGTTGGGACCGAAGAACACCATTAATAAAAGCAGTGAACTGAAGCCCACACCATATAGTGAGCTCAGCTCTATACCATCTCCATTCAGCGACGACTCCCTCGATCAAGAGCTAGCGTCATATAATGGATTTACAACTCACATGCTCACCGACTATGCCAGAAATTCTGTGGAATCAACAACACCACAATCTAACCTGTTTTCGCCTGTCAGTGACGGCACCTTTCGGGATGCCTCACAGGCGGGAACAGAGTTTAGAACTATTTCGGACATCCGCGACAGGCCACCACCATCAGGGCCAAATCGAGGACGACCCCAACAATGACCCAATTATGGGCATATAAATAATCCTTCAGACTACTATCATTCACCCATGTCATCTACGGAGACCATATGGCCGGGTGACAATCCACATTACAGACAACCTCCCACACCGCCCCCTTCTAGCGCAACGCTATACTCAAGGGGGATACCACAGCATTATCAGGAGGAATCGGCACCACCTTTTCACCGGTACATCAGTCACGCTACACATCACGACCATCAGCCGACTGCACCATCACCATATGAGAAATATCAGACCTCACCATGGGGAGAAGTCAGCGTAATCTTCACAACATTCCTCCTCCCGTCCATAGAACCATGCCAGTCTATGGCTCTACAACCGGGCCAGAGTCATTAAATTGGGGTACGCGTGTCCTCACTCCTCATCATCGGCATCGACGTGAAACACCAACACCACCACCACCATCACCACCACCTGCACAACGGCCAGCCTCACAATAATCGTCAGTCTCACAGGGACACACACCATGCAGATTTCAGCCACTTCATTCTTCCCGCGGTCTTGGCCGAGTCATTCTCCCTCCCGAATTTAGTGGAGAGAATGACTGGACCAATTACAAAATCCAGTTCGAGATAATCAGTCAGACTAACCGCTGGGAAGATCAGCAAATAGGTGAATATCTCGCCGCAAAGCTTTCCGGAAAAGCTCTTCACGTTCTTGCGGATCTTGAGACTGACCACACACCCACCTACACTTAATTCAAACGAGCATTGACGATGTGATTTGGCGACACAGCTCTCGGAGAAACCAGTCGTCTTCAACTCAAGAATCTCCGACGATGCGTAGGAGCAACTATTCCGGAGTTAGCTAGCCGAATCAGAAGCAGGGTACGCGCCGCCTGTCCTGGATTCGTATATAGGCATATGAGAGAGATCGCGCTGCAAAAACGACTAAGTTCGTTAAAGCACATAATGCGCATGCACGCGCTTAGATGCTATTTTTGATGGAGCACGTAATTTACGACCAAAATAGGATGGCGCTTTTAGTGTACCGAGATGGTACCCTGTAATCGTTATTGATTGCCTGTTCCCGTTGATTCTGGCATTGATCAAGACCAGAATTCAACGAGCTTTTTAAATCTGTAAACTATTTCAAAATCGGTTAAGAAATGGCTGTGTTATCCACGGAAAACCATTCTTGATTATCTTCAAAATATTGCCGTACCGTCATAGCCACGTGGACACAGAACTTCTAGAATTATTAGCTACGCGCTGATTGGCTGTTGCTCGAACGATGATTGGTTGGAGCCTGCGCCTGTGACGTCACGAGGAGTATAAAAGGAGACACGATCCAGGGATCGAGAGCATCCTCAGCCAGGGGCCGAACAGGTTGGATCTGTACCAGCTACTATCAGCGCAACAGACAATACGCGTATTACTTCGTTATGTGTCAGGTTTTTATCCCGTGGCTGGCAGTTGACCAACCCACCGCACTAAAACAATTTTGTAACTCCCTACTTACGGGAGTAATTTGGAACTTTCTGATTATTGTTTACGAATATCAATATCTACTTTGGAACACGAATTTGTGGTGAGGCCTTTACGGCCTGAATATGTGATTCTAGAGATGTAGAGGCAGGATGTTCTTTGATGGATGACTCGTCGGATCTGCCAGCCATGCCTAAAAGTGGTAGTTCAACCGTTACCGCACTAATATCGTATAGGTTCTTCTAACTTTCGACCGCAGCAGGTAAACTCTGCCCGGTGCGTCTTCAGAGCTGGCTGACGTACCCAGCACCGATAAGCTTTGTTTTGTATATTCATTCGCATCTGACAACCCCCGCTTGTGATCGGGTTGTTGACAACTTCCTTCCATGCCATTGGTGTATGATTTTGTCTCTCTTCATGCTCCACTCAGCCTTGTGGCTTCTTAATTGTTTGGATGTCCCTATCCGCACCATGGGCTGGTCCGACTCAGGGACACTATTGGGGTTTCTGAGCGGTGATGGCCAGGGTGTGGTGTCACATACATTTCCCTTGTATCTTCGGATACTTAGTAGTTAGCACTTTTGCCAATGTAGGAAAGCACTGCAAAAACATTTTAATTATTATTTTATTTGCTTAACAAACCTCCCGTACCGCAGTGCAAAGCAGGGCAACTTGTATATAAACCTAATGGCAGGTTAAACGGTTAGTTCCATAGGACCGGTGACGGGCGAGATACGTATCCCCACCGAATTCCATAAGAATGTCTGGGCATGATATTTAGATCTGCCACGCCCTTGCGGGAAGGACATTTACGGTGGGTATTCGTCTCGCTCACCCCCACCATAACGATAGCACAATGGTCTAATAACGCTTTTGTGAAAAGTAACCTATGTCTTGTAATGTTTTATGAGGTTACGGAGCGGGATGTCCGGATTCCTATCCTGTTCGGAGACCTTACTAAGTAACATGTATGAGCGTTGTCTTCAGTATGGATGTCTTAGGGCATTTGTTCTCAGTGAGCGCTCTGTCTAATAGCTAGGTGGATACCAGCCATTTGCAGCCAAAAATAGTTCTTGTTTCAAAAACAACTAAAAGCTAATTAAGCAAAGCAGAAGGCCTGCATAAATAAAGCGGCAACTACTAACTCAGCATACTAAGAATCACATAAGACGGTGATGAGGGAATCCATCAGGAATCACCCGTTCCGTCTTCACGTAAAAAGCACGCATCCCTATAGTCATAATCTCACTAGGTATGGTCTTTTCTTTAAGCAGTGGTGACACCTTCCCGAGACTGAGGCCCATGCGAGGCACTTGCCTCTCACAAGGATTCAGCGATGATGGTCCACGCGAGGATAATACTCCTCACACAAACTAGCACTAGGAGTAGTGCCCGCGTGAGGCACATACCTTTTCATCCGAGATAACCTTCTTGCTTTCAGTTTAGAGGTATAATAACTTATATTAAGTTAATTAGTTAAGTCTCGTGTACGGGAGCCTCCCTTGCGGGGATAACTCTGCAGACCTACGAGTCTGTGTGGTACCTCTGGGAGCCCCATGTTTAAAAGTTCATCTACCTGTCTCTATGTCTCGTATTTTCGTATGCTCTTATTTTAGTTTTATCTAGCATATTTCTAATTGCTTAGGTAAAATCATTGTATAGACTTATATTTTTAGGTCACCAAAATCAAATCTTGAAAGTCCATAGATCACGAAATTGCTATTGACAGGCATACTGGTGACAAAAATTCTTGGGATGAGACCATTATTCTTTAATATTCGCGATGATGGTCGCATGGCCCCACCGGAACGATTGAGTTCCACCAGCCTTAGGAGCTGGTTTTTGTTACCCGCAGGACAGTCCCGTACAAAGTCTGTGACCCTGAGACCGGATGCTAAGCAGCGTCATCATTCGTCATGCACTACACGGTGAGCTACAAGTGGCGCCCAATGTGAGGCTTGAAGAACATCATTAACCACATGCAGCGAACTTACACCCACACCATATAGTGAGCTCAGTTCAATACGTTCTCCATTTAGCGACGACTCCCTTGATCAAGAGGTAGCGTCATATGATGGATTTTCAGCTCACATGCTCACCGACTATGCCAGAAATTCAGCGGAATCAACAACCCCGCACTAGAACCTGTTTTCACTTGTTAGCGACGGCACCTTTCGGGATGCCTCACAGGCGGGAACTGAGTTCCGAACCATATCGGACGTCTGCGACAGGCCACCACCAACAGGGCCGACTCATGGACGACGCCGACAAAGACCCGATTACGGGCATCTCAATAGTCCTTCAGACTACTATCGTTCACCCGTGTCATCTACGGAGACTATATGGCCAGGGGATAATCCACAATACAGACAACCTCCCACACCGCCCCCTTCTAGCGCAACGCTATACTCAAGGGGCACACCACAGCTTTATTGGGAGGAATCGGCACCACCATTTCGCCGGTATATCAGTCACGCAACACATCACGACCGTCAGCATCAGCATCGACGGGAGACACCAACACTACAAACACCACCACGAGCACCATGACCGGCCTCAGCATATTCGTCAGATTCTCATATACCCACACCACTCAAATTTCAGCCACTTCATTCTTCCCGTGGTCTTGGCCGAGTCATCCTCCCTCCCGAATTTAGTGGGGAGAATGACTGGACCAATTATAAAATACAGTTCGACATCATAAGTCTGACTAACCGGTAGAACAATCAGCAATTGGGTGAATATCTCGCCGCAAAGCTTTCTGGAAAAGCCCTTCAAGTTCTTGCGGATCGTGGGACTGACTACACACCCATCTCAATTGGACCGAGCATTAACAGAGCGATTTGGCGACACAGCCCTCGGAGAAACCAGTCGTCTTCAACTTAAGAACCTCCGACGATGCATGGGAGAAACTCTTCCCAAGTTAGCTAGCCGAATTCGGAGGCTAGTCACCTGCGCATATCCAAGCACCAATACAGAAGGCATGATCCATTTGCATCTTGACACTTTTATCGATGCATTGAGTGGTGAACCCGCCCTGAAAGAAAAGCTATTTCTAGGCCACCACGTAAGTTTGGTCGAATTAACAGCAACCGCAATTCGTATAGAGAACTTTCTGGAGCGGGAGAAGAATAAGCGACGGCAACTCCATCCTATCAACGAGATAGATGGTGCAGCTATCGCCCCACCCGCTAATGCTCCCACCAGTTCATTAACACCAACCGAACAGACATCACCATCACCAGGTATACAGAATTCCAATCAGAATCAAGCACCTGGAGGAAGGGGGCGTGCCCATAAAGGAAACTCCAATGGGGCCCCCGGGCACGGGAGCCAGCGAAACAACAACAATAACGGCAACATGAGAGAACGGATAGATGAGATTAATAAACAAATCTCAGCACTCACAAATTTAGTTACGACACTTAGCACCAACCTCGCCACCACGCAATTTAGGACAACAAATATCACCAGCACCGCACCACCACCGAACACCTGTTTCGGATGCGGTCAGCCAGGCCATTGGAGGGAGTGGTGTCCTAACTGATCTCTCTCTACAACGCCTGACCCTGACCACAGCACACCGCAATCAGAGAAGCAGTCAAACTCCTAAGGGCACCGAATTACACTGAGCCACCTCGGTGCCCATATCCGCCTCCCGGCTCAAATGTGGCCTTCGTACAACAGCATTCAGTGGCCAACTATCATCCACCAGAAACAGCTTTCACACCGGCACCCAAATGCACGGCTTCACACATGTCAATGCCTATGTTGCCTCCCCCCATCCACATCAATGACATCCCCCTCTTTCTCCGTACATAACAAGCCTTTTTTCCTATGTAAAACGGCAGTGGTAGGTTGTAGCACCTCCGCTGAAACAACGTTTTAGCAAGCACCACGTCCAGCCACCAAGACACTAAATTCTCGGTGTCCTTTGGTGGTATGCAGGACACCACCTCATCCAACATCATCGCCCGCATCCACAGACAGTAGGGACTCAGGAGAGATGATTCACTCGCTTCATGGATTCGCAAGCGCCGACATAGATGGAGAAATGCATGCCCCTGGTGGCAGCGCTGTTTCTTCTGTGCTTTACCAAAACATCCCATGAAGCATTGCAAGAAATGGCTTGCACAGGTGGAGCTTATCCGTCATCCCGTACGCGCCGCCGTCTACACCAATACAGCTTACTCAGAAACGGCAACAACTCCATCACCATTGCTACTCCAGCTCTGCCTTCACCATAACCTTCAGACCAGCGGCGACGGCGAACTGGCCCTTTCCTCACTCAGCCATCCACAACATTACAAGAAGCCATATGGAAACAGTCAGAGTACATACAGAGTGATGCCGCTCCGACGCCATTGCCGCAGATGGCATCATCGGAAACTCTTCCACAGGTACACCGCAAAGTAATATACAAATATGCCTGTCTGTTTAGTGGCGTTTCCACCAGTGCCACCGTCGACACCGGCGCTTCTACCACAGTATTTAACAAGCGCTTGTATGAGAGCATCCCTCCTCATAAGAAGCCTCCCCTCAAGCCTACAAACATTTACCTACAGACGGCTATGGGAGCTGATGTGCCCGTAGCCGGTGTAGTCAATTTAGTTATCCAAATAGAGGAGATGCAATTCATACAGCGAGTTGTCATCGCCTCTATTCATAACGATGCCCTACTCGACTCTGATTCCCTCAGTGCCAGTGAAGCCATCATACATTGCAGACAACAGAAACCTGACATACACAGCCGACGAATCCCTCTTGGACCGGCGTCATCATTATACGACACATGCGTGGTTATATTATCAAGTACCGCCACAGTTGAGCCAGGACAGGAGCAAATCTTATGGGCTACCGCACCACGGTTAGGAAGCAACACACACATCGCCATGCTGGAACCCGATCCTGATTATATGATCGCCTCACAATGTGCAAGTCCCCCGCATAATAGTAGACACTACTAATAAGGAAACTATACCTTTTAGAGTGTTTAATGGTACCGCAGATCCCATCACTCTGGAACCTGGTATTTAGTGGACATAATCTCATTGGAATCACTTACACAACACCACATATGACTGGTGATTTACCCGAACAATTACATGAGTTGTATCTACGTGCCACAGTTGGATTACGGCAATCACAGAAACGAGAAATTCGGAAACTACTACATAAATATCGCGATGGTTTTTCCTCCGGAGACATGGATCTCGGAGAAACTCATTTCGTATGACACTTCATCGGCAATAATCACCCCGTACGACAACCGGTACGACATCTTCCCATTTATAAGGAAGCAGCATCACACCAACATGTGAACGACATGTTGCAGACTGGTATCATTGAACCTTGGGCATCTCCATGGGCTACCCCAATAGTACTAGCAGGACTACCGTCGCCTTAATGATCTTAGCGTTAAGGACGCTTATCCGTTACCTCAGATAGATCAGGCCTTGGATTCCTTGTCCGGAGCCAAGTGGTTTTGTACCCTTGACGTAGCTAGTGGTTACTGGCAAGTAGCCATGGATGAAGCTGACATGGAAAAGACCGCATTCGTTTGTAGGGATGGCCTTTTCCAATTCCGCAAGATGCCCTATGGGTTGTGCAACGTTCCCGGAACTTTTGAATGACTCATTGAGCATGTACTAACCACCCAGCAATGGGAAATCTGTCTCTGTTACATCGATGACGTAATAGTCTTCGGATCAACGTTTGAGCAAACCCTAATAAATATAGACACCATACTTTCACGATTCCGCACGGCCAATTTGAAACTTAAACCAAAGAAGTGTCATCTCTTTAGATAGAGCGTTGAGTTCCTGGGACACATCATATCCGGCGATGGAGTGGCTACTCAGCCATCAAAAACTAAGGCAGTAGCAGAGAGGCCACAGCCCTTTTCAGATATGTAGACACAGAGTTTTCTCGGCCTATGCCAGTACTATCGCCGATACATCCAACATTTCAGCGAGATTGCTTCACCCCTCTACAAAATCACCAAGCAAGATCGACCATTTGAGTGGACGAGTGAGTGTGAAGGCTCATTCAGGGCGCTGAAGGAACTCTTGGCGACCGCCCCGATTCTTGCTCACCCTAATCCAGACCTCAATTTCATCTTAGACACTGACGCATCAGCTTACACTATCGGTGCAGTTCTATCTCAGGTCACGGAAGACGGAACAGAGCAGGTATTGGATTATGGTTTACGTACTCTGAATAAAATGGAGAGAAGATACGCAACCACCAAGCGAGAACTATTGGTGGCGGTCCATTTCGTCAAATATTATAAACACTTTCTGTATGGGCGCCCTTTTACACTCCATACAGACCATGCCTCACTACGCTGGCTCAGGAACGTAAAAAATCTGGAGGGCCAGGTAGCGAGATGGCAGGAATCCCTGCAGGCCTATAACATTAACGTTTCTCACCGTCCTGGAAAATTGCATGGGAATGCCAATGCCCTCAGCAGAATCATCACGGAAGCTGAACACGAAGAGGCCGCCACCGTGACACAGTCAACACAGCCATCTCCGGAGTTCCCCGAATTGAGGTGCGCAGTGTGGAATCCAGAGAAAATCGCACACCACCAAACAACAGATGTGCAGACACGAAATCTATATGCGTGGATTCAGGAGGGGGTACGTCCTCCTAAGGAATCGGTAACACCTCTATCCACCACGGCGAAATATTATTACCAACGATTCAAAGAATGTTGATTAATAAACAGCGTTCTATATATTAATGACCGTTTGGTAATCCCGAAAAGTTATCGTGAAATTATATTGAAACAACTACATGATAACGCCTGGCATCTGGCCGTGGAAAGGACTGTTGCCCATATCAAATTGAGATTCCAATGGATCAGGATTCGCGATAGTGTCAAGACAAGGGTTGCCAAATGTATCCCATGCCAAAAACGTGCTGTTGGCCAACACCATATCGCACCATCGTAAATTAAGTTTGTTGGTGCACTGTGGGAGGGAGTGGCTATCGACGTGCTCGGACCCTTGAATACGACGGATGATGGAAATAAATACATCCTCGTACTACAAGATTATTTTACGAAGTGGGCATTTGCTCTGCTGGACCAAGCGGCATCCACCGTAGTGGAGGTCTTGGCCAGCAATGTGTTCTGCCGCTTTGGTATGCTTTATGAGTTTTACTCTGATCAAGGAAGTAATTTCGAAGCCGGTTCATATCAGAGCTCTGCAAATTGTTCAATATTCTCAAAACTAGGATGACTCCATACAACCCACGGAGTGACGGGATGGTAGAGAGATTCAACACAACTCTCGCGGAGATGCTTACTAAGGAAACACGCCTTGATTGTAAGGATTGGGACCTACAGCTCCCGTATGTACTCATGGCTTACCGCACTTCAGTACATTCCAGCACGGGCTACACCCCTGCTCGGTTAATGTTAGGCCATGGATTAGCCGTACCCCTGGATCTGGCCATGCCTCGAATACCAGGAGAGAAGAATTCACCATCTCTCTATGTCTAACTCTTGCGACAAAGGATAGAACAAGCCCATGAGTTAGTGAGAGAAACCTTATCCACTGCACACCGGCGGCAAAAGACATGGCATGACCGGAGAGTGCATGGAGATCCGTATGAATCAGGAAGAATGGTTTGGGTACATGATTCACGACGGTCTGCAAACGTGCCAAGTAAACTGAGTTACCAGTGGAAAGGCCCCTATGTGGTAGTAGGTAAGCCGTCAGACGAGACCTACCGTATCCGTGCTTCGGATGGCCTGACCTCAGTCATCCACTTCGATCGACTTAAACCTTGTGTCAGTGACGACCCAGCGCCAGAGCTCGGACTGGGCGTTTCCTGTGACACTGGTACCCAGACAGATATTTCTATGGAAATTAGTATTCCCACGGTTAGCGCAGAGCACCGCGGTGCCAGTTCAGCCCCACTTCTACCATGCCAGTATGTGGGTGAACAAGCAGCTAATGCTGACGACGATGACGAGATACATACTCGCCCTCTCCCTCCTCAGCGTGGGTCTACTCGATCTGGGAAGTCGTACCTGAAGAATTTTGTGTTTGTTTTGTCCAAGGGACCGGATGGAAAAGTTGTTCCTCCGATCTCTTCCCGTTCCCACCCACTTCATGCTATGCCCTCCCCCCCCCCATCATAGGTTTACCACAAGCGGAGGCTGAGGCTGACCCAAGCCATGCTTCCCGTGGGGTGGAACATATGATGAATAGCATGGAAGTTTGGCGTGTCTATAACCGCAGAACCGTACAACAAGGTGTACCCGACCACCTCCCAAGAACGCCAAACCAATTCCCATCCAAGTGCCACCCCTATCCGTCGCCGCACCCCCACCCCAAATCCAACTGGCGTCCCTCATCTATACACCAAGTTCAGACATCACCGGCCCAGTCCATTTCACACTCCACTCGTCGTCTGTTGACGTCGCAGAGACTGCTGTAACAGAGGAGGTGGCATCCCGCACCGCACCAACCAACATTACCCCCCCCCCCCCCCGCGGTGTGCAGGGAAGCAGCCTGTTCAGCAGACTCTCGGCTCGAATTTTCCCGGTGTCTAAAAACTACGACAGGACACCAACCGTCGTGTAATGGGAGATGACCACATCCCCCCGTCCAAAGACCACCCCATCCATTCGGCCTACCATACTCCCCCGTGAGCAGTCAGGACATCACACCACAGACAGACCATCATCACATACAAAGCACACCTGCCCTCAAGGCTGGATACGTCAATTCGTCATTGCGCGTACATCACATACCTACTCGGTTATACTCAGCATAACAGAGCCATTCAACACCGGCAACAACATCATTTAGCAGCACCCACCAGTATTAATTAATTCCCGATACAGACACAAAAATTCCTGCAACAGTTCCACCTGCACAAGATGCGGGAGAAATAATATCTCCCACAACCCCCCCCCCCCCACCCCACCTACCGCAACAGCAACAGACTTGGCGTTCGTCAACATGGAAAACTGGAATATGCCCACTTCGCTTATAACATTAGCATCATACAGCAGCCCAGACATCCCGACAACAACATTATCATCAACATACAACAGCCGACAAATCGCACAGCCCGCACGCACCTTCTTATCCAGTTACGGGAGAACTGATCATATGAATGCACTACAGCCATCTATAGTACACATCACGGGAGGAACGTTTGTCCAACGCTCCTCCTCCCCCCTCCCTTTCCCCGACGTCGTACAGAAACAGCCAAAATCTACCTACTTCATCTACACCTAATACTAGTCGATATTATTAAGAGAGCAAGATGCCCGAATTGTCGTCAGTCACGAGTAGGATTTTACTACAGAAAAGTTGAATTCGATAATGGATTGATCAAAGTTACGACAGCATCCATAATGGATTGAAAAAAGTTACGACAGCATCCGACAGGTCATCTGTGCTCTAAAGTAACTCTGTCCCGCCCACGGAGTGAAATACCCTCAAGGTTCGATAAAGTTGACAATCTCGCTGCCTTCCCCCACCCCCACCCCACCCCCACTCCCGCACCTGGCGGCCATAAAAACGCCACCTTCACCAAGGCGTAAGAATCATCCACAGATAGCCAGCTACGCATATCAGATTCAAATCACCAACATGTCAGAAACATAGACACTCAGGTTGACTGTATTCACAATCTCCAAACGACGGCATTGTAAATTGTAATCCTGTGGCACCCACCTCCGAGCTGTACTGTAATTTAACCATTACTAACTGGTATTAATGTGTCTGGTCTAGGCCGGGACGGAGCTAGTTCTACCCATTGAGGAGAATGCTTGGCAGCCCTCCCACTCGGAAAACGCAGCTATCTTGTCGGGATCAGTAACATTGATCTACCGCCTGAATAAATCTGTTTAAACCACACATCAAATTACTTACAACTTTACTGTTATATTTTTGATTAAGAACACAACTGCTCTACCGTGCTACAGATCATTAGCGCACGGGCCGTTAAAGCAGCATCAAAAATCTAACAGTATAATTACAAGGAGAATTTCAAAAATTCTATTCTCAGCGTTCCAGTCCATAATCAACACGGGCTGAGAACTACCTATTACAGACATATACCAATACGCATGCTTAAGAACTCACGCAAATAAGGGACATTATATTATAAAAATTCATGATATAACATATATATATATATATATATATATATATATATATATATATATATATATATATATATATATTTCTATATCTCGCATCTACAACAGACTACACATCAGCAACAGTATTTTGGCCATTGCCATAAACAACACATATGTTTCCGATCAACCACATGCTTTTAGAAGCCACGTGCCATTTCCTGCTATTTCCAGTAAATTGGATCAAACGCTTTAAACACAAGAGCCCCCCCCCCCCCACACACACCCCATCGGGCGCTCCAGCCTAAAAATTAAAACAGGCAAGTTTATAAGCACCCACTCTGAAAAACCGCCTCACGATAAGTAAACGGTGAGGCTCCTCAAAGAAAAAGTAGTACCACGTTTTCATGTTGATCGGAGGCTGTCGAATGCGCGAAAATAGGACAAAGTTAACAGCCTTTCCTCCTATAATTAAAAGTACTCCCTTTGTACAGGAAGAATTAATCCCTAGACGTCTAGAGTATGAAAGAGGAAACCTTCCATATAGGGCTGACAGAATCACCTGTTAAAACTTCCAGGTGTGGTCATCCGCCGCCTATGACGTCACCAAATAGTATAAAAGGAGGAAGCACGCTCTGAAACCTTATCTTCCCGTCAAAATTCAACACCAGGGAAAAACAGATAGCATTAGGCTTCTTTCGTGTCGAAAACCAAATTCTGCTGTTTTATTATTAGTTCATTATTATGCTTGGCCTGGAAAGTTAAACACAATGAAGAGATAGGGCATTAGGTTTTGAATAAGGTTCCCGCAGCCACCTACCATGCGGGAACGAGATGTCACTCCTTGAAGATCTAGCGTTATCGGATTCGTCTAAAGAAGAATCGGTACCAGTTCCAAAAAGATTCCCGTGCAGCTCGTTATTAGCTAGCGGAGAACCCTGTACCAGAACTTTTATGAGAAAATCTGACTGCACACTTCATGTTAATAAGGATCATCTCCTCCAGACAGCCTTCTGCGTGACATGTCAGTATCTCTACACCGCTACTCACTACGGAGTGACCCATGCGCTCCATTATCGTCACCATGTGTTAGAAGTGCCATTAGTTCCCGGTGAAGAAAACGAGGATCGTGCCGTTTTCGTCACGCATTTCGAATCTCGGTTTCCGGTCAAAGTTCTCCCGACCGAGAAGATGGCTCGCACGAAGAACCCTACTCATAGATATCCCGTTAGCCATCATCCTCCCGCGGCTACCGTGAGCAACGTACCGACAGCGAGACGTGAAATCCTGCCAGCAGCCACGTCAGGGAGCGCGACGCCACTACCAGTCACTACATCTACACCAGTCCTGAAGCAGAGTAAGAAGTGAAAGTCTTCCACAGAATCCAGTCCGGCAGCACCCGCATCAGTAACCATCCATCCAACTACAGCCACTACACCCGCACCCGTAGTGTCTGAAGCAGTTCTAGCCAGTCAGCCGATATCGGTAGTCATCACGACGTCTGCGGGAATGGAAATTCCAAGTTACCCACAGTCACCATCTCCACCAGACATGACCATAGACGAGGGACAGGACCGTCACAGCGTGCGTCGATTAGCATAACTCCAACTCGTGTTATCCAGCATCAGCCTCCTAGCCTTTCTGACCCAGCCATCAGAAAGGGAACCACGCCGGAACGACCATATGCGGTAAAGAGACGTATCGCCCACACGCAGGACATTCAGCCCGTGCCCAATGTTACCGCAAATTGTCTGTTGCAAAATGCTAAGTCTCGGAAGATGTCATCTCCTGCTGTATCCGCTCACGCATCATTGCCTCGGCCTACGATACAGCTCACCACCATCACCATGACAGCCACTGCAGCCACCACGACGACCACAACGACTACAGCATCAACCATGTTAACAACCACTAGCACCACCACAGCCTTACGGACAGATATTTTAGAACCGGCAGTAACTGTGAAAGACATTATAGACGCTCATATTTCTGCCACCATCACTTCAGACATTCCCGACTGTGCCAGTAATAGTGAACGCATCTCAGCAATGATAGTGCATCCACCGCGACCAACCACCATTAGTCGAGGGACTCAGCCTCAGTGGGGAAATGTCACAGCGGAGGTGTAATCATTTGTGATACAGCAGAAACATCAATGGTGCGATTCATGGAGGTGTATTAATTATTACTTTATTTTTTAAATACTTTTTTTCTTATTATATATGTTACATCAATTGAATTCCGTCCCTAGGATGACTACGGTTATCTGACACAGCCGTGCACTTCAGTGCCCAGCTGTGTCCCACACAAAATGAGCACTGCGGACTCCGGTGTTGTAAGAACGTCGTGTGCGACGTAAAGAATACAACATCCTGCAGTGCAATAATGTCATAATCCCGTCATGCAGTCTCAGCTACGCTGGGCTGCCTGATAAACTAATTGTCAAGTTATTATTATATTATATTTTTCTTATTATTTTTCTTCCTGTCTTAGATGTCAGGACAGCTATGGGGTCAGCGAGAGCTGCCCGTTGTGGACCCGCTATAACGGGCTGCAAATATATTTTTAATAAGAGATATATGTTACATACCCCTTTATTTACCAGGGGTGCGCAAGTAATTCGGATGTAATTTACTAAATACCCCATAAGGGTATGTTGCATAGGTCTTATATTTTATGTATACATATATATATATATATCATATTATTATATATTTAAAACTTAAATTGTGGTACATTGGAGCTTGGATGTTCTCTGCGGTCATAAAAAGTATCCACACCTAAAGAGAACACCTATGCGAGCTATTGTTTGGGACCATTTACTATATAAAGTTACAGCAAGCCAAGCTGGGTATGTGCTGCCCGTCCTGTACCCCTTTCCCTGAACACGCCCCCCCCCCCCCCCCTGGGTAGAGCCATAAGTGTATATGAGCCTATGAGAGAGATCGCGTTATAAAAACAACTAAGTTCGTTAAAGCGCATAGTGCGCATGTGCATGCTTAGATGCTGTTTTTGATGGAGCACGTAGTTTACGACCAAGATGGGATGATGCTTTTAGTGTACCGAAATGGTACCATGTAATCTTTCTTAATTACTTGTTCCCGCCGAATCTGGCATTGGTCAAGACCAGAATTCGACAGGCTTTTTAAATCTGTAAACCATTTCCAAATCGATTAAGAAATGGTTGAGTTATCCACGGAAACCCCTTCTTGATTATCTTCGAAATATTGCTGTGACGTTATGACCACGAGGACGCAGAACTTCTAGAATGTTCTAGAACATTCGACTGCGCTATTATTAGCTACGCGCTGATTGGCTGTTGCTCGGCCGATGATTGGTTGGAGCTTGCGCCTGTGACGTCACGAGTAGTATAAAAGGAGACGTGATCCAGAGATAGAGAGCATCCTCGGCCAGGGGACGAATAGGTTGGACCTGTTCCACCTACGATCAGCACGACATTGCGCAGATCACTTCGCCTTCTGTCGGTTTCTCTCTCGTAGCCAGCAGTACTCCAGCCCACCGCACTAAAAGCGATTTTGTAACTCTCGTCCTTGTGGGAGCATTTTGGAACTTTCTAGTTATTGTTCACGAATATATCAAGAGCTACTTTGGAACACAAACTTGATGTGAGGCCTTTACGGCCTGAATATGTGATTCTACAGCGATGTTCTTTGGTGGATAACTCGCCAGATCTGCCGGCCACGTCAAAAAGTGGTATTTCAACCGTCCTCGCATGGATGTCGTGCAGGTTCTTCTAACTTTCGACCGCAGCAAGTAAACTTTGCCCGGTACGTCTTCACAGCTGGGTGACGTACCCAGCACCGTTAAGCTTTGTTTTGTATCTACATCTGCTATAACAATCCCCGCTTGTGATCGGGTTGTTATCAACTTCCATCCGTACCCATCCGTACCATCGGTGTACAGGAACTTTCTTCACAGCAGCAATGTTATTGTATCTCTTGCTGACTACTCGTTAGACATTCTATATTGTGATTACAGCCCTGAGTTCGATCCGCTCCCGTCATAAGCTGCTTGCGGGAATCCTGTTTGCGGGAACCAACCTGCGGGAAATTTCCAGCTTCTTGAGAATGCATTAACTCATGTCAAACTAATAATGACGTATCATTTTCAGTAACACGATAGCCACACTTAAGGATGGCCACCGATTAGTCAAGTAACTATACTTAACATTTTAATTATTCCGTTAAATGTATTCTTTTAATTATATCATACCCGATGCCCTGTAGGTGGGGCTTAGAATACACCTTCCGTATTCTCTGCGTGTCGTACGAGGCGACTAAAGGAGGTACGGGTGAGGTAACCCTGACAGAAACCTCGAGTGCTGAAGACGGAGGTTCCAGGCCGCACGGCGCACTCTTATAAACCATGAATCCACGCACTTAACGCTTATTATCATGTCGATAGTCACTTACAGGACTGGCGGTATGATCAGCGAACGAAAAGAAGAAGAAGAAGAAGATATCATACCCGTATAAACAGTCCCGATGACTAAAACTAGGACCGCTAGTTATAATTTCTGTATATGTTTATAGTTATTCTCATTTTCTGTAAGGTGTTTTCACTAACCGCAGCGTAGTAGGTTCGTTAACATGTAATAAAGATATATAATTCTGATAATTTTATACTGTATTGATTGTTCTGGTTAGTTTATATATATATGGCAAGGGGCCATCAGTTCATATGTTTTGTTTAGTTGTAGAAAATATATAGGACTACAGTGTACATAGGAAACACTATACAGCAACACTTATATATGCAGCACGTTCTCCCGCCACCAACAATTTTTCACGGAGGTCGCTGTCCATGCTATAACTCTGTTTGCTACCAACTAAAACCTTTTCTATTCAGCGCGATAGGATAGGTTTAATATGATTAGACATAATTTCTCCATTAGGAAATCTGTAATATACTCTTCTCTTCTGCCTAACGACAGGTTAAACGGTTAGTTCCATAGGACCCGGTGACGGGCGAGATGCGCATCCCCACCGAATTCCGTAAAAATGTCTGGCCATGATATTTAGATCTGCCACGCCCTCATGGGAAGGACATTTAAGGTGGGTATTCGTCTCTCTTACCCCAACCATAACGATAGATCAGTTGACTAAAATGCTTTTGTGAAAAGTAACCAGTGTCTTGTGACATTTTATGTGGTTACAGAGCGAGATGTCCGGATTCTTATACAGTTCAGAGATCTTACTTGGTAACATGTATGAGCGCTTTCTTCAGTATTGGTGTCGTAGGGCATCTGTTCTCAATGACAGCCATGTCTAACAGCTAGGTAAACACCCGCCATTTGCGGCCTAAAATAGTGCTTGTCAATAAAAAAAATAAAAGCTAGTTAAGCAGAGCAGAAGGCCCACATAAATAAAAAAGCGGCAACTACTAATTCAGCATACAAAGAATTACATAAGATCATCCATCCCGTCTTCACCTAAAACAGCACGCAACCGTATACTCATAATTTCACTAGGTATGGTCTTTTCTTTTTAAACATTTTGGCTAAATATTGGAGTGGGCCCATTTTTGCCAACTACTCTTCTTCCGCTTTAAGCAGTCGGGACATTTTCCCATGACGGAGGCCCGCGCGAGGCACTTGCCTCTCGCAAGGATTCAGCGACGATGGTCCATGTGAGGATAATACTCTTCACCCAAACTAGCACTAGGAGTAGTGCCCGCATGAGGCACATGATTTTTCGTCACTACAGAGATAATCTTCTTTCCTTTCAGCTTAGAGGTATAATAGCTTATATTAAGTTAATTAGTTAAGTCTCGTGTAAGGGGGCCTCCCTTGCGGGGATACCTCTGTGGACCTATGAGTCTGTGTGGTACCTCCGGGAGCCCCATGTTTAAAAGTTCATCTGGCTGTCTCTATGTCTTGTATTTTCGTATGCTCATCATTTTATCTAGCATACTCGACAGTCTGTTTTAGGTAAAATTATTGTATAGACTTATTTTAATTAGGTCGCCAAATCAAATCTTGTAAGTCCATAGATCACGAAATTGCTATGGACATGCATACTGGTGACACAAACTCTTGGGATGAGAACATTGTATTTAATGTTCGCAACAATGGTCGCACGGCCCCACCGGAACGATTTCCACCGGCCTTAGGAGCTGGTTTTTTGTTACCCGTAGGGCAGTCTCGTACAGGATCCGTCACCACGAGACTGGATGCTAACCAGCGTCATCATTCGTCGTGCACTTGCGGCACGGCGAGTCGACATCATCCACTGGAACGGCCCGACACTACCCCGCGAGCTACAGTGTTGTAGACGGAGGGTGGTTAGGGCACCGTTCCCTCCAATGTCCTGGATGACCGCATCCGTAACAGGTGTTTGGTGGTTTGCAGGGTTGGTAGTGGATGCTGTTCTTGGGTGTGTAGTGGCGAGGTTGGTGCTGAGTGTCGTTAACAAATTAGTGAGCACGGAGATTTGTTTCTTAATCTCATCTATCCTGTCGTGCATGTTGCCGCGGCAGTTGTTGTTGTTGTGCTGGTTCCCGCGCCCTTGGGCTCTGTTGTGGCCTTGGCCATGCCCTCTTCCTCTACGCGCATGATTCTGATTAGATTGGTGTGGTGCTGGTTGTGGTGTTGGTGGTGCTGTTGCTTATGATGTGGTGGGTGTGGTGCGGTTGTCGGGTGATGTGGCGATATGCGCACCATCTATCTCATTGATAGGATGAAGTTGGGGGCGGTTGGTTTTCTCCCACTCCAGGATATTCTCAATGCATACCGCAGTGGCTGTTAATTGTGCCAGGCTTCCATGGTCGGCGAGAAAGAGTTTTTCCTTTAGAGTGGGTTAACCGCTCAATGCGTCAATGAATGTGTCAAGGTGCAAGTGTGTCATACCCTCAATGTTGGTACTGGGATACGCACAGGTGACTAGTCTCTGGATGCGACTAGCCAACTCCAGTAGGGTCTCTGCCGTGTGTCACCGGAGATTCTTGAGTTGGGGGACAGCTGGTTTCCCAGAGAGTGGTGTCGCCGAACCGTTCTGACAACGCTCGTTCAATTTGTATGTAGGTGGGGGTGTAATCAGTACCGAGGTCCATGAGAACTTGAAGGACTTTTCCGGAAAGCTTCGCAGCAAGATATTCACCCATTTGCTGATCATTCCAGCGGTATGTTCTGCTGATTATCTCAAATTGAATTTTGTAGTTGGCCCAGTCACTCTCCCGCTAAATTTAGGAGGGGAATGACCCGTCCAGGACCAAGAAGAACTGGTGCAAATCCGGGTGGTGGTGGTACTCAGGAGACTGATGAGAATGCTGATGGTGGTCGACGTGCGGGTGATGGTGGTGGTGTGGGTGTTTCCCGATGATGCCAATGCTGAGGAGGAAGAGGCCTGTATGAAGGAGTACGAGCGCATCGCGGTAAATCCAAAGATGCCCGTCCCGAGGTAGAGTCATAAACCGGCGTAGGTCTATGGATGGGTGGCGGCGCATTGTGGAGATGACGTGCGCGTTCCTCGTGCGGAGAAGGCAGACACTCCTCGTATAGTGGTGGTGCGGTCGGCTGACGGTCGTGATGTGTGGCATGACTGACGTATCGATGAAATGGTGGTGCTGACTCCTCCCGGTGGTGTTGTGTTGGCTCCTGTAAATAAGATGGTACATTTAATGGGGACTGTGCGGGAGGTTGTCGATCATAAGAATTATAACCCTGCCATATAGCATCCAGTGATGACACAGGTGAACGATGGTGATGGGAAGGATAATAGGTTTGACCGTAAACGGGTCTTTGTCGAGATCATCCACGATCTGGCCCTGATGGAGTTGTCCTATCGTGTATGTCTGATACGGTACGAAATTCTGTTCCTGCTTGTGAGGCATCCCGGAATGTCCCCTCACTGATGGGCTTGATCAGGTGATATTGCCTTGCTGGTGATTCCGCATCACTAGAATTCCTGGCATAGTCGGTAAGCATGCTAGCATGGTGTCCATCATAGGATGCCACCTCTTGATCGAGGGAATCGTCGCTGAATGGAGAAAGTAGTCCGAGCTCGCTGTATGGTGTGAGTGTGAGTTTGCTGCATGTTGCTGTTGTTGTTCTTCGAGCCCCACATCGGGCACCACTTGTAGCTCGTGTGGTAGCATCTGGGCATTCCGGTGTCTGTTGTCGACTCGCCGTGCTGCATGTGCACGACAAGTGATGACGCTGGTTAGCTCCCGGTCTCTGGGTTACAGATCCCATGCGACACTGCCCTACAGGTAACAAAGACCATCTCCTACCGCCGGTGGAACTCAATCATTCCGGTCGGGCCATGCGACCATCGTCGCGAACATTAAACACAACAGTCTCATCCCTTGAATTGGTGTCACCGGTATGCCTGTCCATAGCAAGTTTAAGATCTATGGACTTACAAGATTTGATGGTGACCTAACCTAAATAAGCTTATGCAATTAATTTACCCAAAACTATGTAAGGCTTAGTAAAGTCTGGCTAAGATCTAGCACAGCCTGGCTAGGGCCTAGGTAAGGCCTGACTAAGGCCAATCACAGCCTAGCTAAGTCCACCAAAGCTTGACATAGACCTAGGTAATGGATCACAAAGCCTGGCATAGGCCTAGGTAATTGATTACAAAGTCTGGCCAATGCCTATGTAAGACTTGGCAAAGTCTGGCTAATGCCTAGATAATGTCTTGCAAAGTTTTGATAAAGCAAAGGTAAGGCCCAGCAAAGCGTGTCTAAGGCCTAGTTACGGTTTGGCAAAGTCTTGCTAAGACCTAGGTAGAGCCAACAAACCTTGGCTAAGGCCTAGGTACGGCCTGACCAAGGCCTAACAAAGCCTAGCTAAGGCGTGGCTTAAGTCTAGCGAAGCCTAGATAAGGCCTAGATAAAGTCTATCAAAGCCTGGCATATGCCTAGGTAAGGTCTGAGAAAGTCTGGCCAATGCCTCCATAAGGAATAGTTAAGGCTTAGCAAAGCCTGACTAAGGCCTAGGTAGTATCTTGCGAAGCTTGGCTAAGGCGCAGGTAAGGCCTAGCAAAGCTTGGTTAAGGCCTAGGTAAGTCCTGACAAGTTAAGGTCTAACAAAGCCTGGCTACGGCCTAGGCAATGTCTAGCAAATCATGGCTACGGCCTAGGTAAAGTATATCAAAGCCTGACAAAGGACTGAATAATGGCTGGCTACGGCCTGGCTAAGGCCTATGCAAGGCCGCGCAAGACATAGTTAAGGCATGACAACGGCCTAGCAAAGCCATGTTACGACCTAGGTAAGTTCTAGGTAAGGCTTATCAAAGGCTCGCTAAGGCCTATGCAAGGCCTTTGTAAGGCTTAGCAAAGCCGGGATACGGCCTAGATAATGTCTTTCAAAGCTTGGTTAAAGCCCTGGTAAGGCATAGCAAAGCGTGGCTATGGCCTAGTTAAAGTTTGGCAAAGTCAGACTAAGACCTAGGTAATGTCTAACACAACCTGGCTAAGGCCTAGGTAAGACTGGCTAAGGCATAGCAAAGCCTAGCTAAGTCCATCAAAGCCTGGCATAGGCCTAGGTAATGGATTACAAAGTCTGGCCAATGCTTAGCTAAGGCTTAGCAAAACATGGCTACGGCCTAGGTAATGTCTTGCAAAGCTTGGATAAAGCCCAGGTAAGGACTAGCAAAGCGTGGCTAAGGCCTAGTTAAGGTTTGGCAAAGCATGGCTAAGACCTATGTAAGGCTAACAAAGCTTGGCTAAGGCCTAGGTACGGCCTGACTAAGCCCTAGCAAAGCCTAGCTAAGGTGTGGCTTACGTCTAGCAAAGCCTAGCCAAGGCATAGATAAAGCCTATCAAAGTTTGGCTTACGCCTAGCTACGGTCTGAGAAAGTCTGGCCAATGCCTGTGTAAGGCATAGTTAAGGCCTAAGTAATGTCTTGCAAAGCTTGGCTAAGGCGCAGGTAATGCCTATCAAAGCGTGCTTAATGCCTAGGTAATGCTTAGCAAACCTGGCTAAGCCCTAGGTAAGGCCTAATAAAGTCTGACTACGGCCTAGGCAATGTCTAGAAAATCATGGGTAAGGCCTAATTAAAGTCTATGAAAGCCTGAATAAGGCATGGTTGCGGCCTGGCCACGGCCTGGCTAAGGCATATGGAAAGCTTAGCAAAACCTAGCTAAGGCATGGTAACGGCCTATCAAAGCCATGTTACGACATATGTAAGGTCTAGGTATGAATTAGCAAAGTCTTCTGCCGCATAGGCAATGCCTTTGTAAGGCTTACTAAAGCATGGCTACGGCCTAGGTAGTGTCTTGCAAAGCTTGGCTAATGCCCAAGTAATGCCTAGCAACGCTTGATTAAGACCTAGATAATGCTTAGTAAACCTGGCTAAGGCCTCGGTAAGGCCTAATAAAGCCTGGCTACGGCCTAGGTAATGTCTAGCAAACCATGGATAACGCCTAGTTAAAGTCTATCAAAGCCTGACTAAGGCATGGCTACGGCCTGGCCACGGCCTGGCTACGGCATATGTAAGGCCTAGCAAAGCCTAACTAAGCCATGACAATGGCCTAGCAAAGCTAGGTTGCGACATAGCTACGGTATGGGTATGAATTAGCAAAGCCTTCTGCGGCCTAGGCACGGCCTTTGTAAGTCTTACCAAAGCCTGGCTACGGTCTGGTAGTGTCTTGCAAAACTTGACTATGGTCCAGGCAGTGCCTAGCAAAGCTTGGCTAACGCCTAGGTAAGGCCTAACGAAGCCTGACTAAGGCCAAGGTAGAGACTAGGTAAGACCTAGCAAGGTCTGGCTAAGGCCTACGCAATGGCTAGCAAAGCATGGCTAAGGCTTAGGTAAAGTCTATCAAAGCCTCGCTATGTCCTAGGTAAGGCCTAGAAACCTCTGGCTAAGACCTAGATAAGGCCAATGTGAGGCTTATTAAAGCCAGGCTAAGTTGTAAGTAATGTCTAGATATGGTCTACCAGAGCCTGGCTAAGGCCTAAGTAAGGTGTTGCAAAGTTCGGCCGAGAACTTGTTAAGGGTTGGCACACTGTACATAAGGCTTAGGTAAAGCTTAACAAAACCTGGATAAGGCCTACGTAAGGCCTACATGTGACCTAGGCAAGCCTGGCTAATGCTTAGGTAATGTCTTGCAAAACTTGGCTAAGGATTAGGTAAAGCCTAGGTAAATCGTTGCAAAGCCTGGCTAATGCCTATGTATTGCATAGCAAAGGCCTGCCTAAGGCCTGACGAAAGCCCGGCTAAGGCCTGTCTAAAGCCTATGAAAGGTCTTGCATAGACTTAGCAATAACATACTAAGGCCAAAGTAAGGTCTTGCAAAGCAAGGCTAAGGCCTTGCTAAGGCATAGCAAATCCTGACGAATGCCTAGTTAAATCTTAGTAAAGCCTGGCTAAGGCCCAGGTATGACCTAGGTAAATATTAGCAAAGCTTGGCGAATGCCTATTTAAAGCCTGGCTAAGACCTAGATAAGGTCTACATAAGGCTTATAAAAGCCAGGCCTTATGCAAGCTTAGCAAGATATTACCTGGGCCTTAGCCAGGCTTTGTTAAATCCTACCTAAGCCTTTGCCAGGCCATTCCTAGGCATTATCCACGCTTTTATAAGCCTTACGTAGATCTTATCTAGGTCTTACCCAGGCTTTAAAAAGGCATTCGCCAGGCTTTGCTAAGATTTACCTAGAACGTAGCTAGGCCTTAGCCAAGCCTTGCACTACATTACATAGGCCTTAGCCAGGCTTTGCTAAGCCTTGCCTAGGCTGTAGCTAGGGCTTGGCCAGCCTTTATTGGTCCTTACCCGTGGCGGATCCAGGGGTGGGGGTGGCCCGGGTGGCCATGGCCACCCCCACTTCATCCCCACGAAAAAAAATACAAATTTCAACATTTATTTCTTCCATAATTTGTTATTTGCCGACCACCTGTATCGAAATGCTACAAGCAAAACAAGTCTATGAGCAGTAGTCGGCGCTAAAAATAGTAAATAATGCAATGATTTTGATTGATTGGTCCGTCAGTCAACCTATATACGCTACATTGTTTTTCGGCAGAGGAAAGCATCATGTCTAAGCGAGATATTAGATCATATTTTCACCATCACAACAAGTATGTACAATAATATAATACAGTATAACGCTTGCGTAATTTGGAAGCAATAATGTGGCATTGGCTTCGATTGACTAATTAAGTTCATGGATTTATATTATTATAATCTAGGCGCCAGAGTGCCCAACGTAATAGGCCCTAAATTTAACCACGTTCCATCATGACCAAGAATTGGGAGTGACGTAGGAAAAGTATATACAGTCTGTCTCATAAATTTAGAGGAGGAAATCTAATCTCATGTCTGTTTTCATGAACTTGCTTAGTGAAATGCTTGGAAGGAAATGCCCGACCTCTTTCTTTATTCTTATGGCTCTAAGCTTATACACATGTATGTATGGTCGGTGTGGTTGTGAAGTCAGTGTGCGTGCGTGCGTGCGTGCGTGCGTGCGTGCGTGCGTGCGTGAGTGAGTGCGTGCGTGCGTGCGTGCGTGTGTGTGGGGGGGGGATGAGTTGGGGTGGGGTTGATAATGGCTTGATAAATACAATGGCTTAGGGTATTCGCCGGCTCGTGAAGGAGCCTATTGTATTTATTACGCCTTATTTGGTGACCATCAGTACGGGAAACTTGGTACACTTGCCACAGTGCCATTGGTGTTGAACGATACGCAACGAGCCACTGCAAAACTTGGTAACACTTTGGTTCTGATAATCAGAGCCCGAGGGAAACACATAAAATAGCAAAGGAACGAGCAGTCAACTTCTTGTCTATAATGAACAATAAAACTAAAGATGTGACATCACACATTCTTAGAAAACGAGCACAAAATATAGAGCATAACCGTCTTGTATTAAAATCTCTGATAGACATAGTTGTTCTGTGCCGACGCCAAAATTTGGCATTACGGGGTCATCGGGATGATGTGAAGCATTATGTAGGCCATAACCATGGGAATTTTAATGCTCTCGTTGATTTGCAATTGCCAGTGGAAACACTGTTTTAACGGATTATCTAGACAATGCACCAACGAACTGCCATTATGGATCAAAGACCATCCAAAATGAGATTATCGAGGTTCTTAAGGATTACATAAGAGACGAGTTAAGCGCGAAAGTAAAGACTCCTACATACTTTTCAGTTTCTGCTGATGAAAAAGCTGACCGAGGCAATCAAGAGCAGTTGTCTGTATGTTTACGGTGCGTCGATTCAGAGTGCAAGGTTCATGAAAGTTTTATCGGTTTCATCAATGTCACAGGACAGACTACAGGTAGTGAACTTGCAGAGTGCATTAAGGAGACGGTTACTAACATGGATATTGACTTTAACAACTGTGTTGCCCAGACATACGATGATGCCGGCAATATGGCTGGTATCAGAAACGGTGTTGCTGCAATAATTAGACAGACGATCACAAAAGTAGTTTACACGCACTGTGCTAGTCATTGCTTAAATCTCTGTCTCAGTAAAGCATCAAGTGTCCCCCTCGTACTAAACATGATAGACATTACTGAACAGATAGTGTTGTTTTACAACTTTTCACCGAAACGAAATTTAAACTTGAAAAAGTGGGTTAATGACAAACTCCCAAGTAGTTCTAAAACTAAACTTTTAGATACATGTACAATACGTTTCATCCAGAGACATGATGCATTGGAAACATTCACTGCACTATATCTGCAATAGTTGCTTCTATGGAGGAAATGAGCACAACCAATGGATTTAATAGGGGCACGTCATCTGATGCAACATCTTATATCAATGCAGTTACTAGTTACCAATTTATCATCACAATGGTTATTGCTAAGAACTGTTTGGCTTATACCAAAGGTATCAGTGTGAGTCTTCAGAGACGTACAGCTGACATCATAAGGGCATACACAAATGTTCAGAATGTAATTAATACAAGCGCATCTGTCAGAGAAGATATTGAAAATCGCTTTAATGACTGGTTCACAGAAGCCAACACACTTTCTGATAAGAAGGGAATTGGACCGTGTATTCCTCGGCGCTGCGCCAGACAAACGAAGCGTGCTAATAAGCCAGAAGACACAGTAGAGGATTACTACAGACGAACTGTTGCAATTCCTTATCTGGATGACATAATTGCACAACTGCACGAGCGATTCAGTACAATGGGTCAGAGTGTTAAGTGCATGTATCTCGTGCCAAATATGCTTGACAAATCAGCTGATGTAAAGAAATTGGTATCATATTTCTTGTCATTTTATGAAGAGTTAGACTTGTCTCAGCTTGCTGTTGTTAACGCAGAAATTGATATCTTGAAGAATTTCTGGAATGATGTCTTGGAAACAAAAAGACCTGCCACAGCATCTACCGCATTGATTTTCTGTAATAATATGGAGTATCCAACTATCCATACAATTCTAAGAATTATTTGCACCCTTGGAGTTATATCTTGCGAATGTGAGCGATCTAACAGTGGACTCGGTCTTCTAAAATCGTACCTCCGTGCAACGATGGGACAGGAAAGAATGAATGGACTGGCTTTACTCCACACACACTATTCTATGGATATTGTCTACAATGACATTGTAGATAGGGTTTGCAAGGAAACACCCTAACCGTCTTGAGCTGAATAACATATTTGTAGAAAAGGTCACCAGTTCTTAATTATTAAAGGTAGGCCTACTATTTCACACCAAGTAGTCTTAAATGAAAAATAATAGCAAACTTACAATATTCCAGGTGTATTTAGCGTATTTTATGCAATCTAATGGAATATGAAATGATATTCCATGTTGAGCGCCCTATCATTGAAATTGAATTGTGCATAAAAATTATGCAACGTGGATGAGTTTTATTTAAAATGTGTAGGTTGTGCCTCGTGAAATGGTGGAATAGCCATTCAATAAGAAGAAGGGCTTCCCCGCCGCAAAGTATGTCACAACACATAAACAAATCGCTTAAAAAATAAATAAATCGCTCGTGACAGTGAACGAGTTTGTAAATGTTTCGCTTTACATTTTACTTCTACTCGCGTGTTTTAGCGTATTTTCATGTATCAACTTCTTGTTGACACTTGATATTGAATCATATGAAGATATTTGTGCGCTAGAATAAGAAAATTCAACAGTATTTACGCGATTGGAAGCGGAAAACAATCCCGTCAAGGGGCGTTCGCCCCAGGGCCAATTCGCCACGCCACAGTAACCGTTGTTATTATGGTACAATTGTAATAGTCCAGGAGCTAAAGCTAGGTCAGAATCGTGACGTAGCACACCCAGTATTCGGAAGGTCTGACACTTGCTGTGGCTTGGGGGACATGTCCCACACATTTTAAGCCCTGTTGTACAAACAAATTGTGGTAGCACTAATTAGTTATCCTGATTTCTTTGCATAGGGGGTCTAGGCTTTGGCTGTATCCACAGTGCACAACGATATAAGCATGATCGTGTCATAACTCAAAGTAATATCGTATTAGATTCACCATATATGATATTTAGACGGATATCGACCTAACATATATCCAACATACATTTTGCATGCATATACCAAAGGCGAGGGTGAAATGTGAAGGTTATATTTTATGTATGTATACTAACTCCATCATAGAATCTGTATATCCAGCTGTACCACTGTTGACAAAGCACCCAGGTAATGGTGGTTGGAATGAGACAGATGGATGTGCCGAAGCAGCATTGACGACTTAGACGCACTGCAAGAAAATTTCAAAGAGGTGTGTATGTACGTGAATAAATTGCAACAGCTGTTCAAATCCTTTAAAGTTGAGTCAAGCTCGAAATCACACCTGTTCGCATTTTGGAACTCATATATTCATATGGTAGAGCTGCTGCTTGGATTCATAAGAGCTGAGAGAACTGGAGATTGGCAGGCACACCTATCTGCTACTGCTGCTATGGCGCCATATTTCTACAGCATGGACAGAACCGAGTATGCAAGATGGCTGCCAATATATCTTGCGGACATGAAGATGCTTCCAAGTACACATCCCCATGTACATGAACAATTCTTGAATGGAAATCATTCCGTAAGTCGCTCACACCATCCATTCAATCAAGTGTGGACAGATATGGCCTTAGAGCAATCGATTAATTTGGATTCCAAAAAGCGAGGTGGTATTATTGGAATAACACAAAAGCCAGGAGCTCTGGAGAGGTGGTTTTTAACTAGCCACGAGAGGGCAGCCATAACAACCGTCACAAAGCAAATGTGTGGGTTACAAGATAGTCACATGTTTGGAGTACATAAGGAAATGGGGACTAATCGAATGAACAGGGATGAAACCGATGTGCAGAAGATACTTTCGATGTTCTCATCAGATATAATGACCAATCCCTTTAATATTGCGGAAAACGACGACAGCGAGTGTCTTCCGCTTGTAAACATTGCAACTGGCGTGGTATTGCCTAGTGAAATCGCCAAGAGACTTGTTTCCGCCTGTGACATTGGTAAGGAGATTATGGACAATTTTGTTCAGGAGCGGCTGGACACTAACACGAGAAGCTTTTGGGACACGTTGCCACACTTAAAACTTAAAACATTTGCCAGCCTAGCACAGAAGAAAAAACTCAAAACAAATGATGAAAAAATTCACAATGTGAGATCTGACCGCGAACTATTTGGTCGATTAATTATTGCCGCAAGGTCCAGAGATGTTGATTTAAAACTAGTGATGACGTATGAACTGTCTGCTGTTCCACTATCATTGTCACATACGGATGGGACTCTAAGAAAGAATGTGAAAAGTGTTTTGTTAAGTGAACTAGAAAAGGAAGTAAATGTTGATGGACGCCTTCCACCTGTTGACAAGACAGGCGCAACAGCTTATGTAGTAGATGGCATGGCAATTGTGCAAATGGTTAAAAAACTGGCGGTACGTCTACATTTGGAGAATTGGCTGATAAATACTGGCACATCTTTACAGTTCCACTGAATCAAGGAGACTGCAACAGAGTAGATATAGTTTTTGACAGATATGATAGACTGGAATCTCTCAAAGCGGAAGAGCAGCTAAAACGTGGGTCATCAACAGCATTGGAAGTAAAGATTGCTGGAGAAAATACTCCCGTTCCAAAGCAATGGGCCAAGTACATCAGCAATCCAAGCAACAAAAGTAACCTGGTTGCATTTCTCAGCAAGCGGTGGCGTGATACTGGTCCAAATATGCTATCTGCCGACAATTGCGTCATTCTTGCTGGTGGCTTTAACGATGGAATGGATGTTGTTGTCATTTCTGCGAACAATTCGTCGTATTTGGAAGAACTTCGATCAGATCACGAGGAAGCAGATACGCGTATGATGTTGCACGCGCTACACGCTTCAAAAGACCACATGCGTGTTGTTATACAGTCTCCTGATACAGACGTGGCAGTACTTAGTATATATACGTATCGTTCGCTTCACTGTTCTGAACTATGGTTCCGTACAGGCACAAAGGACAAATTGCGATACATACCAATACATACAGTTGCTCAAGTACTGGGCCCAGCTATCTGTCTGTCTTTGCCTGGGTTTCATTCTCTTACAGGCTGTGATAGCACTAGTGCATTATTTGGAGTCGCTAAGAGAAAATCATTCAATCTCTTAAAGTCATCTGAATGTCATCAGCTTAGCTTAGCCCAACTCGGCGAACATGTTGACTTATCACCGAATACTGCAATTCTATGTGAGAAATTTGTCTGTGAGTTGTATACCACCAGGGATGTGGGAAAGACAGCTGATGAAACCCGTTATTGGCTCTTTTGTCAAAAGAGACAAAGAAATGAAAATCTTCCACCTACATCGAATAGTCTAAAGCATCACACCGAAAGGGCCAATTTTCAAGCTCTTGTTTGGAGACGTTCATTGCAAGCTGTTCAGAATCTTCCATCTCCAAATGGACATGGCTGGAGTATAGTGGATGGTCTACTCAAGCCTGTTCTAATGTCAAAGGATCCTGCTCCATTTGAATTAATTGAACTCACATCATGTAGATGTCAAAAGTCTGCCTGCAAAAGAACAGATCTCTGTCAATGCAAGGCTAACAATCTACTCTGCACTGAAGCATGCCTTTGTATGGGAGGTGAAATGTGTGACAATGTTCAGCATACAATTGTCGAAGATGACTCTGACACGGATGAGTAACATTCTCTCATTTGCTCACGTCATAAATATGTCCTGCCAGCTTGTGTAGACATGCACTGCATGTCAGTTAAAAGTTTAATTATGAAAAATGTAGAAAACATGGGCATTGTTGTAGCTAGGGTATTGCTAGTCACAAGAAGACCTAAGTGCCCCAATATGTACAAAGCAACATACGGGTGTCTTAAACGAGGTTGATTATGTATAAATCTGCGATATACGATCACTCCTTTCCATTTTGGTTAAGATTGTATTGATATAACATGCGCTTAAGTTTGTGAAAAATTTACCATTGTGAAAATTGTCTGAAAACTACATTCAACACCTATTGTAAATGGGCTTCTCACGGGTTAGTGATACCACAATTTTCTTGTACAACACGGCTCAGAATATACCCAAGACATCGGTCTAGCATAATATAGAGACAAACCTTCTGAATACTGGGTGTGCTACGAAACCATTCTTCTAGACCCCTTTTGAAAATTGGCTCCCGGACTATAATATGCTCTCGGCTTATTTTAAAGTCCAGGGTGATTTCCGCGATTTTACGTGATATTGTACCCTACACCAGTTCTATATTCTATGCATTGGGCAGTAGGTGGGTGACTGGGTGGTTCGGTCTGTCAGCCTGTCTGTCTCTCCGCCTGACCTATCACTCATGCAGTCGGTCAGTCTGTCACCCATGCACTCATCCGATCTGTCACCCATGCAGTCTAGACTGTCAGTCTCTATTCCTTATGCAGTCATCCGATCTGTCACTCATGCAGTCCGCCAGTCTGTCACTCATGCAATCATCTGATCTGTCACTCATGCAGTCTTCCGATCTGTCATTCATGCAGTCCGCCAGTCTGTCACTCATGCAGTTATCTCATCTGTCACTCATGCAGTCATCTGATCTGTTACTCACGCAGTCATCTGGTCTGTCACTCATGCAGTCATCCGATCTGTCACTCATGCAGTCATCCGATCTGTCACTCATGTAGTCATCCGATCTGTCACTCACGTAGTCGTCCGATCTGTCACTCATGCAGTCGGTCGGTTGGTCACTCGGTTGGTCGGTCACTGGTTTGGTCAGTTGGTGAGTGGGTGGGTTTGTCCGTCAGTACGTCACTTATGTAGTCATCAAATCTGTCACTCATGCAGCCATCTGATCTGTCAGTCATGCAGTCATCTGATCTGTCACTCATGCAGTCATCCGATCCGTCACTCATGCAGTCATCCGAGCTGTCACTCATGCAGTCCGCCAGTCTGTCACTCATGCAGTTATCTGATCTGTCACTCATGCAGTCATCTGATCTGTTACTCACGCAGTCATCCGATCTGTCACTCATGCAGTCATCCGATCTGTCACTCATGTAGTCATCCGATCTGTCACTCACGTAGTCGTCCGATCTGTCACTCATGCAGTTGGTCGGTTGGTCGGTCACTGGTTTGGTCAGTTGGTGGGTGGGTGGTTTGGTCCGTCAGTACGTCACTTATGCAGTCATCAGATCTGTCACTCACGCAGTCATGTGATCTGTCACTCATGCAGTCGTGTGATCTGTCCCTCATGCAGTCCATCAGTCTGTCACTTATGTAGTCATCCGATATGTCACTCATGCAGTCATCCGATCTGTCACTCATGCAGTCATCCGATCTGTCACTCATGCAGTCGGTCGGTTGGTCGCTTGGTTGGTCGGTCACTGGTTTGGTCAGTTGGTGGGTGGGTGGTTTGGTCCGTCAGTACGTCACTTATGCAGTCATGTGATATGTCACTCATGCAGTCATGTGATCTGTCACTCATGCAGTCCATCAGTCTGTCACTCACACAGTCATCCTATCTGTCCCTCATGGAGTCATCCAATATGTCACTCATGCATTCCGTCATCCCATCACTCATGCAGTCATCCGATCTGTCACTCATGCAGTCATCTGATCTGTCAATTATGCAGTCCATCAGTCTGTCACTCATGCAGTCAACAGATCTGTCACTTATGCAGTCGGTCATCTGATCTGCCAGCCAAGCAGCATGGTAGTCTGTCAGTCATGCAGTCGCTCATCCGATCTGTCACTCATGCAGTCGGTCGGTCATTCGATCTGTCCGTCATGCAGTCAGTCGGTCAGTCAGCCATTCGTCATAGCTGTCATTCAACATATCCGTCATTACAGTCCATTACACATACAGTCGCTCATCCGCTCTGTCACTCATGCAGTCAGTCAGTCATGCAGTTGGTCAGTCATCCGATCTGACACTCATGCAGTCGGTCGGTCAGTCAGTCAGGCATTCGGTCAGTTGGTTACCTGTCAGCCTGTCCATCAGTATGTCACTCATGTAGTCATCAGATCTGTCACTCATGCAGTCTGTCAGGCCGTCACTCATGCAGTCGGTCGTTCATCTGAACTATTGATCATGCAGTCGGTCGATCAGTCGACCTGTCCATCAGTCTATCACACATACAGCAATCCGAGCTGACACTCATGCGGTCTGCCAGTCCGTCACTCATGCAGTCATCCGCTCTGTCACTCATGCATCCAATAAGTCCAGCACCCATGCAATTAGTCATCCGATCTGTCACTTATGCGGTTGGCCAGTCATCTGATCTGTCACTCATGCTGCTGGCCAGTCGGTCGATTGGCCGGTCATTATGTCTGTCCGTCCATCATTCAAACGATCGGTCAGCGATGCAGTTCATCACCCATGCAGTCTGTCAGCTGATCTGTCACTCATGCAGTCAGTCAGTCAGTTATTTGGTCACTTATTCGGTCGGTTGGTCGGCCTGTCAGCCTGTCCATCAGTCCGTCACACATGCAGCCATCAGATCTCTCACTCATGCAGTCGATCAGTCCATCACTCATCCAGTCAGTCGTCTGATCTGTCACTCTTTCTCTCGGTCAGTCATCTGATCCGTCACTCATGTTGTCGGTCGGTCGGCCGTTAATTATGGCCGTCAGTCCGTCCATCATTCAACCTACCTGTCACTCGTGCAGTCCATCACTCATGCAGCCCTTCAGTCTGTCAGTCATGCAGTCACTAATCCGATCTACCACCCATGCAGTCGATCAGTCATTTGATCTGTCCCTCATGCAGTCAGTCGATCGGTCAGTCAGCCATTTGTCATGTCCGTCATTCAACATATCTGCCACTCATGCAGTCCATCACTCATGCAGTCGGTCATCCGATCTATCACTCATGCAATCAGTCGGTCATCTGCACTGTCACTCATGTAGTCAGTCGGTTATTTTGTCGGTTGGTCTGTCGATCAGCCTGTCCATCAGTCTGTCACTCGTGCAGTCATCAGATCTGTCACTCATGCAGTCTGTCAGCCGGTCACTCGTGCAGTCGGTCATCTGATCTTTCAGTCATTCATCCGAACCATCACTCATGCAGTCAGTCAGTCAATCGTGTCTGTCAGTCCATCACTCATACAGCTATCACTCACGCGGCCTGTCAGTCCGTCACTCATGCAGTTGGTTATCTGACCTGTTACTCATACAGTCAGTCGTTCGGCCTGTCTGTGATGCAGTCATCCACTCTGTCACTCATGCATCCAATCAGTCCATCACTCATGCAGTCAGTCATCCGATCTGCTGCTCATGCTGTCGGTCAGTCGGTCGATCGATCGGCGAGTCATTATTTCCGTTAGTTCATCATTCAACCAATCTGTCATTCATGTAGTTCATCATTCATGCAGTCAGTCAGTCATCTGCTCTGTCACTCATGCAGTAAGTCGGTCAATCGTTTGATCGCTCATTCAGTCGGTTGGTCGGCCTGTCAGCCTGACCATCAGTCCGTCACACGCAGTCATTACTCATCCAGTGGGCCATCTGATCTGTCACTCATGCAGTAGGTTGGTCGGTCAGTCAGTCGTCCTGCCCTTCAACCATCACACATACAGCTATGCGAGCTGTCACTCATGCAGTCTGTCAGTCCATCACTCATGCAGTTGGTCATCTGATCTGTCACTCATGCAGTCAGTCGTTCGGTCTGTCTCCCTATCTGTCAGTCCATCAATCATGCAGTCATCCGATCTGTCACTCTTGCATCCCATCAGTCCATCAACCATGCAGTCCAATCTGTCACTCGTGCAGTCAGTTGGTCATCCGATCTGTCACTCATGCAATCGGCCGGTCATCCGATCTGTTACTCACGCGGTCGGTTGAAAATTGTCAAAAAGTCATCCATCCCTCTCTTTCCCCTCCCATATCAATACCGCATCTATTTGTAATTTCAAGGCGAGATGAGGTCAAGAAAAATCAAAATATGATTCCTTTTTCATAATGAAAGTCCCGTAACGAAAATACCACAATACTGGTAAGACATAATTTTGAATGAACGTGGGTTGCGTTGCCCGTTTTCGTAACAACTGCAATAGTTTGCAAACTATTGTGAACGCGTTACGAAAACTGATAACGCAAGCCACATTCACTTATACGCGGTGCGCGTTACTAGTATTGTTGGCCAGTTTACAACTAATTCACCTATTTTAGTCTAGCCTATCATTTTATTTAGTCGTTAATATTATTTACTGATGATGCCTGCCTACATCTAATAACAATAGCTGATTGACGCCAGTTGAAAGCGAAAGCGAAACAAAAATATGTCACGTGATAAGAGGGATTTCCCTGTATGAATATTTATGAGATGCCCACTGAATACACTATAAACTAGACGGATAAGATCAGTAATTGCTGTAAAAATGCGCTATTTGACGATCGCGGTAACGATGGAATTACATCATTTTCTTGGCGGCATTGTGCAAATATGAACTTCTCCTGACACAATGCGATTATGTATGTAGCCTAGAGTCTGATTTACAATAATGAAATGCTGTGACATAGCAGCTTTAAGCGATCTTACACTAGTTATTTTAGCAATGTTCAGAACATTGATAACATAACTAGCGTAAGTTCGCTTAATTCCAGTGTCGAATCGTGGAATCAGTTATGGAGAATGGCTATGAATTTGAAACCTGTAATTCATTTTAATACATTCTTCAATAATGTTTATTTTTCCGTTCAAGTGCTAAGCCAATCACCTTTGGTTTAATGTCAGTGCCATTTTTCATCTTATAGTATCATGTTTTATAAGGAACATTGTCACAATACCATCAAAGACGGGACCTCAGGTCATTAGTTCACCTCTGCTTGTATCCCGAAAATGTTCCTTATATTATAAATTATATTGAAACATTTCCAGAAAAAAATTGTCTTTGTTACCTCCAATTTATTCATCATATTTACCTGCATAAATGCGGGAGATGCATTCTGAGAGCATCTAGATTTCAAATTTTTTCAGGGAAGGTCCCCCGAACACCCCCCCCCCCGCCTGCACACACCCTTCACACATTTCGGGATCCGCCCCTGCTTACCTAGGCCTCCACCAGGCTGTGCTAGTGTTTACCTGGGTCACATCCAGGCTTTGCCAGACCAATCCTATGCCTTAACCAGACCTTGGTAAGACTTACCAGGACCGTACCTAGCCATTAACCAGGCTTTGCTAACCACTAACTAGGCCTTAGTCAGGCTTGACTAGGCCTTAGTCAGGCTTGACTAGGCCTTGCTTAGCCCTTACATAGGCCTTAGCCAGGCTTTTCTAGGCCTTACGTAGGCCTTAGTTAGGCTGTGATAGACTTTACCTAGGCCGTAGCCAGGTTTTGCTAAGCCCGACGTAAGCCTTATCCAAGCTTTGCAGGACCATACCTAGGCCTTAGCCAGGCTTGTTAGACCGTACCTAGACATTACCTAGTCCTTAGCCAGGTTTTGCTAAGCCATACATAAGCCACGCCATATCTATGTCTTAGTTAGACCTTAGCCAGACTTTGATAGGCTTAACATAGGCTTTAGCCAGGCCTTGCTAAGATTTACCTCGGCCTTACCGTGGCCTTAGCCAGACTTTGCTAAGCCATAACGAGCCAGGATTTGCTAGGCCTTATTCACGTTTTGCTAAGCCTTATCTAGGCCTAAGTCATGATTTTCCAGCCTTAACTAGACCTCAGCCACACTTTGTTAGTCTTACTTAGGCCTTATTTACGCCTTAGTCAGGCTTTACTTAGGCCATAGTCAGGCTTTGTTAGCCTTTGTAAGCCTTAGCCACGCTTTGCTAAGCCTTATATAGGCCGTAGCTAAGCTTTGCAAGACCGTACTTATGCCTTATCCAGGCTTGGGTAGACCTTACCTGGGCCTTAGAAAGGCTCTGCCAGGCCTTACATAGGTCGTACCCAGCGTTTGATAGACTTTACTTCGGCGTAGCCACACTTTGCTAGACATTGCCAAGGCCTTAGAGAGACTTTGCTAGGTCTTACCTAGGCCTTATTGAGGCCGTAGCCAGGATTACTTAGGCCTTACCTAGGCCCTAGCCAGGCTTTGATAAGCGTAATCTAGGCCTTAGCCAGGCTTTGCTAAGCCTAGCCTAGACCTTACCGAGGCTTTGATAGACTTTACCTAGGTCTTAGCCAGGTTTTATTAGACATTGCCTACGCCTTGGCGAGACTTTTCTAGGTCTTAGATATGCCTTATCTAGGCCATAGCGAGCCTTTGTTGGGCCGTACCTAGGCCTTAGCCAGGCTTTGCTACGTCGTACTTGGGCCTTATACAAACTTTGCAAGACCTTACCTAGGTATTTGCCATGCTTTGTTAGGCCTTACCTAGACATTACCGTTGCAAAGCCGTAACTAGGCCTTAGCCAGATTTTGCTAAGCATTACTTAGGCCTTACCCAGGCCGGAGCCTGGCTTTATCAGGCCTTTAGAGAACAGCACAGGCAATGGTCATCTCTGTTATTAACGTTGGCCACAGCAGGATTTCCTCTTATCAAAGGAGAGGGCACGATATATGAACTACCCCGTAATGCTTCGTGTCTGGCGATGTTGAGGTACAGTGCATCAACTTGGTCTACTGCCCAGCCAGAACCCTCGTGAGTGTAGTTGTCAAGCCATCTTTTATTACATTTGAGTGTCAGTGTCGTTAATGAGCTTGGGTAGTTTGTAGATGACTCTACTCTCGTTCCTTGTATGGCGTTTATACCCTAGGTAGAGATGGTTCATCTGAAGGCGTATAACGACTGGCTTATGGTAAGAATTGAGGTCTGTACCTCTATAGGAACGAGCATCCCGAAGTAGGGTCTTTGCTTCTGTTTTACATAGTATGAAGTCTATTTGGTTGCTAACTGTTGTTGTAGCTTTAAAGCTTTCGGGACTTTGTGATCAGCAATGTGTCCTGTCCATGCTGTCCCGTGACGGCATTGGTGTTTGAAAGCCGTATGTGTAGCAAATAGGCCATTGGACCTAAGGAATATCATCAGTACACATCTGTGGATGCACCCGCCACAATTCAATCCTAGGCTTTTAGGCCTATTGTACTCTGACTCCAGCACGGCTCTGGCAGTATATGTATTTTTATTTTATTGACGCACTGGCAACGTGCGGCTTCAATTTCCATGTGCTAACTTAGCCGACAGTGATGCACCCATTAGTTTAATTTGTTGATCACCATCTCCCGGTCGGGGGATCGAACTGCCATTCTGCAACTCCGCATAGCATCAGCAACCAGGCATCTTTCCACTGGACCACCGCACCAAGACTAAAAGTCAAGGATTGGCCGACCAGTTTTCACATGTCTGATATACTGACACACTGACGATTCATATGGGACTATCTGTGGATGCACCCGCCACAATTCAATCCTAGGCTTTTACGCCTATTGTACTCTGACTCCAGCACGGCTCTGGCAGTATATGTATTTTAATTTTATTGACGCACTGGCAACGTGCGGCTTCAATTTCCATGTGCTAACTTAGCCGACAAAGTCCCGAAAGGTTCTAAGGCTACAACAGCTGTCTTCAACCTAATAGACTTCATACCATGCAAGACAGAAGCAAAACCATTACTCTGGAACGCTCGTTCGTATGGAGGCACAGACCTCAATTCTGACCATAAGCTAGTCATTACACGCCTTCAGATGAACGATCTCTAACTAATATATAAACATCATACCAAGCTAGGGGGTAGAGTCACCTACAACCTACCCAAGCTCATCAGCGACACTGACACTCAAATGTCATACAGAAAAGCCCTCGAGGAGCAGATAGCTAACATCAATGTCAGCTCCGATCCTAACGAAGCCCTAACCAAAATACTGAAATCTATGGAATCATCTGCTACCAGCACCATAGGTGTTTTAAAAACAACCAAACTAGGTATACTGACGACCCTCTAGTAGTAAAACTATCTGCAGAGCAGAAAGTGTTACGGCTGCGCATCTATCAAAGTGGCCAAAGTGAAGACCACCCCAGACTACGCCGGGAGCGCAATATTATTCTGCGCCACATTAGCGAATGCTTAGAAGCTCTTGCTATTCAACAGGCAGACTCCCTAGCAGATGAAATCACTGCCACGGATGACTGTCACAAAATGTTTCGGACAGGCCGAGCCCTGAGAGTTCACCAACATATACCTGGCGGTAACAGCTGGGCAGCTCCCAAGGCAGCTCTAGACAAACTCGATGCCTGCCACCGCAAACGCCTACGCACAATCACTGGACACCGATGGTCAGACAGCATAATTTCCAATGATGCACTATAGAGGCGTAATACATCGCCGCTGTCTGTAAAGGTCGCCCAGCAAAGATGGTCCATGTTTAAGGAATGCCACCATGCGCCTACTGGGTTATTAGTTGATATGTGTATATGTATGTGTGTATGTATGTATGTACACAAGTGTTAAATGTAGATCAGTGGACTTGGTGTGGCATCCGCGCCGTCCCATGATTTAATTAAACAAGGAGTTTAATCCCAGTCTCAATTGCATTGTATTAGTGTTGACTTAGTGTGGTAACCGCGCCAGTCCATATGTACGTTTATGTTGAACGTATGTGATTATGTATGTATGTATGTATACACCTGTGCAAAAGTTAAGCACCACCCTATTTTTACGCACATGCGAGGGTATATTCATGTGCTATGAAGAAAGCAATAGCATAAACATTTATGTACCCATCCATCTTAGTGCAAGAGGTAATAATGCAACTAGAGGAATGCTGATTATGATGGTGGGGAAACACTGTATGTTTTTGTTTGAACTTGAAAACGAGGCCTGAATATGGTTACGTTGACACAACTGACAACTATTGCCCTACAGTTGACACACGTGGCTAGATTGTCATTAATGGTGTCTGAAAACGAAGTTTAACATCTGTGCACGAGTTTGAGACTGTCATTATTAATACCGGGTATATCCACCTTGTGCCTGGATGACGGCCTGGACACGATGTCTCATGCTGGTCACCAACCGACTGATACGCCATTGTGGTATTCGTTGCCATTCAAGATGGAGTGCGTCTGTTAATTCCTGTAGGTTCTGCACAGGAGGATCCCTCCTTCTCACCATGTTTCCCAGAATGTCCCAGATATGCTCAATAGGGTTCATGTCAGGGCTCCTTGCTGGCCATGGTAGGGTTTCGATGGCATTCTGGCGGAGGTATTCATGCACAGCTCTAGCACGATGTGGTCGGGCGTTGTCATCCATGAATATAGGGTGGGTTCCAGGTGCATGATTTACAAAATGAGGGACCACAACTCTATCCAGTATGGAATCTTGATATCTTTGTCCATTTAGTGTTCCAGGTACAGTCAACAGATCCAGCTTACAATCAAATGAGATGCACCCCCATATCATAACGGAACCTCCACCAAATGGAACTTCTTCCATGATGTTACGTTGGTCGTACGCCGTGCGTCTGGACCTCCATACACGAGTTCGACCATCTGTGGCCTGAAGCAGGAACCGACTTTCATCGGACCAGTGTACCCGTCTCCAGGATCTCATGTTCCAGTGTCTTCTTTCGTTGCACCACCTCAGACGCTCATCTTTGTGGTGTGTAGTGAGGAGAGGACGTCTGACAGGTCTCCTAGCTTTCATGCCAGCAGCATACAGTCTCCTTTTGACGGTAGACATTGACACTCTATTGCGCGTTTCCCATTGCTGGCTGAGCACTCTGCTGTTGGTGAATGGAGATCTCCTAACAAGGCGTACTCGGGCTCGATCATCACGGGCATTAGTCTTCTTCGGTCTTCCAGATCTAGGCCTGTCCTTCACCTCGTTAGTTTGCCCATGTTTTGCAATCAAACGACTGATTACAGTATGGTTAATGTTCAGCTGTCTGCCAATCTCTCTGCATGACATACCAGTGGTATGCATGCCTATGATTTGCCATTTCACACGATCACTTAACCTTCGTCTTGCCATAGCGGTTCACAATCAAGAGCTAATTCTCTCTGTACAAATAAACCACGGTCATGAACACAAAATTCCTAATCTTGTCGCCTAAATCTGTACGTAATGTTCTACACCTCAAACTGGACTTTTACATAACTGAACACGTGTGCTGTTTCCCGCCACGCACGGACATCAAGCGGCGTGAAGTCATGCATGCATGTGCATTTCGTACTTGGAATATGTCAGCTAACGCGGGGACAAAAAGTATGGCAGCCTAGTTGTACCATCATGTTTCTACGTTCTATTGTTTTTGCTGGTGCTTAACTTTTGCACAGGTGTATATATGTGTAGGTGTGTGTGTATGTATGAATATATGTAAATGTGTTGTATATGTGTACATGTATGTGTTATGTGTATATGTATGTATATGTATATGTATGTAGGTATATACATGTATGTATGTATATATAAGTATATATGTGGGTAATGTATGTACGTACGCATGTGGGTATAATGTGTACCTGGGTACGGATGTCTCCACATATTGTACATAGTAGCTAAATGAAGTCTAAATTAAATGACTGTTTGCGGAATCCGCGCCAGTTGAATTTGTACAAATTTGTGAATTACATAGACAGGAACATATAATTACTGATGATACCACTCCTCTCTTTAAGCATTTGCATTAACTTATAACGTAATACTGCCGGGACAATAAAAAGCCAATGGCTTATGTCCTGAGACAATGATGATGATGATGATGTTTGGTCATGTGCTAAAGATGCCAGAAGAGGCAACAGCACAGAGAGCCTTGGAATTCAGCCTACTCGGAGCCAGCAAATACAAAGCCAGGAGAGGACGTCATTGCATAAATCTGCTAAGCGTGCTACGAGATGACCTCAAGAAAGCAGGAATCGGTACACTCAAGTCAAGAATGGACCTGAGGAAGCTAAGGGTTTCGGCTAAGGACAAGACACGGTGGGCAAACGCGAAGAAGGACTGATTGCAGCTGTAGGATGTTTCTACTACTACAGCCACAGAATACAGTAATCATATATATATTTATATATGATTACTGTATTCTGTGGCTGTAGTATATAATATATATATATAGTAAATTTGACAATCAAACAAGAACAATAACATATTTATTTTATTGTATATATAAGATATCAAATTTGTTTGGTTTGGTTCGTGTTCAGTTAGTTATGTTTATTGAGCAGCAATTTACATAGTCTCTCTCTCTCTCTCTCTCTCTCTCTCTCTCTCTCTCTCTCTCTCTCTCTCTCTCTCTCTCTCTCTCTCTCTCTCTATCTCTCCTTCCCTCCCTCTCCCCCCCCCCCCCCCTCCCCTCTCCCCCCCTCTCCCCCCCCCTCTCCCTCTCTCTCTCTCTCTCTCTCTCTCTCTCTCTCTCTCTCTCTCTCTCTCTCTCTCTCTCTCTCTCTCTCTCTCTCTCTCTCTCAACTTTACAATCAGCATTAAGTCGACGTGAGATATAATATTTTAGTCAATGAGTGTTTAATACCTGTAAAAGAACTTGTGGATTGTTAATTATTATGCAATCCGATACAATTCGTGACTTGAGTTGTTTATAAGTAAATGCGAACATGCTTAATCTATCCAGGATGCCTGAGCTAGATACAGTACAGCTAGGAAGTAAGTTAACATGTTTCCAACACAAGTTTCCAAAACGAAAACAGCCACATGATAGTTAGTAAAACATTTTATGTTGAGTATTTTGAACATAATTGTATTGGAAAACATTGCTGTCTTAAGCAGCAATGTCCTCCTATCCAATGGAACGTTCCACTCTATCCCGCCATCATGTGGCGTCATAATTAGCTACCTGACATGTATAATGACATCATAATGAATGACGTCATTAATGACGTAGATAAGTACGTCACGCAGGCATATTTGAAGACGGACTATGCGTTGTTGTACGAATTGTATGTCTTTACTCTTTTAAAAATATTCTGTTGAATATTTTGAAACTAATTTGACTAGACGTTGTTGCTGCCATAGGCAGCAATAGCAGCAACAGCACCCATTCAAATTAGTTTCAAAATATTTAACAGCTTACCTGTATACTTTCCAGGTTATGGCATTCCAGGATCGATCAATCCCAACACGGCGAAGTGTGGGCCGGTGGAGCTTAGCTAGTGATGGGCGAGGCTTAGCAAAAACTGGAAAGGTCCATTCTGTTCAAGCTATTCAACAGTATGTTTTATTTTGTTTTGGAAAGACGGTAAGCTATACCGGAGCTGCATTGTAGAAATGGATCACAATTTGATTAAGTTTGATGGCGTTTTAGGCGCATTCACTTGTTCTCAGCTGAAAACGGCCTTCTGTAATTTATTTGTTGTTTGTTTTAATACTATTTGCATTAAATACAATTATGAGGGGATTACCAATTGAAGGGGATACTATTAAGTATTTCTAATTTAAGAATTACACTTTTTCTTGAGTTTCTGTTATTTGTTTTCATTGCATATAGTAATCATTAAATATAAGACAGGTACTGAGTTAAAATGACAAAGATAAAAAAAAAAAAGCATCTGTCAGAAACAGCGCTTTCAAAAGTACCATTTGTGGTAGCCGTATTAGTCTGGCAATAATAATAATAATAATAATAATAATAATAATAATAATAATAATAATAATAATAATAATAATAATAATAATAATACGAGGTGCCTTTGAAGATCAGCGTTATTTTATGCCGAGTTAAGATCTCCTTTTAAAGCGTGTTGGAGTCGATTTAAGACAAAGCTAAATTTCACAAAATCTAAATTTCATGGTAATTGTTAAGATAATCTGTTGAATATTTTGAAGCTAATTTTATTTAGGCGGGGGTGGTGCTGTTGCTTGCTATAGCCTAAAGCCTATGACAGACGATCCAACATGTATGATTATACATGTATGATTCGACAAAGTCGGACGATGTTTGACCGTGTGCCATAGCTTTCGACAAGTCGACTCATACACGCAAAAGTCAAACAATGTTTAACTTTCGTTCGACAGCGTGCACCATGTTGGATGAAACAGCCAATCATATACCAGAATTGAAATCACGTGATTTTGTGGGTATCACGTGTCCAATGATGTGTGCTCGTGTATAATGAACATGTATGACATACATAATCATACATGTTTGGATCGTCTGTCACTGGCTTTAGGGACCAACATCACCCAATCAAATTAGTTTCAGGATTTTCAACAGAATATCTGGAAACTTGTACACTGATCAAATACATGAAATTCGTATACTTTATGATGGAGTGTTTAGACTTTCGTTACGTAATCTACCTCTACATCATTCCTATTGTGGCATCAGCTAGTATGTGAAGTAATTGAGTGTGACATCAAAAATTTGAGTGAAAGATCGGATTTCTCCATTAACGTGCTTCATTGGGATATGACGAAGCACAGATATGTGCAAAAACCAGTGAGAAATCAATGTTTGTCTGAACAGGTATTCTGAACAGGTATCAGATTTCAATTATGTCATCGTTGCTGCTTTCAAGTGAAGAAAATTGTGTTTTTTCATATGCTGATTTGTGCATGTACCAGCATGCATTTGTCAATAAGCACAATAATATTAACTATTTCGTGAAGAAGCCGACCAAAACCGGCTTATAGAGGATTCTTGAGGAATGCCCATTTGCAGGCCAAGTGAAGACTATTTTTGAAAATGTACTACTGGAATGACTAGCTCGATAACCGAGCCAGTCATTCCGTTGGTAAATTTTCAAAAATAGTCTTCTCTTGGCCGGCAAATAGACATTCAATAAGCAAATATCTTTATTCCCCTGACAAAATTTAGACAGTAAATGGTTAAACCTGTCATACCTAAGCTGCCCGGATGTTTATTTAACTGCAACACTGTATCTAAGGTCATGGATACTTTCCAACACGGATGACTGGACGCTGCTTCCACAGCAACATCTTCCGTACAGATTTATTGGAATATATTCAGAAAATGTATCTAAGACCTTGTTCTCATACAGCCGCGATTTCGGTAAATACTCACTGGACTGCCTCTTGTCCCGGAATAAATATGTCACTTATTTCAGAAAATTAATCTTAAAAAATCGGCGGTTTATCTTCCGATATATCGTTATTCTATGTAACTATAAGTTTAATTTCTGTAATCCTCAATAGGCTGTCATTGTTGTCAACATTATGTAAGATATCATGGAACGAAGACTGGTGGGTTCTTTAATCATGCAGATTTCAGCGACCCTTCCTTAAAAATGAATAACAATTGTAGAATAATACAACTTGCTAATAGATAGTTATCACAGTACTAGTCCTCTATGCTAAAACTAAATCTAGACATAAACTATGCAATTTGTTTTATGAAACATTTGCTTTCTGACATAGAAATATTAATCTGTTTCATAAATACTGTGTTTGATGGAATAATGGAATGAATATGTCTTATTCAATTCATAAAGTATTTGTTTCACAGGTTTTATAACACACGTATCGATACACTATCTGTTTTGTTTAATATGACATTTATTTTAAGAGACAATCGCAAATTCACTATCTGATTTGCTTAGTTATGCGTATGTTGTAGTATTGGCCCAACGTTGGCTCTCTACGTTGGCCCAACATCATTCTGCGCATTGGTTTAATTTTGGCTGAACATGTTGGGCCAACGTATCCACTCAACGTTGGCCAAAACATACGTCACATAACATTGGCCCAACGTTGGCTGTCTACGTTGGTCCAACGTCATTCTGCGCAGTGGTGTAATATTGGTCCAATGTATTAAATTTTAAGAAAAAATGTTTTAATATGTGCAAAATAATGTGTACATTAGCAAATCGAGAGACAGATTTAAATAAATGTGTCAAACCTGTTTGCCTGTGGGGTGGGGGGCCAATATTTATACCACATAATTGCTTTCAGATGAAGGACTGCTTACTAAAGAATAAGCCCCATCACGTTAATCCTAATACGGACTTAACTTAGGCCGTGTTCTCACTGTAGAGTTAATCGGGAATAACGCCATACCTCAGTATTGCGCTACGCCGGTTAAGTCTCACTAACCACCCTACCCCAATTGTCATTGTGCCACTGTTATGCCAACGTTCGCCTAACGCGTGTGTATATCGTCTTATTCTTCTTCTTCTTCTTCTTCTTCTTCTTTTCGATCGCTGGTATCACATTTGGAGAGCCGTTCTCAAGATGAAATCTGTGGTTTTCTGCAATTCTTCCACGGGCCCATACAGCTTTTCAAGAAAAGAGGTTGACAAAGGCCAGATCTCTTCTCTCAGCAGCTGATACGTACTGAAACATCGAAGTATGTGCTCTGTGGTCTGTTCTGCTTCTCCACAAGGACAAGCGGGCGATGTCGTAAGGCGGAACCGCCTGTACATGTGTTGGTTTAGTCTGTTATGTCCAGTTCTGAGACGAAAAATGGTCACTTGCTCTGGCCTCGAGAGATGATGGTAGGCATCTTCTGATTGAGGTGTTCTATAGAGTGACTTGATGATAGTCTTCATCTCTGTATGGGTAACCATGTTTTCTGTCTGATTCTCTTCTGCACCCACCTTTTCCATCTTGTCTGCTTCCTCATTTCCTTGGACTCCACAGTGTGAGGGGATCCACTGCAATGCTATCCGAAAGTATTTGATGGTTTGTAGTGCTTCTTCAAGTTGTGGCAGCTTACCTTTGGTGATAGCCTCAAGGACTGAGCGGGCATCAGATAAAAAGACAATCTGTGCAATAGGGTCTGCTGTTCTGTTGATGGTATTAGCTCCTAATTGCATCTTTGGCTGATCCATCTGTGTAGATCCTTATCCATGTCTCCTGAGAGTACATTTCTTCCAGCATGGCATGGGTCAGGGCCTTCTTGCTCACATCACTGTGTTCATCTTTGGTTGTGAGATGAGGTACTGTGGTGCGAATAGCTATGCTCTCTAGTTTGTTTTCCGAGGGTGGAGGATCAAGGGTGTGGTTTGGGTCTTCTATTTGTGAATAGCATGGCTGATGATTTTTATTTGTTGATGGTAATACACCAGCGATTGGCCCAAGCTGTAATTCTGTCCAAGGCGAGCTGCATTCTGTAAGTGGTAGTCGTTGTGTACTCCTTGGTGCACCAGAGTACGAGGTCATCTGCATAGAGGGCTGCTTGGATCCCATTGGGCAGCTCTGCTACAATGTCATTAATGAAGAGTATGAACAGAGTTGGTGATAATACTCCGCCTTGTGGCACCCCTTGTCTCAGCAATACATTCTGTCCAGATTTCCCATCCACCAGCCCCCTAGCTCTGCGATTGTGTAGGTATGACTTGGTCCATCGGAACATGTTGCCACCGATGCCTGTGCGCCGGAGCTTCACGAGGAGGCCATCCTTCCACACCTTGTCAAATGCCTTTTGCAGATCGATAAAGGCAGCTAGCATCACCTTCTTGGCGTGAAAAGTGTCCTCTATGACCTGTGCAAGATGTGTTGTTTGATCTTCTGTGCTCCTGTATCTTCTGAAGATGGCCTGCTCTGAAACTATGATGTTCTCCGACTCCAGGTACCACTGCAACCGCTGGTTGACGATGCGCTCCATGGTCTTGCATATGCAGCTTGTAAGACTGATAGGACGGTAGCTCAGCACTTTCGTCTTGTTCTTCCCTTTTTTCAGAATAGGAGTCATTCTGGCTTCCTTCCAGCACTGAGGAACCTCTCCATTGGTCCAACTGAGATTAAAGATGTCTAGCAACTTGTGGAGAGATGCATTACCAAGGTGTTGGATCATTTCATTCGCAATGCCATCTGGCCCGGGAGATTTCTTCTTCTTCGATTGGCGGATTGCCTTCTTCAGTTCTGCTAAACTAATGTCAACTTTCATTGCATCGTGAGTGTTGGTGTCTGTTCCTTCCTTTTGCTCTTTTCTAACCTCTTTTTGACGCATTCGTGGTATAGAAATGTTGCTTTCTTTTGCATATGCCTTCGCAAAGGCATCTGCAGCCATCTTTCCTGACAGTGTTTGTCTATCTTCTTCAAGAGGAATCTTCTCTCCCGCGACACCCTCATCATTCAGTGCTTTAGTCAGTCTCCATAGCGTTGTGGTGTCTCTCTTTAAATTAAACCCTGTCGTCTTTTCCCTCCAGCTTCTTCTTTTGGCCTCCAGCTTGGTCTTTAGATACCTGGCTTTAGTTTGTTGTAGCGTGACGTGGGTTTCATGACAGTGATTACCCTCTGCATCTTCTCTGGCCTTGTCTAGTTTATCATGTGCTGCTTGCAGTTCTGTTGTCCAGTAGGGGCGGTCGTTTTTCCTGAACCCTCGAGGAATCGCTTCGTTGGCAGCCTTGAGGATACTTGAATTAAATTCCTTGACCACATTGTTGATGTTTCTCCCTTCTACTGCTATATTTTGGGTAAGCTCATTGAAACGAATGCCGAACAGACTCCAATTTGCCTTTTTGTAGTTCCACCTTGGATGTTGAGGTGAACTTGTCGAAATACTTCCAGAAAGAGAGAGGAGGACTGGGCAGTGGTCGCTTCCTCCTAACTGCGATCCGACCACTCTACTGAGGTTTCTGTGAATGTCTTCTGTACAAAATTCCAAGTTCGGCGTTGTTGTCGAGTGCCACCGTCGCGAGTAGAAGGTAGGCTGATCTGTGGGATCGTTGACAAGTAAAAGGTGCTTTTCATCTTGCCATGCTTCAATGTCTTCTCCTCGTTTATCAAGTGTTCTGTATCCCCAGCTCTGGGACTGGCTATTAAAGCCAATGCCCAATAGCCAAAGGTGTTCGTGCCAAATAATTTCCAACTTTGTGGTCTAAACAGTCACCCACACACTCTTAGATTTGTTTAATTGGTCGTTTGTTTGATCAAACAATCACCCATACACTCTCTGATTTGTTTAATATGGGAGTTCATTTGATTAAGCAGTCACCATACACGCTCTGATTTGTTTCAGTAGGCGTTTGTTTGATTAAAAGGTCACCCATACTCTGATTTGTTCCACATGGCACCTGTTTCCTCAAACAATCATGTATGATTTGTTTCATATGGCATTTATTTTATGAAACGATCACCCATACATTACATTGTTGTTTTATGAAACAGTCACCAATGTACTGTCTGATTTGTTTCATATAGCCATTGTGTTATCAAATAATCACCCATGCACTATCTAGTCCAGGAGCCAGTGAAGATTTATTTACCCTAAAATGGCTCAAATGTTTGAGTGAGGTTTCTAGGGGTAAAATGTATGCAGCTTTCAAAAATGTGCATTTTACGAGTACGATGCACATGAATTACCCTACCCTAATTTTGATTATTTGTTTTGTTCCAATTTTTAGGGGTCCTTCATTTTCATTTTTTATCCTGCACACTTGCTCATTTTTCGCATGGGCGTTGTACATATTAATTTAACAGCATTGTCAACGATGTAAAGTGTAAAGAGATATGCGAACGGGTTCGAAAGATATTACTATTTTAATGGTTTGTTGAACGGTTGTAATTTTTAGCGCTAGGCAGTATTACGCCAAATGTAATCATGTTTTAGTAGACGGCAAAAGCTCCCATCTATCTGTTATGTATTTGACTGCAATGAAAATTGAATTATCTTTCAAATTGTTTATGATATTAGTAGTTTCTCGTCCCGTAATCTCTGTAATTTATTCATGAGGAGTTATTTATCGGTAGCATCATGTTTGATAATATAAATTTTGAGATAATAATAATAAAATATTATGGCAATCCTTGTACTAATGCCTTTTGATATAGGGAATTAATTTCTTTTCCATTTTATTGACACGCTATTGCATGTATAGTCTAATGGCTAAATATAGGGTGCCGTTCCAAGCGATACATTTAATTAATGGGTGGTACTTTATGTCATTTCCAATGGTCAATACATACTCTAATGTTGTGTAACAATTCTGCTGATAAACAAGCAGAACATTCATGCATAGTGACTTTACATTTCAGGATAATGAAAAACACAAAATGTGCTACGCAGCCACGATGGGTTCATATATACACCTGTGCAAAAGTTAAGCACCACCCTATTTTTACGCACATGCGAGGGTATAGTCATGTGCTATGAAGAAAGCAATAGCATAAACATTTATGTACCCATCCATCTTAGTGCAAGAGGTAATAATGCAACTAGAGGAATGCTGATTATGATGGTGGGGAAACACTGTATGTTTTTGTTTGAACTTGAAAACGAGGCCTGAATATGGTTACGTTGACACAACTGACAACTATTGCCCTACAGTTGACACACGTGGCTAGATTGTCATTAATGGTGTCTGAAAACGAAGTTTAACATCTGTGCACGAGTTTGAGACTGTCATTATTAATACCGGGTATATCGACCTTGTGCCTGGATGACGGCCTGGACACGACGTCTCATGCTGGTCACCAACCGACTGATACGCCATTGTGGTATTCGTTGCCATTCAAGATGGAGTGCGTCTGTTAATTCCTGTAGGTTCTGCACAGGAGGATCCCTCCTTCTCACCATGTTTCCCAGAATGTCCCAGATATGCTCAATAGGGTTCATGTCAGGGCTCCTTGCTGGCCATGGTAGGGTTTCGATGGCATTCTGGCGGAGGTATTCATGCACAGCTCTAGCACGATGTGGTCGGGCGTTGTCATCCATGAATATAGGGTGGGTTCCAGGTGCATGATTTACAAAATGAGGGACCACAACTCTATCCAGTATGGAATCTTGATATCTTTGTCCATTTAGTGTTCCAGGTACAGTCTACAGATCCAGCATACAATCAAATGAGATGCACCCCCATATCATAACGGAACCTCCACCAAATGGAACTTCTTCAATGATGTTACGTTGGTCGTACGCCGTGTGTCTGGACCTCCATACACGAGTTCGACCATCTGTGGCATGAAGCCGGAACAGACTTTCATCGGACCAGTGTACCCATCTCCAGGATCTCATGTTCCAGTGTCTTCTTTCGTTGCACCACCTCAGACGCTCCTATTTGTGGTGTGCAGTGAGGAGAGGACGTCTGACAGGTCTCCTAGCTTTCATGCCAGCAGCATACAGTCTCCTTTTGACGGTAGACATTGACACTCTATTGCGCGTTTCCCATTGCTGGCTGAGCACTCTGCTGTTGGTGAATGGAGATCTCCTAACAAGGCGTACTAGGGCTCGATCATCACGGGCAGTAGTCTTCTTCGGTCTTCCAGATCTAGGCCTGTCCTTCACCTCGTTAGTTTGCCCATGTTTTGCAATCAAACGACTGATTACAGTATGGTTAATGGTCAGCTGTCTGCCAATCTCTCTGCATGACATACCAGTGGTATGCATGCCTATGATTTGCCATTTCACACGATCACTTAACCTTCGTCTTGCCATAGCGGTTCACAATCAAGAGCTAATTCTCTCTGTACAAATAAACCACGGTCATGAACACAAAATTCCTAATCTTGTCGCCTAAATCTGTATGTAATGTTCTACACCTCAAACTGGACTTTTACATAACTGAACACGTGTGCTGTTTCCCGCCACGCACGGACATCAAGCGGCGTGAAGTCATGCATGCATGTGCATTTCGTACTTGGAATTATGTCAGCTAACGCGGGGACAAAAAATATGGCAGCCTAGTTGTACCATCATGTTTCTACGTTCTATTGTTTTTGCTGGTGCTTAACTTTTGCACAGGTGTATATTTGAAGTATCATCTATAATGTTGTCTGAAACTTATCGATATGTTCTATGGATCATTTGAAAGATAATTGAATCGTCTTTGCTGTGATATACATAATATGTAGGTGCGCTGTTAAGCGTTCGCAGTAGAAATATAAATACTTGAATTTGACATAGTAGAAAATAGCCCTAAAGCGCTAAAAATTATAACTTTTCTGTACGGTTCATGAAATGAAAATCGTGATATTATTCGAGACCTTGTCTATATCTCTTTGTTCTTTTCGCTGTTGCAAAGGTAATTATATATCTATTAAAATGATATGCATAACTCCCATGCGAACAATGAGCAGGTACAGGACACGGAATTAATGCCAAGTACCCCTAAAAATCGGAGCGAAGTAATGGGCAAAATTTTTAGGAGGATGGGATAATTCAAGTGCGTCTTACTCGAAAACGGCCGCTCCAACTTCTGTAGGACGCAGATTTTTTTTAATCTGCATACGTTTTACCCCCAGGACCCATACTCAGATCTTTTGACCATTTTAGTGTAACTAAATCTCCTGGACTAATCTGATCTGTTTAATAAGGCACTTGTTTTTATAAAACTTATTTTTATGAAGCAATCATACACACACTTGCATGATGCATGGTTTATGAAACAATCGCACGCTTACTATCTGATTTGTTTCCTTAGGCTTATGTTTTTTCAAACAATCGCCCATACACTATCTGATCTGTTTCCTAAGACACTTCTTTTTATAAAACCAGTTTTATGAAGCAGTCATGTACACATTTCATATGGCATTTATTTTATCGAGATAATCTCAAATGCACTATCTGATTTATTTAATTATATATTTGTTCGATTAAACAATAACCCATGCACTCTTTGATTTGTTCCACATGGCACTAGTTTCCTGAATAATCATACATGCATTGTGTATGATTTGTTTCATATGGTACTTGCTTTATGAAACAACCACGCATGTACTCTAATTTGTTTCATTAAGCATCATTAACGCAATGGACCTTTCCAGTTTTCGCTATGCCTCACCCATCTCTAGCTAAGCCCCACCCACACCTCGCTCGTGTTGGGATCGATCGATCTCTGAACCCCCTGACTATCATTTTCCATAAAACTATACAGGTAAGCTGTTAAATATTTTGAAACTAATTTGACTGGCAGCAACAGCGCCCAGTCAGATTAGTTTCAAAATATTCACCAGGATAGTTATTAAATAGTAAAGACATACAATTCGTATACCAATTACCAACGCATAGTCCACCTTCAACTATGCTTTGTGACGTACCTATCTACGAAATCTATGAGATCATAATGACGTCATTGATTGTGATGTTATTCTATAAGTCACGTAGTTGATTATGACGTCATATGATGGATGAATACAGTGGAAAGGTCCATTGTGCATGAACTGTAAAACACAGCCATCCCACAAAGCCGCAAGTAGATATTAAACTCGTAATAAGATTACATATTGTTTAAACTACTTTTGCGAAACGGCTTGTGTTTTTGAAACAGGGACACAAATTGTAGAATCTTTTGTGAAATATGGCAAAGCAAGACATTTGCTTGATAAAGTATGTTTTAAGTGTGAATCCCATCGCATAGAATATGAGAGTTATCTCAAGAGATGCGTCCTCATCAAGCAAATCGCGTGATGTAAATTTATATTGAAATACTACTAAATTGCATATGCATGACTCGATGTCGCAAACTCTGACACGTTTGATTGGAAGATGATTAGTGTCAGTTTAGTATGGCTGAAATCCTATTGCATGAAAACTAGTAAAGCTATATTGATAATATGCTACAAATGGAAACAATAACAAAAACATTTTCAAATCGCAGTTATTCTTTAAGAGGTAACAATTATTCACCAAGTGTGATTCATAGACGGGTTGTTTATCAATCACGAATATCATATTAATTGTCCAGGTGTGTGTTGTCATATATGTGACAAAGACTTTCTAAGGCCTGCTGGTATCACCTAACACCACCAGAAAAAAGTAGTTGCAAGTTACCAGTAATCTAATAAATGCAAAACACATTAGCTATCTCGTGGCAAAAAACTTTTACATAAAAACATACACTTGTCTATTAATTTAATGTTCGCATTAAAGTTCAAATAGAGAACACTGATTACCTGATCATCATAATATGTTTACTGACTAGACTTAATTTAAAATTAATTCAAGCTTTGTTTCAGGCCAATGAATGTGTGCATGCCTCCATACGTATAATATGTGCTAAATGAGATATAGAGGATCGCAAACGAGTTGTCATTTCGTATCAAATTCATGGCACGAGTTTAGTAAGATCTCATTCGGAACGCGCTTTAGCGATTTCCAAATGAGATCTTACTAAACGAGTGGACAAATGTGATACGAAATGACACAAGTTTGAGATTCTATGTATCACATAAGCTATTATTTCGAACTTTCACGTAGGTTGTTGTCATTTTATTACGGTGTTGCATTTTTTTGTTTATGCCTTGTATCAATCAAAGATACCCTATGCTCCACTTTATTTGGTGAAATGATACTTCATGTCGTTAGCAACATCGCCCACGGTACTAGACGATTGCCAGAAAATATACTAGGACAGCTGAGAGGCGTACACCAGCAGTGTGTCGGGACGAGGCTGAGTTTCTTATGACAATGGTGTAACAGCACTAACTTGCTTCACTTGCGGAGGCAGCAATACACATTGAATGATGCAGGCATGGGGTAAGGCTAAGCGCATCCTCGAAGACAGCAGACACCTCACGGTTCCTCTTCTGTCCCATGATCGCGAGACGAGTGAATATGGTTTCCAGATCATAGACAGTTTTATTTTTCACAGTACTTCAGTACTTGCGTAGTCTTCGCCCTCTCCGTGATAGGATTGTGGAAATCTATCTGCATCTCTTGTCTGATCTCAGTTGTATCATGCAGGTTGATATCTTCTGCAGATGCTAAGTGTCCATTGATAATGCAAAAGGATGTCAATTGTTCAGTTAGTGAAGGAGAATGTCTCTGGAGTTCATTCATGATCTTCTGCCAGTCCTCTCTGTCCAACAACTGTCTCTTGTAACCCTCTTCTTTCTGCTTGGCAGGTACAGATGCAGTTTCTCTATCAAGCTTACAAGTCATCCATGGATATGTGACATCAGACTAACATCACTGAAAACATAGATCCCGTAGAATGAAAGACATGGGTCTCGACAACAAAACGAAGCCTATATCTTCCAAGTTTGCTGTGTGTTTACAATTTTACAATATACTTCATAATGTGCCAAAACCATATATATTGGATTCCATACAGTTTGGCAGGTGATATTAGCTTGGAATATTGTCAGAAAGATTCCTTGGGGTTGGGTTCTCTAGATCGCTTACTAAGGAGAATATACTTAACAAGCAGTCTGTAAGTATTGCTTTGCAATACATGTCCCCTTCATAGGTCGAAAGAGGGCATAACTCCATCAAAGATTTACGCATATGCCTCAAACTCAAACTTGGTCTGTAACTTCTAAAAAAAAAGCTATGTAGCAATTTTCAGACTGCGAAAAAAGGTGCGGAAAACTAATATTTTTCGTATTTCATAAGTCGTCGAAAGGGGGCATAACTCCATGAAAAATTACGTAAATGTCTGAAACTCGAACTTGCTCTGTAACTCCTTATACTAAAGCGATGCATGCACAGGTGTTCGCTTAAATATCTTGGAGTGCGAAAAAAAGTGTGGAAAGGTGATATTTTTCGTATTTCTTAAGATGAAAGGGGGCATAACTCCATCAAAAATTGATGTATACGCCTGAAACTCGAACTTGGTCTGTAACTTCTCATAACAAAGCAATAAACCAATTCTCAGTTGAATACCTTGAAGGACTGCGAAAAAAAGTGCGGAAAACCAACTGCGACAGATGGACAGATGGACAGACGGACAGACAGACGGACAGACGGAGTGCAAACCTATAGTCCCCCCCCCTCCCCCGGTTTTACCGGTAGGGGACTAATAAGCTAATTAGGTTCACTATGCAAAATGCTAGCCATATACAGATATGCAGATTAATAGCCTGAGTTTCTGAGTCCAAATTAGAACCTATACGTTGCATTTCCAAGATATAACCTTATAGTATTCAACATTTCTATGTTCATAGTAAGCTAATTTGACCTGAGGTGAGATGTGAACAATGGTATACTAAGTACGTGACTTATCTCGCGGACCACATTAGCGGTTAGAGCCACTTTGGGAGCCAAAGGGAATGTATTATGTAATCCTTTATAGCCATATAAATTGGAATGTGAATCGATGATACTGATCCTAGGCTACGCCTAGCAAGACTGTATGGATATTATCCGTGTCACAAACGGACAAGAATGATGAAAATTTCATCAAGATGAAAGTTAAAATAATCATAATTTTGCACTTCATAAAATTGACAGAATCACCCTGATAGCATTTGTGTACTCTGTCCAAACAGGTCATAAGTGGGGAAATTATCATGATGGTTATGCCATTTATGATATCCTGGTACACCAGATAGGCATATTACCCAAATTCAACACAATGATTCTGTCATTATATGCAGTGCAGAAAGATTATGATGATTTTAAAATCATCGGGATGCCCTTAATCAAGATGATTTAGGCCTACGCTTTCATCATGAGGACGTCGACTTTCATCATGAGTGTTATTTGTCATGGTGATTCATCGTGTTTATGGCATGAACGACATTCGGTACAGATGTCACGTGTTGATATGCCTGGGAGAAACTCGCGTCCGATATAAATCTAATTCAAAACTAGCTCGTACACAAATGTACAATTATTTGTCAATTCTAACAATGGATGCAAACATTAACAACATGGAATCGACACCCATTGCAAGTTAGCCAATGTACACATAGGACAACACATACCAAGAACAAATACCCAATATTATGCATACGTTATTTCTCACCTTTTATCGCTACATGAGAACATTAAGCACCGCGTTTAGGACAAAAAAGTTTAATAACGTCATCACGAACCGTTTTCGCTGCGAAACAATATACAATAGGATTCAACGTACTGTTACTAAAAATGATATGCACCAACACGAGGTAGAGGCGATCACGAAGTAAAATGTAATTATCTACCAACTCATGTTGGATCATCATATAGATATTGGGAATCAGGAACGCGACGAAGAACAGCACTATTACTATAGCAACTGCACGTGCGTCTGCATTTTTGCGTTCCGTTTGAACATCAAATGCAGCTTTGGCACGTGCAACAGAAATGTACTTGGCCACATGCAATAGCAAAATGGCGACACACGGAATATTTGAAACTATATTCCAAGACATATCTTTTGGGTATCGATCGCCATGGAATGTGCACACTGTAATACCCTCGCCTGGAGCCCTAGTGGCACTGAACAAGACTCCAAACGGTGTCGCGTATGTAGCTAATATAAGTTGCATGCCAATACAAATCTTAAACACAAATGCACTGGTTACCCTTGCCCTTGCAGCCAGCGGGAATGTGAGTTGATAGAATCTTAATGCTGCAAAGAGTGCTAGATGGTATCCGCTACTAGCTAATCCAAAGAAGGTACTGAACATCACTAAATGGCATGTGAAATATGCGCCAGGTAATTCCATGACTGGAAATACAAACGCTGCGTAGCCAGCGCCCGTAACACAACACAGTAAATCAGTCGTGGCCAAACTGGTGAGAAGTGTGAAAGTCGGTATGAGGAATTTCTTAGATTTTATAAAATAAAAAATCAGAGTTGCATTAAATATGGAGCCTGTGAGACTGTAAACAATTGGCAGTTCCTTGAAGAGGAAGCGTGGTATGTTTTCGTAAAGAAATCCAACCGGTACAGCATTGACTTCCAAACTGGCGTTGTCCTGGGGCGGACCAACTGTCCAGGACATTGATGAAACTTCCATAGCTGTGAACACTTATTTATGCAGGTCTGTCACGGGATGTGAAGCAATTCTAGGTAGCTAGGTCTGAAAATGTCTAATATTAGTCATCGTCACGAGATCAAGCGACATGTGTGGCTGAAGATCAGCTCTCCGTCCTGGAAGCGAAGTTATCGGACCACAGTATTGCGGGGTTTAATCCTTTGAATGGGAAAGATTAAATAGGATAAATCATTTACAATATAAGAAATATTATGTTGAATATTTTGAAACTAATTTGCCTGAAAGATGTTACTGCTTATGTGAGCAACAGGTTTCTGTCTAATTTTTTTTAAAATATTTCGCAGCTTACCTGTGCGGTTGCCTTGGCATTTAGATACCTTCTATGACCGATGCATTTCATTACGTGTGGCAGATGTGACCAATTATATGTATGTATCCTATATATGCAATATCATGTTGAATATTTAAAAATTAATTCGACTGGAAACGTTTAAGCAAATTAGGTTTTAAATATCCAACATGTTTACGTTGAAATTAGAGTAATAGGTCATACGCTGGAAATTGATCAGAATAGGTTTATGTAATCTGTTAACTGTAATACAACCGTTCACATATGCCCGATACGTTATTAACTTCACATATAATAAATATACAATACAGATACAATCGACATGCATATGACTGATAAAGCAAATAAAAATTTACAATATAAAATAATGTATTATTCTAATCAGTTATCAACTCCTAATGCAGATCAGTTACACGCATGCTAAATTAGAAACGAATTTAACTGTATTAGTATTGAACTTCAAACATGATCAGTATTTTACTAACTCTCCTATAATAATATAGGCGTGCGCAATAGTAGATTACATCATTGATAGAAAGCTTAGTCTACTCGTTACCGGTCTATTCTGGAAGATTCCTGGATTCATTAACTGTCAATTTCTAGTTTACAACGCAATTCTGCTTTACTATTGCACGTCGGTGTTATATGGAGACGAATATCGATATCATTGCGCCAAATTTTCTTTGACACCCTTTCTCTTCCTATATCGTAAAAAACGAGAGAACGTTTCTTAAAAGTCTATGATTCGCTAATTATTATCTCTTATATACCCATCTCTTTGTTAGTGTTATTCTACAACGAGTCGCTTTATGTGTTTTATCATTATAGTTATAGACCCATCAGCGATCGTGTGTCGGGTGATGGGGGTCGGGTGGTGTGTGTAAGGGTGGCGGGTAGCCGGGTGGGTAGTTTAGTGGTGTACACTCATAGCTAGTCATTTATTATGAGAGAATAGCCGATGCTAAATATATCAAGGGTTCTTTGTATACGTGTAGACGATCCGTGTTGGCTATCCGTATATAGGCCTATTGATAATGGCGTAGAAATATCCGAGCCGATGATCATACTGATAATAGTATATTACACACCGATGCTCTGTCCACTACATCACAAAGGAGGTGCAGGCTTAACCCATTATCCTTCGATTTTTTTCAGGGAAAATTTTAATTTTCTCATAGAAAATGTCGATTTGCAGACGAAGAGAAGACTTTTTTGTAAAATTACCACTGGAATGACAGGCTCGGTAATCGAGCCAGTCATTCCAGTGGTAAATTTTCAAAATAGCCCTCTCTTGGTCTGCAAATGGACATTTCTCATGACCACTTCAGAAGCTGTTTTTGCTGATATGAATGCCAAAGAGTTAAGACAACAATGGCGTGACATGGGAAGGGATTGATTAACAGCGCAGGCATTTATTATGTGCGTGCGTGCGTGCGTGCGTGCGTGCGTGAGTGCGTGCGTGCGTGCGTGCGTGCGTGCGTGCGTGCGTGCGTGCGTGCGTGCGTGCGTGCGTGCGTACGTGCGTGCGTGCGTACGTACGTGTGTGCGTGCGTGCGTGCGTGCGTGCGTGCGTGCGTGCGTGCGTGCGTGCGTGCGTGCGTGCGTGCGTGCGTGCGTGCGTGGATTCTTAAGATGGGTAGGTACCGATAAGCCCCGCCCATCCCTAGCTAAGCTCCACCCACACCTCGCTCGTGTTGGGATCGATCGATCTCTGAACTCCCTGACTAGCAATTTCCAGAAAACTATGCACGTAAACTGTTGAATATTTTGAAACTAATTTGACTGGATACTGTTGCTGCATATGGCAGCAACAGCGCCCAGTTAAATTAGTTTCAAAATATTCAACATCATGTTTATTAAATAGTAAAGACATACAATTCGTGCAACGTGTCGGACTATGAAGCGTTTAAAACATACTAAATCCAGTCATTCATGCTGCAACTGTTTATGACGTCATCCTACACGTCACGTAGTTGATTATGACGTCATATGATGGATGGATGGATAAACTGGAATTGTCCGAAAACTGGCCATTTTAAGTAGGTGTATCTGCTGGCGGATTCAATGAAGACGCTTTCATGAACTGCAATCAAGTAGATTGCCTATCTGAAAAGTTGTATTGGCTGTGTTAATCTCGTATCAACGTGGTTCAGATATTTCTGGCTAGCTGTATTGTTTTGATAAGCGTTCGAGCATGACATAATTTACCAGGAAAACTGACCAATGACATGTAGCCTACATATGAAGGAGTGTTAAAAATCAAACAAATTAGTTTTAGACAATTCCATCTTTGAGGCATGTTGTCAACAGTCGGCGGCGGCGGCGGCGGCGTTTGGTGTCTTCTTCAGTCTACTGTGAGAATCCAATTTGAGCGTTATTAGCTATTGAGAAGAGCAAGCATAATGGATATTTCCTGTTTTAGCTATGCTACGCCCATCTCTAGCTAAGCCCCACCCACGCCTCCTTCGTGTTGGGATCCACCTCCACTCCTTGCCAACTCATTGACTATCAATTTCCAGAAAACTATACAGGTTAGTTGCTAAATATCTTGAATATGGCAACAGCGCCCAATGCCCTGTAGGTGGGGCTTAGAATACACCTTCCGTATCCTCTGCGTGTCGTAAGAGGCGACTAAAGGAGGTAAGGGTGAGGTAACCCTGACAGAAACCTCGAGTGCTGAAGACGGAGGTTCCAGGCCGCACGGCGCACTCTAATAAACCATGGATCCACGCACTTAACGCTTATGATCATGTCGATTGTCACTTACAGGACTGGCGGTATGATCAGCGAACGAAAAGAAGAAGAAGCAACAGCGCCCAGTCAAATTAGTTGCAAAATATTCAACAGCATGTTTATTAAATAGTAAAAAACATAATTCGTATAACGACGCTTAGTCCGTCTTCAACTAAGCATTCGTGACGTACTTATCTACGTCATTCAGGACGTCATTGTTTATGACGTTATCCTATGTCATGTAGTTGATTATGCCGTCATATGATAGGATAAACTGGAATGGTCCATTTCTATGCAGTATGTATATGTTACTATGTTTGATAGACTAGTAATAGAAGAGGCTGAAGAGCTATAAAGAATTTCCGAAATGCGTAGAAATTTTTGTAGAGTGGTACGTGTGTGCTCTGTCCCGAGTAGCCTGGTATGAAGGCGTGAGCATCAAACTATAACAAATGTAGGTATTCACCAGATGATTGACAGCCTATTGGCAGATGATTATTTCGATGGGGCGGTTATGATTGATTGAGAAGATTTACTTTTATGTAATTAACGAATGATAGTACAATACGTATTGATTATATTGATACGATATACTATCCGATTGGCTATCAATATAATCAATACGTATTGTACTACCAACGCGACGAAACACAGCGCCACTCAGCACTTGGAATCGCAGCTTTGTTTAACAATTCGTCCGAAGTGAGTTCAGTCCATCTATTGTACCTAGCTGGCCTTCGTACAGTGATTCTGAAATCAACAATTTTTCTGGATCTGGTCTAGATACAGGTGAAAAGTATTTAAAAATTTGACTCATTATTTAAACTGTTCCATAATGCACCACGTGTATCTCAATTTGAGGTATTAACTCAGGTTTAGATCATTTAAGAGTCATTTTGAGCAAACAATTACATGCTCAAAATGCCTGGAAAGGCCCTCAGAGAGCGTCAAGAAGAAATGATACCCCCGAGGAAGCATGCACCCCAGATACGTAGAAATGGATGCCTCTATTAGAGAATGTTGTATTTGTCAACAGTTAATTCCAATGGAGGAATCCAGTTTTAGCTTTGCCCCGTTCATTCCTAGTTAATGGCCACCACATTTTTTCCGAGATCGATCGACCCTTGCACTCTCTGAATCTCAATTTCCACAAAACTATTTTAAGCTGTTGAATATTTTGAAATTGGTTTCAAAATATTCGACATCATGTTTAATAAATAGCAAAGACAAACCATTTGTACAGCGTGGCGGAGTATTAGGCATTTAAGACTAACTAAATCGAGTCATTCATGACGTAATTGATTATGACGTCAGCATACACTTCACGTAGTTGATTATGGCGTCATATGATTCACTGAGAAACTGGATTAATTTATGTGAGGGTTTGCTGAGTGGAGAGTACTTCCTTATCATTGCTATAAAGCGCACCATCTGCGGAGACCAGGATTCATAAATATATCACTGATAGGCTGCTATTTATGAACTCGATCATGTCAAAAAAAGGTTGAATACATGGCCTTGTTAGACCGAAAACCCAAAGACATTCTGGTGTCTCTGAATAGCCTATATAATGCCGCTTACCATATGCCTACATATTCTATGAAATCTAAACAACTAAATTCAAAGAAGCAACTGAGCTTAGGTAATTTGATGGTACTCTGGAATTGATTAATCCAGTTTATCGACCAATCATAAGACGTCATTATCAACTACACCACGTGTAGGTTGGCGGCGTAATCAGTTAGGGCCTACACAATGAATGCCGTGAAATAGTCCGATACAAACGCGTAATAGTCCGTCATGTTGCACGAATTATATGTCTTTGTTATTTAATAAACAATCTGTTGAATACTTTGAAACTAATTTGACTGGGTGCTGTTGATGACATACGCCTACTCAATTGGTGATCCTCTGGTAACGAGGCCAACCTGTAAAACAAAGGTCGTAGGTTCCAATCCCGCTCGTTTAACAATTGATGAGCATCGCACACGAGACATCGGTGGGGGACGTGGAGTCTCACTCATGGTGTGTGAATAATGTATTAAACACACGAGACACCGGTGGGGGACGTGGAGTCTCACTCATGGTGTGTGAATAATGTATTAAACACACGAGACACCGGTAGGGGACGTGGAGTCTCACTCATGGTGTGTGAATGATGTATTAAACACACGAGACACCGGTAGGGGACGTGGAGTCTCACTCATGGTGTGTGAATGATGTATTAAACACACGAGACACCGGTAGGGGACGTGGAGTCTCACTCATGGTGTGTGAATAATGTATTAAACACACGAGACATCGGTGGGGGACGTGGAGTCTCACTCATGGTGTGTGAATAATGTATTAAACACACGAGACACCGGTAGGGGACGTGGAGTCTCACTCATGGTGTGTGAATGATGTATTAAACACACGAGACACCGGTAGGGGACGTGGAGTCTCACTCATGGTGTGTGAATAATGTATTAAACACACGAGACACCGGTAGGGGACGTGGAGTCTCACTCATGGTGTGTGAATAATGTATTAAACACACGAGACACCGGTGGGGGACGTGGAGTCTCACTCATGGTGTGTGAATAATGTATTAAACACACGAGACACCGGTGGGGGACGTGGAGTCTCACTCATGGTGTGTGAATAATGTATTAAACACACGAGATACCGGTGGGGGACGTGGAGTCTCACTCATGGTGTGTGAATAATGTATTAAACACACGAGACACCGGTGGGGGACGTGGAGTCTCACTCATGGTGTGTGAATGATGTATTAAACACACGAGACATCGGTGGGGGACGTGGAATCTCACTCATGGTGTGTGAATAATGTATTAAACACACGAGACACCGGTGGGGGACGTGGAGTCTCACTCATGGTGTGTGAATAATGTATTAAACACACGAGACACCGGTGGGGGACGTGGCGTCTCACTCATGGTGCGTGAATGATGTATTAAACACACGAGACACCGGTGGGGGACGTGGCGCCTCACTCATGATGTGTGAATGATGTATTAAACACACGAGACACCGGTTGGGGACGTGGCGCCTCACTCATGGTGTGTGAATAATGTATTAAACACACGAGACACCGGTGGGGGACGTGGAGTCTCACTCATGGTGTGTGAATAACGTATTAAACACACTAGACACCGGTGGGGGACGTGGAGTCTCACTCATGGTGTGTGAATAACGTATTAAAACAAATAAAACAGACATGAGTCTATCATAGTGAAGTATTTTATGTACAAACCACAAACCAATAATATGTGAACATTCTATAAATATACTCATATATACGTGCTACTAAATTACTAATCCAAATATGCATACACACCGCGCATGCGTCCTGAAGAATGAACGGTTGTATGTGAAGACAAGCTACGTGATCCGGTAACTTTCTAGTGTGTGCGTGCGTGTAGAAAATAAACGTGCTGTTCCATTTAACTGTCTTGCTGCGGCAAGTCACCATATAACAATTCCAATGAGCAGAAACTATTGACTTGCTGAATATTTTGAAAGCAATTTGACTGAAAGCCACCAACAACTTTTCAGTCAAATTGTTTTTACAATATTTATCAGGTTCAGAGATATAACCCCTAGAATATGTTGTCTGCAAAAACTCAGCATTAAGACGGTTAATAACGCCCGGCCTCAACATCCATGATTCAGTTAAAAAACGTGTGTCCATTTTGAAGACGACCTTGGTGGAAGGCTTTCAGCAATATCGGGTCGGGTTGTTTTTTTCAAATGAGTATCAATCTTCCCTACACCAATATTAATGTAGGCCCTAATGTTTTGCATAAAGCAGACGAGTTAATTTGTGCAGTATTATATATAAAACATGGTCCAAATGAATCCACGCATTACGTCATATATACACTCTGAAGCACTATGTAGCTGGGTGACTAAGTAAGACATATTGAAATCCTTATCTTAGCTACGCAATTAAGATTATGTTGTGATAATATGATGCTATGTATTACGTATTTACGTATGTGTATAGATATGCATTGCGTGTACATACTACTCGGCACACAGGCAATATAAAACACATGTTAATATAGTTTAAACTAAAATTACTAAAGAGGATTGACGTTCACTTGGGATTGAATCGTTGCGGAGAATTAAGTAAAAGACCATGGCACTCTGTTGTATTCTAGCGGTTATATATGGCTAACAGTCAGTGTATGAGTGCATATACAGCAGAGAATTGAGTAAAAGACAATGGCACTATATTGTATTCTAACGGTTCAATATGGCTAACAGTCAATGTATGAGTGCATATACAACACTACTGTTGCTTACACATACACAGAGGCTAAGTTCGGAAAGGGACTACCCTATCGGATTACCCCGATTTTGATCCGAACGCCGAAAGTATAATCGGATAATGAAATGACGTGGTACAAATTCTACTCAATTATCCTGCGTAGACAGGTAAACTAACCACGTGATAGCTTTGATCTGAGTACCTCTATAACTTATCCGAACGTAGCTATTCATTCCTAGGATAAGTTCGTGTTGGCAAGTTGTAAAATTATGTTTTGTTTGAGAAACGGTTACAATCGGATGGTCAGAGACATTAGATAAAAGTTACAGGATTCTATTTTAGCAAGATATTTTATCATCTACCAAATTCATGTTCATTTTATTCTTAATCCTTCACTCTAGGTGATTAATTTCGCCAATATTATAATGCCGCTATGCCCCGCACATTTCTAACTAAGCTCTGCCTACTTATTACCCGTCTTTGAATCGATGTATATACTCTGAACCCTTATTCCCAGAATTCCAGTTTCAAGGTAAGTAAGCTGGAGAATAATTTGAAACTATTTTGATTTGGGGCTATTGCCGTCAACCGACTAATGTGATTGGAGTCTAGGGGTCGTCGCTACCTATAGCATATGGCAGCCATTTACATGGTTAATATAACTTTTTCATAACGATTGTGTAATAATTTAATTTCTAAATAGCTTAGATATACAAACATATGCCAAAACAGAGACAGTACAGCTGAGAAATAAGCTATGTTTCCAAAACAACTAAATCCCCAGAAATAGCAATAGGAAATGCTCTGTTGAATATTTTGAACATAATTGGATTGGAAAACATTGCTGCCTGCCCAATTCACCTTTCCAGAGTATCCATCTATCATCTGACGTCATACGACGTCATAATCAGCTAAGCGGCGTGTAGGATGACGTCATAATCATTACGTAATAAATGATTCTATTTGGGCGGTCTTTAACTCTTAATAGTCGGACACGTTGTACGAATTGTATCTTTTTGTCATTTAATAAACATACTGTGGCAGCAACAACGCCCAGTCAAATTAGTTTCAAAATATTCAACGGCCTACCTGTATAGTTTTCTGGAAATAGATAGTCAGGGAGTTCAGGGATTGATCGATCCCGACACGAGCATGATGCGGGTGGAGCTTAGCTAGAGATGGGAGGGGCCTAGCTAAAATTGGAAAGGTCCATTATGTTAAAAAATATCCAACAGTAGTTTTATTCTGTTTTAGGAAACATTTTAAGTTATTTTTTAGCTGTACTCCATATTTGTCATCAGTAAAATATCACTGGAGATAGAGTTTTCAATTGCGGTTCATAGCAGCAGATGCCTATGTACAGCGCAGTCATTGTAGTTACAAATACAAAACACACAAATAAATATGGTTTTCAGCCAACACTGCCTATAACGGGCACTCTAAACAGGGGCCATTAACCGTTTAATCCGTGAAATACAACTGTCTTAATTGCGAGTCGTTTATAAATGAAAGCTGGTTAGTAATTTGAAACTAATTCGACTGGAACCTGTTGCTGCGAGTTAAATTAGTTTTTAAATATTAAGTATAATATTCCATACATAATAAATAATTTTTCGTTTCGGATTTGTAGGAGACTTGTGTCAACAGCGCCTCAACACGCTCAAAATTCTACCTATATCAATTAGCCCTTTAATTATCGAGACACTTAAAAAATGAAGACAATTTTATACCATTACCAGTGGAATTTACAAAAATAGCTTTCTGTTTACGTGCAAATGGATATTTCTCAAGATCACAATAGGGGCCGTTTTGGCCGGCTTAACGAGTAAACGGTTAATAGTCAAGTAGACCCTGTTATCTTGGCCTGCAAATGGAAATTCCTCACGACCATTGCTGAGGCCGTTTTGACTAGCTTGACCATTACAATGGCAAGTTGACATAAGAGAGGTCAATGGATTTTGTGACTATAATATGACGGGTATTTAAAATGGACGAACCAGCATCGTGTGGACCCAAAACCGAGTGTCCGTTATAAACAGGTTAGTTGATGTAGTTTAGTAATAACCTAAAGTTTCTAATCTGGGGAACCCAGTCGAGCTAGGAGCACCGCAGTGATTACCCAGGGGTGGTGCACCCGATGGGTAAGGGCGGAATGATTGCTCATAGTTATCGTGACTCTGCCGGTTGCCGGGGTAACCACGCGTCTCTTGGTATGACATGTCAGGCGGGTAGGCGTAGCTAGGATGACCTGTGTAGATTGAAGGCACAACTCCGGGTTGAGCTGTAATCGGGATTTCAATTTGTCCCTGGCCCTGGAAAAACGACATGAACAAAAGTCAGTACCGGTATTGCGCAGAAGCATATGCAGTCACGTAAAGTAAATGCAAACGAAATTGTGCTGCCTACCCAGATAACGCAGCTTACTAGGCAGATGCCGGGCCGATACCGTGCTGTCAGTATCGGCCCGGTATCGGCCCAGTAAGCCGCGTTATCAGGGTATTATAATAAAAATGTAAACTATGTATCAAATAACATAACATAGGCCTATACAGTGTTGTTTTCAAAATCGCGTCCTTTTTCGCAAGTCCAATAATTTAACAAAAGAGTTTGAGAACAGGTTAAGTGTTCAATTTTCACGATCTAGATATCCATGCTTAGACGCTTTCTAAAGCATTCTGATTCTGATTCTGACTTCCAAAATCAAATGGGAAGAGCGAATAGTTCCATCTTAAATGAATATAGGCATATACATATCGTATTCAAAGTATTGATTATTAAGAATTAAGCAGTGTAAAATAAAAAATAAAATTGTCATTAAATTGTGCCACATGTAGAGGTTATCTATAAATAATTTCTGCATTAAAATCTCAAGACAAAATCAACAGGTTCACCAATTCTGATACAATCCCGAGTAAAACCTGCCAATATCTTGCATTGCTTTGGAATTAATGCGCTGAATATGGCAGACCATTACGAGCTGAACCTCAAAGAACAGAAAGAATAATCAAATGTATGGCTCTCAGGGATGTATCCATAGTGTATAGACATATGTCAAGATTATGGTCAACAGGTTTTCTTCATTTGCCGAAAACACCCGGCTGGAAGAGAGTTATGCATGCGATGTGACAGCCGTGAAAATGTAACAGAAAGTAGGCGTGACAGACAATGATTAGGTCTGGACCTTATTCCCACAACTCACCCTGATAACGCATGTTACTGAGCTAGGACTTGACAATTAGCAGACCAATACAGCCCGGTATTGTCCCAGTACCGGCTCAGTAACACGCGTTATCAGAGCAGGTTCTGCAACAAGAACATGGATTGTCCTACCAAATTTCGTTAAATTCGGTACAGTGGTTCTTGAGAAGAATCCAAGATGACCGCTGGACAAACAGGCCGATCAGCTTCGTTTGCACAAACTTGGATTCCTGCCAAATACAATTGAAATCAGCCTATTGGTTCTCAAGAAGAAAATATTGTAAATGTCCTATTGCTTTGGGAGGTTTTAGCACACAAATTATCCACAATGGCAACCATATATGGTGAAACCGTTTATCCGACAGATTTCGAAAAATTCTGGAGCTGTCACTTTCATGAAAACTAAGCCATCCAAGATGACCGGGGGAAGCGTTTGGCCACTGAAATTCCCTTCAATAAACTTGGTTCAGCTGTTGTCATAGATAATGTTTCATGAGTTCTGAGTCGGTTTCGAAGATTTTTAAATACGCTTCTAAAAACCTGCCAAATTCCAAGATGGTCGCTGACCAAATTTGCCAATCGGCTTCATTTGACCAATCTTGGATCTCTATGCCCTGAGGATGCTTCCAGCCAATTGTAAGACTATAGTACCATATACAGTTTGATACATTAACTTCTTTAAACCATAAGACCAGAAACAACACGGTCTTTAATCCTTTTGGCGTAAAGAATAGTATGTTGAATATTTTGAAATTAATTTGACTGGGAGCTGTTTCAGTCAGATTTGTTTCAAAATAGTTGACAGCTTCATGTATCGTTATCGTGAAATTGTGACATTGGAATTTCAAGAGCTAAAAACGTAACTAAAATTACCGGAAGTGAAAGTCTTTGCGTCTCAATATCTCCATATAGATGTGGGTCAAGAGGTCGCGCTTGCGTGTAAAGTCCGCCCAGAGCCGCGTAACCTTGGTGACCACCTGCTGCCGTGTAGTCGTCAGGGAAATGTTTCACCTGCGCGAATAACAAGATATTTCATACAGGTAGATCTATGCGCCATGTGATTCGCTATATATTATAACAGTCGCCTTTACTTGTCTATCTACGATGTAGCCATCCACATATACACATATGGAGGCTTAGAGGATCTGGAACGAGGTCCCATTTCATATCACTCTTATCAACCAAGTCGAAAATTATCACATTGCACGAGCTTTAGCGAGTACAATGTGATAATTTTCGACTCGGTTGATAATAGTGATATGAAATCGGACGGAGTTTGCGATTTTATCTATCATATAAACTGATATTTTGACAGTTTTACAATAAAGTCGATCTCTAAAACCCGTTTGAATGCACCATTTTGAGCTGCATGTTTGACACATCGTTTGTTGAGTTCTGACCAATGCGCTACCAGCAAAATGATGACACACAAAATATAGTTATTTCGGACTTGAAATTACTCTTAATCCAACTTTTTAATTTCTGCGTCTATCACCAAAATTTACAAACGTGTAATATCTTCTTTACATATTCGCAGTCGTTGTCGTTGGGTCACATTTGCGGTGTCATGCGGCACATCGGATTATTACGCGTTATCTAACCAATGAAAATCTTTCGTTGAATATTACCTGTGTGTTCATATCGAGAAATATGAAACAGACCAAAGCTTTTTTATATGATAAATCCACTTACATACCGCTCCAACTACACTCCCATCCACTAAACCATCCACTGATCCCTGACTCACAAGACTCGCACGCGCAGGGCATAGGCATAGATTATAAGCTGATGTTGATTATTTTGAAATTAATCAGTTAACTCATAATTATTGCTATGACGTCACACATTCAGTTTCTTACCGTTTTAAGAATGCCAGCAGCTACGCGCTTATCCGGCTCGTAGGCGAACGAGCCGACAATGTATTCTTCACCCAGTTTCGTTTGACTGTCCACTATGGCTCTGAAAAACAAGAATTCCCACGCCAGTTCTGCTTTTATTCATATTGCATTATTCAGTTCCATTCTCCATGAGAACAATGGTCTTTTTTTAAATTATTGTTAAAATACAGGCCCTACTGCAAGAAGGGCGATATTCAGTCAAGAACTACCAAAGTCCGGTCCTTGCACTGCTATTATTCCTTGGCTTTATTGATGACTCTGATATCGATCCACCAGGGCTCCAGATGCACCCTGGCACCACACGTAAGAACAGGTGCCACTGGCTTGAACGTGTGGTAACTGATAACGTTGTTAGATAAGGCCCAACTCACGATTGAGCTACTCAAACATCTAGGGTCAAGTTCGACTTGCTAACTATAGTCAGTTTGCTGGTTTACTGATCATGCGCAGTTGCTATGCCCAGTCGAACTTGATCGTAGTCGACTATTGTTCGTTGGTACCTGGTCCCCTATTGAATTACTATTGCAGAAGATTTTGGAGCCAGGTACCAGTCTCCATTAACCCTTTCTGCCGTCTGTTTTGATGACCTACGAAAACGGGTTATTTTTGCCCGCTAAGACGTCAAAAAGCGGTCACGTGGCATAAAGTGGGAAGGAATATGGGCTTGGGAACATTGACATACAATGGGAAAGCATAATTTCAGCAAACCTAAGTTATTTAGTGAAATATTTACACTTTTATATGCATTTATTCGTTGCAAGCTATCGGTGTCAGCCATTTTGAAACTTACGAAAATATCGAACGAACCATCTGAACCGAGGTCGGGTGCTCGGTTGACTATAGTTGACTAGCTAGTTAACTATTTGAGTTCGACTGGTACTCTAGTTAGCTATAGCTAACTATGGTTAGGAGTCGAACTTGACCAAAGATTTATACCTAACAGAGAGCGTCATGAAATAATCTACTAGAGTTAACAAGAAACCCTTATTAGAATATACTAGACAAGTTTTGGAATACCATTCCACGACATCTTGTTATTAGACTAAAAAAACGACCAGATGGGCGCACTAAGGATGATTCATGGATTCATATGTACAGCGTAAACACAGAAGACCTGTACTGCGGGCATATACATTGAAACCAGCATGACACGCTTTGAATATAGATACACGAAATGAGATATGAGACGCACGGGCAGATTACTTTAGCGTTATTTCACACATTGTGGTTATTAAATCAAGTAGGTGCTAAAGTAACTTAAGCACTAAAATATTGTTTGAAATTTTGAAACTAATTTGAATAAAAGTCATGGAGATAATTTACAAAAGAATCGTAGGAATAAATTTATGTCCGTTTGAGCAGCCCATGCTTTCTTTGTCATTAGTGTTTGAGATGTCGGACCGTATAAATGATTTTAAATGGACAGACTGATCACCTAGATGGGCTGGCGGGGTGGAGAGGGGGGGGACTTATGGAACTGAAAGTGTCTTAAATGTAGATGCTCTCAGACGGCATCTCCTGTATTTCTTAAAGTAACTGACTGTTTAGAAATAAGTATTTTCTCATATTCCAGTAAAATTATTGTGATATTCCAGTTGGGGTCTATTTTTTCACTTCCGATTTGTAGTTTCCAGTTTGAGAGTCGTATCCCTCCATTTCCGAAGTCACCTAATTGAGGACACATTAGTTATATACATTGACACCTAATTGAGGACGCATTAGTTATATACATTGACACCTAATTGAGGACGCATTAGTTATATACATTGTTTATTGAGTAGCAAAATGCATTATTTAACCCTTTAATGACCAAATTTGATCACGAAAATCAAAATATGCGTTTGTTGAATGCCCATTTGCAGGGGAAGATGAGGTTATTAAAAAAATAATGTTATCTTGCCCTGCAAATGAACATTCCCCAAGACGACCGCAGATGCCTGTTTTGGCCGGCTTCGTCATAAAAGCGTTAGCTCCAGCTAATGTATCGTTCTCGTTTTGATTAATCTCGATCTGCAATAGAACAGCTCAATGGTCAGACCTGATTTAACTCCCCAAAACGCCCATGATGAAACATCCAGCCTTTTGTTACCTTGCTTGCTGTCAGAAGTGAGCTGTTTCAAGCTTACCATGCGCTTTAACAATATATGTAACGTATTCAGCATTTAATATTTTAATAACAGTCACTGATCTTGGCTCTTGATATTTAAACACGCCAGCCAAATGGCGGTGGTAAGAATGGGTGGGTTTGTGATGCTACTGTTAACTTAGCCTCTTTTGGAAGCCATACATTTTTTTTTTCTTGCTGGGGCATATGTTCTGTAGTGGGCCATGGGGCTGCTGTTCCACCCACGCCTTTCCTAATCCGCTCCTGATAAGACAATATCTAATGTTCTCAGACCACTTTCCTAAGTTAATGTAAATAACATTCAGACCTCCAATCCTGTAAACGTTAGCACCCACTGCACGTTACCCACGACACGTGGCATGGACACGCATTTGTGAGAATCAGCCTCATAAATCTCCCTTTTACTAGTATACTGTGCCCCACATTAACAGAAAGATCAAGTATGTTTAAACCAAAGACGTATACTCACCGTTTGATGCAATTCAGTGCCTGTAATTTGTCATTATGGACACTAATGGCGCCGATAATGTCGCCTGCTTCTTGACACGACATCTGACACAGGCGCTGAAAATGGAATTTGTCAAGATCCAAGATACGCATGCAGTGTTTACCCCTCGCAGAACACCATACGCGTATTATATATGTTTATAAATACAGTAAAGTTGAGTTGGTAATAATGATCTAATTACATTGACCTATATTTCAGTAGGTATCGGCAATGATAAAATGGTTGGATGTGGGCCTCGAATGTTAGAGAATACGCCTGATCAGAAGGCGTTTTAGTGCTCATTACTGAGCGCCAACACGTATCAAGCCCACACAGGACGGCATAACACCAACTTCTAAAGTAGTTTCCGATCAGATGTCCAAAAACGCAAGCTAGGACCACTATTGACGAGAAAGAACCTAAAGGAGCTTAGGATGCGCTCAACGGACAATACACCACTGCATGGATTAAGTTGAAGAAAACTTATTGTAGCCGCAGAAAACGATCGCACATCATCATCATCATCATCGTCGTCGTCGTCGTCGTCGGCCATGTAGAAGCATTTGAGCGACGGTTCGTCTACTTTGGAAATGGTTAGTAATCGCACTAATGAAACTACACATAGCCGGTGAGTATACAAGGGACAAACTGCGTGTCTCCTTCAGCACACTGTTGCCAGGCGCGTGCCTTGAGTCTCATGAGTCCACATTTCTTCGCCGCATGGAATCATAACTACGTTTATTGTCGTGTTTAGGACTTTCGATCATCTGAAGCAACACGTTATGAAACCTGTGGGCAAATTCTTGAAGGTGAACATGTGGCTCATTATCTTCCACGGGCCTGGAAAGATGTGTGAGCAGATATAATGATTCTTCTTCTTCTTGTCGTTCGCTGATCATACCGCCAGTCCTGTAAGTGACTATCGACATGATCATAAGCGTTAAGTGCGTGGATCCATGGTTTATTAGAGTGCGCCGTGCGGCCTGGAACCTCCATCTTCAGCACTCGAGGTTTCTGTCAGGGTTACCTCACCCTTACCTCCTTTAGTCGCCTCTTACGACACGCATACACTCGTTCGATGTATAGCAAAGGTCCCCGTGGTCTTCTTGCCATCACGTTCAATCTCCAATATGATAAGAACCTTGGCTTTGTGTCTGCATAATTGTTGCCGCATACAGAAGGATATCCTAGATATGCCGTAGCATCCGACATCGATGGAAACCCTTCACAAAGAAGAAATGAAGTTACGCATATTAGCAGATGCAAATGTCAGGTGAGAGCTTGGGTACAACTTTGAAGACTCAATCCATCAGACAGTGCACATCGTCCTGCAGCGGGCATCCTCAACATAGTGAATCTAATGAATGGTAGAATCATAGTTAATAACATTGGCAAATCTCTGCGATTTCGTGAGAGCAATATAAATGCATCTGAACTCTCTCGGCCGAATGGATGCACTGTTCCCATCAGCAAGGAAGTGGAGACAATACAATTCACCTTTCCAGAGTACCCATCTATCATCTGACGTTAAATGACGCCATAATCAGCTAAGCGGCGTGTTGGATGACGTCATAATCATTACGTCATAAATGATTCTATTTGGGCGGTCTTTAACTCTTAATAATCCTTCACATTGTACGAATTGTATGTCTTTGCTATTTAATAAACATGTTGTTGAATATTTTGACACTAATTTGATTGGGCCCTGTTGATGCCATAGGCAGCAACAGCAACCAGTCAAATTAGTTTCAACATATGTAACAGCTTACTTTTTTCAGGAAATTAATTGTCAGGGAGTTCAGGGATCGATTGATTCCAACACGAGCGAGATGTAGGCGGAGCTTAGCTAGTGATGGGCGGGGCATAGATAAAACTGGAAAGGTATATTTATGCAGAAACACATCAGTGCTGGTGCCGGGAAAGCGCATGACATCATCAACATTTACTCTTCGATCATTTGATTGCAAGCTTCGGGAACGGAGATGGATAGGAATGACGCCCTGTAGTATGAATGTACCCATGTTCCAATGCCAATGTTTGATAGTTCTGGTGAAATCGGGGTAACTAAGACAAAGTCAACACCGAAATGACAGCTGCAAGGAGAGATTTCATTAGGCATGTAGCTCAGGAGTCGAGCCCATCGTTGATGGATCAGTTATGTTTTGGATCCCTTGACCTACACATGGAAAAGTCCAGGATTATGTAGACAATGCCATGACTTAGGTGTTCAGGAAGCTGAAAGAATTTAGTTTCTAATTAACGTTCGACAGGTATATCGAGTACAGTATCAAGTGCAAAACTCGTGAGACCAACACATACGGGAACAAGCCGACAGCATCAACTTACTTTGACCATGGCTCTGCCAATACGATACTGGCTATTTGTACTGCAATCTGGTCGAAAATAAAGCCAGTGTTAGATAGACCATGTATTTTCCCACTGATCTTGACCTTGAATCCTCAGAGCATGACAGCATGACATCATTCAATACGTCATGCTCTAAAACTTATCACCAAGATTGTAAAAAAATGACTCGTCTAGACCCTGAGATAGTTGACCTTTTGTACTTTTTTATTCTCACAATTGTTGCTATGCAAACTTGCAATCTTCTCAAAATGGTCAATGGTGCCAGCATGGCAGCACCCAGATTCTGGAGGGTCGATAGATATAAAATCCGCAAAAACATAATGTGGGTACTCAAGTGAAAGTTTGGACTATAAATTTCAGATTGGCTTCCGGACTAATTCCTATAATCCAATTACTGGATCTTACGGAATACGTAATTAGTTTCCCAATTGAGGGATCCGATCTGTTACTCAAGTATCTGTCATCATAAACATAATACGCCACTTGTTAGCTGACGTCATCATCAACATTACGTAGTCCTGACCGTCATGAAATGGCCCGACAGTAACCGTTTGATTTTCCTGGCCACATGATGCAGCGGGATATTGGGGTGGGGTGGGGGGGGGATGGGAGAAGGGTGTTGTATGGGGTTGTTTTTTTTATGACTTTTCAATGTAATAAACATTCTGTTAGATATTTTGAAAATAATTTGACTTGCAGATTTAGACAGGCTAGGTAGCAACACCCCGCAGTAAAATTCGTCTAGAAATATTCAACATCCTGAAACCCTAACTATATACTTTTGAGGTTTAAATGTTTCAATTCCAACACGCGTAAAAAAGTGGGCGGATCTTAGCTTAAAATGGGCGGGGCACAGTCACATAAAGGTAAAGACGGCAAATCTAGATGCATGAATAGTTGACGACGAGAGTAACTGTGTATCTATTCTCATCCTCGTCGTATTCGTTGCCATTATTATCATTAAAGGTGCATATTCACAGTAGAATGCTTGAAAATGAAACTTTTAAAACTTTTATAGGCTTAGATTATGTGTCTATATGTAATGAAACGAAATAAATTTTAACATATGATGATTTCATTCCATATAAATTAATATAATTTTTTAAGTTGCGAAATTGAAATAGAGGCTCGTGTTTCTATTTCAATTTCGCACCTTAAAAAATTATATTAATTTATATGGAATGAAATCGTGATATGTTAAGATTTATTTCGTTTCATTACATATATGCTCACAGTTTAAGTCTCTAAAAGTATATAATTTAAACTATTTTATTTTCAGTAATTTTGGTGTGAATATGCACCTTTAAATTTTTGGCTTACCGGTTCCAGCATCCTGATGGCTCGTACTTTATGTGCCGGACTCCTGAACTGATGCAGCAGTACGGACACCTGTAAGCAAGGGTACGATAAATACGACAACGATAGATGCAATGATCACTTTTAGTTTTCCCTAGTATCGGCCTTTCCAGTTTTAGTTATGCCCCGCCCATTACTAGCTAAGCTCCACCCACACAGCGTTCGTGTTAGGATCGATCGACCATGACTATCAATTTCCAGAAAACTAAACAGGTAAGTTGTTGAATATTTTGAAACTAATTTGACTGGGTGCTGTTCCTGCCTATCAGAATGCGTATTAAATGGTATAGACATACAATTCGTACAACGTGTCGGACTATTAAGACGGACTAAATCGAGTCATTCATGTCATAATTAATTATGGCGTCATCCTAGACGTCACTTAGTTGATTATAATGTCAAATGATGGATGGATAAACTGGAAAGGCCCATTGAATAAGATCCTTCTAATCTATACGTACCGGAACTACATCTATGAGCTCATTGTGCTAATAATATGAAACCATAAGAGACACCATTGTTATTGAGTAATCAGAACCCGAACTGGCAGGACAACAACAACAACAACAACAACAACAACAACAACAACAACAACAACAACAAACCACCACCACCACCACTACCACCACCACCACCGCCGCCGCCGCCGCCGCCGCCGCCGCCGCCGCCGCCGCCGCCGCTACTACTACTACTACTACTAATCGGTGAAGATTTTTGTCCTCTGGATGGTGGGCCAGTGGGTAGGCTACTCGGCTCCAAAACCCTAGACGAATCGGTGCCATAGAATTGGCTCGTTGGAACCTCTCTCAGGTCCAAAATTGACAAATGTAAAAACTACATTCCAATATCGACTGTGCTATATCCTAGTGCCAGTGCGTCGTCAATGACAGGGTTACTAGAACTAATGCTTGACAATAATAAAAACTACATACATGCGAGTGCCTAGAGATATGGCAAGTCTGGAATGTACACTATCAGTTACAGTAAATTCGTGTGGTTGTGAGTCGGGTAGTTGAAAGCTGGTCCGGTGAAAGCGGATTTTCGTCCTCTGGATGGAGCCAACCCAAACAAGCCTCGAAGAAAAGCTACATGGAGGGCTGGATGCAAGTAGAGAAATCAGCTCCCTTTGCTCTTCGGTCTAGGAAACGATTTCATTGAATATTTCATGTGCTGGTGTACGCAAAGAAGAAGAAACGCAAACTTGTAAAACAACAACAACAACAACAACAACAACAACAACAACAACAACAACAACAACAACAACAACAACCTCTAATCACTACTACTACTACTACTACTACTACTACTACTACTACTACTACTACTACTACTACTACTACTACTACTACTACTACTACTACCACCACCACCACCACCACCACCACCACCACCACCACCGCCGCCACCACCACCACCACCGCCCGCCGCCGCCTCTACAAGTTCTGCTGCTACTGCCACTGGTACATAACACTTGCTCTTTGTTAAATCACCGTGCCTTTGCACGTGAGCTGGAAAACATAAGATAATTTGGCAGTCTAAAATATTCATCGTTCTCAATCGATACATTCAAGACATGTTTAAAATTAATATATTTGGTTGTATCTAAAATAATTACCTGCTGGTGGTCGAAAGATCCATTTGAAGTGTAGAGAATATCAATTTTTTTCTCTGGTGAATCAGTTTCCTGAAACAAAAACATGCATCACTATAAGTTAGCCTTGTCTATAGCGGATACTTGCTTTTGACCACGCAGGATGGTGCCGGTTCTTTAAGACAGGTGGTCGTAATAAGCCTTTTCCTATGACAACCAGCATATATATATATTATGTAACCATCTGTATAGTGACCACTTTTAAATTGGCCATAAAGTGTCCGCTATAGGAAGATTGTACTAATACATTTTGCTAAATAACCATAATCATATGCTGAATATTTTGAAAACAATTTGACTGAGAATTTATGGCAGTTAATCCACCAACAACTTTCAGTCAAATTGTTTTCAATATATTTAACAGGTCCAGAGTTATTTCCCTTTGAAATTATTGTCCGGTGGCTTGCGGTAGTCAAACAGTTAATAGACATATTGGCTATGATAATGATGTACTCGTAATAATTTACCAGAAACACTCGTCGTAAGTCTTTGTTCGCTAGATAATGTGAACCTTTTTAACAGTCATTTCAGCCAAAAACGGCTTCTGCAGTGGTCCTGAGAAATGCCCATTTGCGGACAAGGAGAAGACTATTTTTGAAAATTCACCAATGGAATGACTGGCTCGATAACCGAGTCAGCCATTCAAATAGTAAATTTTCAAAAATAGTCTTCTTAGTATCTGCAAATGGATATTTTCCGAGAAAATTTAATTTTCTTGAACAAAGTTGAGAGTTAAAGGGTTAAGTTTAGGGGACCCATTGCATTGCGTGAGTATTTATAATTTGTGACCATTAATTGCTATGCTCATAATCGCATATCGCCTCCGTGGGTACTTAATTGACGGCGCAACACGTTTCAAAACGTTTTGATAAGTCTGCAAACTGTGACAATCGGCTATTTTCGGATGAATTACGTCATTTGATATATCACGTGAAAAAAGCCGATATTGTACGCGCAAACATTTCGAAACGTTTACTTTCAGCAGCAAAATTATATTGCTCACTAGATTTACTATAGTATAGCATTTGAGGTCGTCGGCGGCGTCGACGTAGTAGTAGTAGTAGTAGTAGTAGTAGTAGTAGTAGTAGTAGTAGTAGTAGTAGTAGTAGTAGTAGTAGTAGTAGTAGCAGCAGCAGCAGCAGCAGCAGCAGCAGCAGCAGCAGCAGCAGCAGCAGCAGCAGCAGCAGAAGTAGTAGTAGTAGCAGCAGCAGCAGTAGCAGTAGTAGTAGTAGTAGTAGTAGTAGTAGTAGTAGTAGTAGTAGTAGTAGTAGTAGTAGTAGTAGTAGTAGTAGTAGTAGTAGTAGTAGTAGTAGTAGTAGTAGTAGTAGTAGTAGTAGTAGTAGTAGTAGTAGTAGTAGTAGTAGTAGTAGTAGTAGTGGCAGTAGTAGTAGTAGTGGTGGTGGTGGTGGTGCTGCTGCTAGTGGTAGTGGTAGCAGTAGTGGCCCTCGTCGTAATTAGCCTTTGCTCTCTAGAAAATGTGAACCTTTTAACACTCATTTCAGCCAAAACGGCTTCTGCAGTAGTCCTGAAAAATGCCCATTTCCTATCCTATAGTAGTAGTAGCAGCAGCAGCAGCAGCTGCCGCCGCCACCGCCGCCACCGCCGTCGTCGTCGTCGTCTCCGCCGCCGCCGTCGTCGTCGCCGCCGCCGTTGTCGTCGCCGCCGCCCCCGCCATCGTCGTCGTCGTCGCCGCCGCCGCGGCGACGACGTTGTCGACGGCGGCGACGGCGGCAGCATTTCTTGCTCAAGTTACAATGGTATTGATATGTCTGATGAGAGCAACGACGAGTTATCTATATTTTGGGTGACGACTATCCTTGTGAACCTACCTGCTGTAAACATTGCACCAAGTCATAAAATCCCGCATCATCCATTCGTGCCTTTGCCATTGTTTCTAGAGGTAATTTGTCTCTAAATTAATTATCTAAACACACATCAAATCGACGATCGTTTATCACTATAACTATTCCACTATATATAATTCGTGGTGAAATGCATATTAATCTTCTATATTAGTAGTCAATCTATGACCGACTGTATTAATATAGGCTACGACTACCAAGTGAATCGCGGCTCTAACCCGCTAAAGCGTTCTTAGCAACCATCGTAGTTACACGTCTGCGCGCTAAAGTTCCGGCCAGTTTGACAGCCAGCCTATTCACTGCTAGTATTATTGGATATACTGCCGTGCCTGCTCAATAATAACATATAATCGTTTGAACAAGAATTACTAAGTGGAACGTTACGTGGACACGTATAGACTAGGCTGAACTTGGCACAGTCGTCAAATTCGAGATAGTGTATAAATTACAATTGCTACGTCTCGTGGGCATGGTGGAGCATCGGCGCAATGGTGTTTTTTTTAACATCGTGGACGTTTTCTACTAGAGGCGTATTATGTATGAGAAAAACATCTATAATAATATTGTTACCGCGAAAAAGTAGACAAAAATAGTGTATGCTTGGTAATCCTTAGTAATTTACTGTCCTTAATACACCATTGTGTAAAGATCCAAGTGTGCAATTATTTAGCAGTATGGATAGACTATCAACGTTCCAAATTGCAAGTCAGAACAGCGGTCAATAATATTGCAGCGGCGAGTTGAATACAGAAATCAACCGAAACGAGCATTGTATGTTACGGTGTTGTAAGTCGTTACGTCTGCCATAGGTTCGTCGCCAGAATATCACCCCTAGGAAAACATTATTAAAGTATGGAGTTTAAAGGTGCATATTCACAGAAAAATTACTGAAAATAAAATTGTTTAAATTATATACTTTTAGAGGCTTAAACTGTGAGCCTATATGTAATGAAACGAAATAAATCTTAACATATGATGATTTCATTCCATATAAATTAATAAAATTAATAAGTTGCGAAATTGAAATTGAGGCCCTAATTTCGCAACTGATCTCAGAGATAATTACTTTATCCCCCCACCCCACCCCACCCACCCGAATATGTCATTGCACGACGTCTACATTTACCCACAGGTGGTACCATAACGAAGGTATAGTATACAATGAGTTTTTAAATACGCCCCTATCTCGTATTAGTGATTTTTATTATTCATTAATCCTTAAAAAGATGGTCACTGAAGAAATACACCTATCAAAATTCTAAATAGAAGTTCTGAAGCCGACTTTGAGGCAGACTGCTATGAAAAGATTTGATCAGAGTAGCTGGTTTGCAGACAATATCTCTCTTATATCCATGTATCGTCCAGTAAGGTGTTTTCGAGGGTACGTACTTTTGACGTTCTCACGCGCGCGTCGCTTCGGCCATGTCAACAAATAATGTCATTAAATAGATACAGTATTTTTACACCACAAGTGTAAGTTTTAAAAAGATGCGCGTAGTACAAATGATTATTTTATGCATTTTGCTCTCCGAGTAGTGAAAAACATGTATTTTTACTAATAACTTTTTTACCCACGATAAAAATACTTATAACTCGTAGGAGAATTAAACAAATCAATCCCGTTTTTGCGCCCAACAACATCTGCCAGTTACTGTCCTGAGTAGCATAGCAGATCCGTTGCCATAGCAATAATTTATTTCACCCGAAACGTAGAACTGGCATGTGTGCTTATGAAGTTTTCAGATCTAGATTGATTTTTCTCTACACGCAATGGCAATTCAAACAGGCTCTAGTTACCACATACGATATCAATTTCAATTTAAAAAAATCCTATTTTCCGGTAGGCAAAACACTTATGTTCATTTTCAATACATTTACCAATTTCCAAACGAAAAGCTGAAAGATTTTAACTATTTTAATGTTTTGGCTAACATTTGCTGCTACCCGGTTATCACGAAAAGCGGAATATAACATGATCTGGATTTACAACTATAAATTAACTTCTGTGTTTGTATCAGACCCGTTTATGGCATTATTGTCGGTGACAGACTCTCCTTTACTCAAATCAAAAAATTACATCAATTCACCGCCTCACTAGAGTTGAAATTACGCGATTACATCACCCTCGAAAACACATTGTAAATATGGGATTGTCTTGTGGGAGTCATGACCCAGCAGAACGTCTTATGTTTTCGAGTAAGACCCTAAAAGAAATTATGTTTTGAAATACCAGGTGAGCTAAAGGTCCAGATGACATTTTATTTTAATAGCTTGATAAATTGCATCAGCGTAGTGCTGGTGATACTGTTTATAAATATCGGGCATCTATATTTCCGATAAATGGATGGGGGTGCTAATGTAGCACGCTGAAATTAAATGGATAAAGTTATAGAATGATATTTGAAATCAATGAATTAATTGGAAAGGATTCTATGGTTCTGAGTTGATATGTATCTGGAAATAGTTTGGATAAAAGCTGTTGCTGTTCAATCGGCATTCACGTTTATAGTATTCAGCAGTTGTTGGTAATCATAGTTTAGAAAATAATCAATACATAATAATCAGTGTTGGGATGAGTGAAACTGAACGTGACAAACGAACGTAGTTGATGACGTAGGTGATCTAGTCTCTCACGCGAGAGTAGAACAACACGACCTGGCAATGGGATCATACGGCTCATGTGCCTATTCACCCTAGCATCCTCGAGACTATCCATCAATAGGCAATGGACAGGACATGGACATTGTAGCGTCCTTTAGGAATGAATAACGTAATCGAAATTTGTATATCAACTATATGTCACTCATACAATGGCATGCAACAACAACACATTCCGTAATATTGCTAGTTAGCTGACAGATCATATCAAATCAGAACCGGTCACCACCGCTTTGCGTATGTGAGGTACCATCTCCATGGAAGAATAGGACAGAGTATAATTGGTTAGGATGACGTCATAACCAACCAGCGTCGATCAAACTCTGTAACAAAGAATTATGAAGAATAGGTTTATGTATCAAACAACGAAATGAAAGGATCGTTGATTGGTTGAAAGAACCAGCATGTATCAGGTCATAAATTCTAGGAAGAAATAAGCAGGGGTTGATTTGATTGGTGAAACGATTGTTCAGTCCAATCAAAGCGTGCTTATGACATACCTAGAAGAGTCATTCAAACAGATTCGAGAAGAATCTAAATATTAGTATAGATATAGAATTCGGTTATCAGAGAAATTGAATAGTATATAATACGAGATTTCATACTTAGAAATCATTCAATCCACCACCGTGAATCACTGAACGTCACGCTGACGTTCAGGTTTTGTGCTTAGAGCTCTGGTCAGACTTCGAGTTAGTTTAGGCTACTTGTTAGTTGTTGTACACGTTTGTACTAGTCTGATTATGAGCGATCTTGCTCTTCACTAAAAGTTTGTATATTTGTTAATAAATTCAGTTCAACTTACTTATATGTAAGTCAGTTGTTTGGTCAGTTTATTGATGTTAGGAAACCTGTGGCAAATTTTTGGCAAGTCATTCATATAGAGTAAAAACAGCAGAGGGCCAAGTATTGACCCATGAGGAACACCACAGGTTAATTTCATGTTTTCAGAGCATGTTGCATTAAATTGCACGCATTGTGTTCTGTCAGTTAAGTAGCTCTGAAACCAGGCAAGTGCACATCCTCGGATTCCATAACAGGCCAGTTTTCCTAATAATATATTGTGATTGATAGTAGATGCCCAATATATGTTCTTTCTTTTCAATTGAGTCAATTATTTTTTCTGTCATTTCAACTAGTGCGAGCATTGTTGAGTGTTTCTGGCGGAATCCAGTGAAGCACATAAAATTTCCTTTTTTTCTAGGTAATTGATTAACCTATTATACATTAATCTCTCCATTAATTTAGAGAAAAGTGGAAGTATTGAGACAGGCCTGTAATTTGTGAAGTTGGACGAGTCTTTTGCTTTGTATATTGGAGTGACACGTGCAGATTTTAGTTTTGATGGAAATATGCCTTGTACTAGTGATTGATTGCAGATATGATTGAGTGGCGTTAGTAAATCAAATATGCAGTGTTTAAATATGCTCAATTTAAACACATCCACGCCGGCACTTTTCGCAGTATTAAATGAATTAAGTATAGTGAAGATTTCTTCATTGTTAACAGGATAAGCAAAAAATGAAGAGGAATGATAAGAGGGAGTATCTGTGAGGTAATCACTATATTTAATTCCTGATGTAGATATGATTTTCTTTGAGAGATCTGGACCTATGTTAACAAAATAGTCATTGAAACCGTTTGTAATTTCATTGTTATCCATGATTACCTTATTATTGTAGATAAACTGGGTCTGTTGCGCTTTTATATTGTTTTCTATTTAGTGATTTTATAATTTGCCATGTTTCATTTATATCATTTTTGGATTACTCAAATTTGTTCTGATAAGTTCTTTTTTGATGTTTTTATTATTTGGTCCAGCTTATTTCTATATTTTAAAAACTTTGTCTCATTATACTTTGTTTGCCATTTTATATATGTCAAATAAAGTTGCTGTTTTTTATGACAGGCATATATCATATCCTCTTGTCAGCCATGGTTTAGTAGGGCTATGCTTGAATAATTTCTTTTCTTTCATGGGGAAACTGTACTAAAAATGTTAGTGCATATGTTGTGGATTCTGGAAAGGAGCAAACAGTAGGTGGAGCTGAGCTGAGGTTACCTGGTGGTGATGGACTGTTGTCATTGCAAAACATTGGCTAAAATAGTTTTAATTTAGCTCAGAGTAAATATGGACAGCAATAACTACCTGTCAGGTTAGTCACAGATCAGCCGAGCAAGTGTAGTTAATATAGGACGCATTCAGAAGTGAAAACGCAAATGGCACAAATAAGCCAGTGACCAAATCTCGTTCAGAAACATTGAAACAGTTCGCCATATCTGAGTGTTTTAAACAAACAGTTAAAAAGCTGGGTCATAGGTAGTTATTTAGTCCTTCTGACCATTATGTCGAATCAATGGATCTTTCCGGTTTCAGCTATGCCCCGCCTATCTCTATCTAAGCTTCACCCACACTCCGCTTGTGTTAGGATCGATCTATCTCTGAACTCTCTAACTATCAATTCCCAGAAAACTATACAGATAAGCTATTGAATATTTTGAAACTAATTTGACTGGGCGCTGTTGTTGCCTATGGCAGCAACAACATCCAGTCAAATTAGTTTCGAAATATTCAACAGCATGTTTATATCAAATAGGAGCACGTGTCCGAAATATAGGCAAACGTTGTTCACAAGAAAGGGGTAGACTCTGAGACAATATGAACATATGCAGCAGATTATTATATATGCAAATATCCACTGTGCAGTGTACAGCAAGGGTCGTACAATGCTAATGAGCCACGCAGAACTACCAGTCACACACCACTCACAGGTACTTACTTAATTAGGCACAAGACCCAGTGATAGTTATACTACAATAAATTGGACACTGCCATACTAATTATATGTGTTTTCGGCCTGTTTTCATAAAACGTAGCAAGACTAACAGCAACCATGAATCACCACAAGATAAGGTGATAACAACCCGACTGTTAGGAGTGATTTCAGTCATCTATTCAATAGATGTGTACCAGATCGAATTGTACTCAGGAAATCTGGGAAGGAAGAGGCTATTTAGAGAGATCTGAGCCGGACAGCCGGAATATACAGCCATTAACAAGTGACTACTTCCTTTCAGACGCTGTCCAGGAGATAAAATCTAATTAGTCATCTAGTTTAGCATCCCTTTCAGAGCCATCAGAATCAGCCATATGGGGTTAGGGTTAGGCACGGGCCTCTATTTCAATTTCGCAACTTAAAACATTATGTTAATTTATACGTAATGAAATCATCATATGTTAAGATTTATTTCGTTTCATTACATATAGGCTCACAGTTTAAGCCTCTAAAAGTATATAATTTGAACAATTTAATTTTTAGTAATTTTGCTGTGAATATGCACTTTTAATTCATACGTAATGAAATTATAATATGCTAAGATGTATTTCGTATCATTGCATTGAGGTACACAAATTACGTATACAATTGTAACAATTTTATTTTCAAGTATTTTGGTGTGAGTGTCGTGGGCCTTTAGGTGAAATCACAGCTAAGATGCAAATATTTGGGTATGTAGCGACAAAGAAAGGAGAACACATGTACGTTAAAAACGATGTTTACTTGAATATGCAAATTCATACATCATTTTAAATAACCCATACCCGCATTGCATACAAGTTTAATAATACCCTCATAAAAATGCACATATAAACAAATCTGCCTTAAGTGACCACATTTAAAGTAGACATGATTGGGGTCACTATGCTGGTGTAGAGATCCAGTTCTATCTATGGCCCACCCATTTCTCGCTAAGATACACCTGCTGTTTACACGTGTTAGAATCGATTTATATACTTTGAGCACTAAAATAATCCCAGAATAAAAATTTCGAGGTAACTAACGAGCTAAGCTGTTGAATATTTTGAAACAACTACCAGTCAAATTAGTTTTAAAATAGTTAACAGACTTATTTATTTATTAAAGGTGCATATTCAACACCAAAATGCTTGAAAATAAAATCGTTGAAATTATATACTTTTAGAGTCTTAAATTGTGTACCTCAATGTAGTGAACCGAAATAAATCTTAACATTTGATGATTTCATCCCATATAAATAAATTTCGTAGGTTTAGTTGTGAATTTGAATTAGGGACTCGTACCTCTAATTCAATTTGACAACTTAAAAAATTATTTTAATTTATACTAATGGAATCATCATATGCTAAGATTTATTTCGTTTTATGACATCTAGTTACACAATTTAAGCCTCTAAGAGTATATAATTTCAATAATGTAAATCCATAGATATAGTAAGCATATATACACACTAGATCACTCACTCATGGGGCTATAGTTGTCGCAATCGCCGGTTGCCCGAGTTCATTAAATCACAATTGCAAATGGCCGGGTATTCACTGACTGAAAGACGTAGACGATCAGCTGCATATTTAGCCTCCAAAAATTACTAAATTCTCTTTTCGTAATTTGAAGTGGAATTGAACAGACACAAATTTATATATTTTTATCGGAAATAAAATTGTATTGGCTGTATTAATCTGGCACTTTATTCGACTACGTAATAGAATTAGTAACAAAAGCTTATTATTTTGAAGACTATGCACCCGGCCAGAAAATACTGAACTCTAAAATGCCGTTTTTGAGAGGGTCATGAGTGATCTAGCGAGTATGTACTATATCTATGAGTAAATCTATCAAAGACATACAATTCATACAACTGACGGACTTTTCAATGTTCATGACTGAGCTAGTTACGTCACTTTATAGTGTGACGTCAGCCTATGTGTGACATCATTGAGTATGACATCAGATACTTCAGTAACAGATCGGATCCTTCCATTACAGGTGACTTCAGAATACAGACGATTTATCAAATGAAAAGCTATTTTGATGTTCAAATGATGAGGTTCTTTAAGACTGATGGTCTGTAGCCTAGAATTTAGGCCATCTATGACCACCTGTCTTAACGAAATGGCATCTCTTTTCATTAAAGAAGCAGGTGGTCTTTATAGACATGTATTTATTTAATTATTTTGGCCTCACACATTTTATGTGGCATTGCTGATTCTGTATGGATAGGCCTAGATAGATCATACTTAGGCCTTTTACTTGACGCCAGCAAAAGAACAATTTGAAGTGTCCAAGAGAACAGCTACTTCAATCAATTCATCAAATGATCAAATCGCTCTCCATTACATTCGATACAATCCATACATTAATTTCCACTAAAACCAGTTCCATGGAAGTCGAGCACGAAGTGGGTGAATCCAGTTTATCAGTCTGTCATATGACGTCATAATCAACTACGTCGCGTATAGGCTGAGTTCATAATCAATTACGTCATGAATGGCGCATTCTATAGTCCGTCAAAGATGCTTAATATTCCGACAACTTGTACGAATTGTATGTCTTTACTATTTAATAAACATGCAATTTTGAAATTAATTTGACTGGCTGCTGTTGCTGCCATAGGCAGCAACAGCAGCCAGTCAAATTAGTTTCAAAATATTCAACAGCTTACATGTATAGTTTTCTGATAATTGATATTCAAGGAGTACGGTGATCGATTGATCCAAACACAAGCAAAGCATGGGTGGAGCTTAACTAGAGATGGGCGAGGCATAGCTTAAACTGGATTCATCCATTGGTTAAACCAAATATAACGCAGTTGGTGTTTTATATACCTGTTACGAATAGAGGGATCTATTTTTAGCTCTGCCCCAACCGGCCGATAGATCGTCTTACTGATATATCGGGTGATCGATTTACTGACGTGTTCAGTAATGGATGAACCCGATCTGTCACTGAAAATTTATGAGGTCAAAATCAATTAGTGCCTACGTCACATGTAGTCTGGTGTCACAATCGAAATGCATAATGAATGACGTATCTAAGCCTAACGTAAACATTGAACAGTCCGTCATGTGTATGACTTGTATGTATTTGATGAATTTACTATTTAATAAACATTCTGTTTACTATTTTGAAACTAATTTGGCTGCAATAGCACCCAGTCAAACTTTAGTTTCAAAATATTCAACAGCTGATGGCATATCTGTATAATTAAGCCTACCTTCGGGATTCTGAGAATTCAAGCTTCAAAGTATATACATCGATCACACCACGGGCAAGATGCGGGTGGGGCTTGGCTGGAAATGGATGGGACATAGCTAGAAATGGATCCTGGCCTCTACTACCATATCCGCCGGCTGACTGAAACATTATTATTTTATTATTTACTGAGTAATAAATTGTTCAAGCTTAATCGATCTCGTTATTTGTTAATATTTGGATCATCCATACTATTGCTCTCTTGAAACTAACAATGGAGGCATCCGATCTCCCACTCAAGTATCTGACATCATAAACAAATACTTTACGTGTTAGCTAGCTGACGTCACAGTCAAAATAGTGTAAGTCCGTCAAGGTTGCAAGAGTCTGTCACGAAGATTTATTAGAAGTATATGTCTTTGATGTAGTTACAATTTAATAATTTGAATCTAAGTTGACTGGGAGATACTGCTGCCACAGGCAACAATATCCCCAAGCCAAATTAGTTTCAAAATATTCACCACCTTACCAGTATAGTTACCGTAAAACGTATATTCTCGGGATTCAGGATTTTACGTTCAAATCGATTACATCACGCGTAAAAACGTGAGCGGAGTTTAGCTACAAATGGGCGGGGCTTAGCTAGAAACTGGACTCCTCCATTGATATCGAAGCCAATTTTTTTCCTCGATACCGATATCAAGTTTCTATCCAAACACCTTGACGAGGTTTGATGCCAATCTATTAACAACGTATGTTTAACAAGCTCCACTGCCAATATCTGTTAGATCTTGGCAACTTACTCTGTAACTATTGCCAAAACTTGATAGTAATTCAGTTGTGTAACTAGTCTTTGCCATCTGCATGCAAACGTAGTCTGGAAAGGGTCATAATGTGATTCGCAAAATATGAAATATATTAATTATTACATCATCCCTTGTAACGCCCATATCGGTTTTATCGCTCGTCGCACTGGCGTCAAAACGTTAATTGTTACCGAGTCAGCAGATGGAAGACTTGAGTCCAATTTGGAAATACTTTTGCTGAGATCATCATCAGTTTTGTTGGGGTGTTTTTTGGTGGTTGGGGTGGGAGGGGGGGGTGTGGAGGTGTAGGGGGGGGGGGGGTTGTACTTAAGCACGTGAGTCATTGATGGTTTGTTTTATTAGACCTGTATAGCAGTAAATGTTAAACCACCGAAAACTTGAATTTTAGTGTCCTGAATTCCATTCATTTTCACATGCTAGCCGGTGTTCATTTTGGAAAATGGCAGAATCAGATTTCAGGAAAAACAGTTTTCAAAGTGTCGACTGTCCTTTCTTCTACTGACTCAGCAATTAGCCATGGCACCAGTAATAATGGTTAATGACTGATGTCTAGAAACAAGGTAGATAGATGCTCGATGGTTGCGGGTTTCGGTTTTTCTAATGTTCCTTATTTTTCAGATTTTCAGGATTTTTTCGGGATCACTCCCAAAGTTGTGGGATCCTAGTGTATGGTCACACCTTTCATTTGTTAAAATTATAGATCAATTGAGCCAGTAGTTCGCAGTATATCCGCAGATCCAGAATTTGATCTGATTTGGTCCGGGTTCTTTTATCCGGATCACAGCCAACATCTTCCACGGCATGTTGCTTCGTTATGTTAAAATTTGAGCCAAATCGGATCAGTAGTTAGCAGACTAACTATGTGGCATGGCGGTTTAATCAGCTAAAAATTGTCATATTGTCATATGAGTAGGCTTCATTTCAGGCTACATTTCAGTTCATTTCTGTGGTGTTGGATACGTGAGTAATCTCTGTTTTTGTTTCATTCACGAAGGTGGTTTCAGTTTTGGGCTGTTCCGCAGCTATGGCAAGTGGTGTATCAAGAGGACCTTTTACCTCGTCGATAAAATCAATATCATCTCAATACTCCATCTCTTGTGGTATATCCATCACTCAGATTGGAGAGGTTGGTCTTGTGGAGTGTCTTGGAGCAGGTGATAGAGCTGCGGCGACGTAGCAAGTGAAGAGCACTGGTGATAAATCATCACATTGTCATGATCATGATGTTTCAAAGTTTGCAGACAGGGTTGATTCGGCGCGAACAAGTGGTTTTATGTTTTACAATAAGAGTCCCACCAGGCGTAGTTTATCATCATCACAGCCAGCTTGGACATGTGGTCTCTTGATGGTATCAAATGCACGTGACATGTGGATTCCCATCTTGTAGAAGTCGCAATGTTTTGATGATAGTACTACTGATGTCCAGTGGTTGTGCTTATTCTAATGAGAACGATTTGTACATACATGCTGTTGTCCGGAATAGGAATTGTATAAACATGCATATCATAGCGGGACGCCTAATGTTTTCTATTGACAGCGATTCGGTAAACCACGAACGCGCGACTTTCTTGCTACTACCATCGCTCAGAAGTGCTTAGGCTACGGTCAGACCAAATACGTTGCTTTGATCACTGCGTTCAGCATGCGTCAACGCATGGCATTTCTATTTCATCGCAGACAGGGTAACGGTCACACCAACTATGTATATATCCACCTAAAGGAATGCGTCCTTAAACTAAAGGTTATGTCTCGTATCGTTTTAAACCACACTTTCACATTATTGTAGCCTTAATTTCAGCTATAATGATGGATGTAGTAAAAGTAATTATGCATGAATGTGAAATATGACCTGGGCGAAGCTGTGATGACTACGTACATGCTATTAGCTATTCAGCCGACAGGTAAAGAATTCTGGGTTCATCTAATCCTAAAGGAGAGGAAGGAGTTGGGGGGGGGGGATTGTTGAGTTTAGTGAGAGATCTAAACGAACACCACGACAGATTTAAAGCGTATCTTATAATTACCAGAGGCCAGCTTAATGTTGTCCTAATTTACATACAAGTGCATATTTCAAAACAAAATACTAATTATATAGAATCCACATGTGCAGAAGAAATACCTGCTATCTGATTGAGGTAAAGCAGCAAAAGACAAAGTAAAATTTTAAATAAATTTTTATGTAAAATGAGTTCCAAATTCCTTGACGGCCACCTGCCATTCAGGCCAGTGGCCAGCTGTTCAAGAGCGTTTCATTTATTGTGATTAGTTACCTATGTTCAGGTTATCATTAAATTTGCTAAAGAAGGTCATTTCACTTCACTATTAGGTCAGAAGACTACCATCATATGATGCTCTTTAAGAATCAGCCAACATTGACTGATCTTTACGAAACTTATAACTTTATGACCAAGAAAAATCTTTACCAAATCTGATTTATTGCGCCCTGTGCTTCCTTCTTGAGAAGAATTTTTTAACATAGCTGATAACGGATGAACGATGAACAGATGGATGGAAGACAAACGACAGAGAGTCAATGCCCAATTCTGTATACATTTCCGGAAACATAATAAGATAGGAAGTTTGCATCCTACTTTCATTGCAATGACATTAAGGTGACCAAGCTGATAGACAGATCGACAGACAGTAAACAAATGTATGGCAAAGTGATGCTGGATGGTGTGTTAGCTGATATAACAACATAACATTTATTGTTTAACTTTAATCACAATTTAAATATCAGAAAGTGAAATCCATTTAACACAAATTTAACAATTTGCTGAGAAACTGAGGAAAGCATAAGTTACATGCAAACACTGAGAGACCTTGCATAACACACAGTTGCTCTATTGGTAGTAATGGTGTTTCTAAACAATGCATACTATAGAATTGAATTGAGGTATCAGTGGCCAGCAAACAGTTTAGAATTGTGAATTAATGTTGAGAAATCTATCCATATCATCATCAGATAATACAATATCTCGTTTTCTGTTATGAGTCATCATTAAAAGAATAATTTGATAAACACGGGGTAGAAAGCTAGAACACGTGTCAACTATTTAGCTGACATTGGAGGACGGCAGATAGCAAGGGAAGTAGTAATGTGTGCGATGCGCAATAAAATGAAAAATTATCATTTTCGACGCAACGCACGAGGATAACGCATTCCAGACCAAATGCACTGCACGTAGTGTGACCATGCCCGCCTTATAGCATGCCGCCATTCCAATGCGGCAACGCACGTCTAAATCTCATTAGACATCGCGTGCGTAACGCACTTTGGTCTGACCATAGCCTTAATTAGTAATGCAATACACACTAGCGCGAATGCCAGCGCGAACTCAATAGAGCGTTGAGCGCGAAGCGACAGAACTAAACGAATCTTTATTTTTATTTTTCGCGCTCGTAATCGACCTGACATTCGCGTCGCGTTAGTGTGCAGGCACATTAAAGCTCTATTCACACAGGCGCGACGCGACACGACATAGCGACACGACACGACACATTTTTGTGTTTGGCTCACACACACGTGACGCGACATGCAATACGTGGCAAAATTAATTTTGTATGACGTAGAAAAAAACGCGTTCGTGATTGGCTAGCTTGTTAATTTGTCGCGGCGACAGGCGATAAGATCGCTCTGGATTTGATTTTGCCGCGTGTCCCGAGTCACGCAGCGACATGGTCGTGTCGTGTCGCGCATGTGGGAACAGTACAATGAAAATACGTTTCGAGCGATTGTGTAGTGTCGTGTCGCGCCTGTGTGAATAGAGCTTAATGCTGTTTGCGTGGCCGCTCACGGCTACGCTGATATTCGGGTTGTGGCTAGAACTGCGTATAGGCGCGGCCATTTTGCGCAAGGTATTGTGGTCTCCAACAGCTAACGAGAGAGATAGATAGAGTGCGCGCCTCTATTTTTAAATTGGAACCATAGATTTAAGATATATACTGGCTAGATCGCTCATACGCATACGCTCACTATGGGGGAATGGGATAGATGTCTCGACCGTTGGATTTTCACTGACTGATTGACATCTGACGCAGACGATCAGCTATGTCAGCTATGCCTATATCAGCCTCCAAAAGTCAGTAAATTCTTAGTTTGTTAATTGGAACAGAAATTCTGCTTAAATAGCATGCAAAATACGGAACTACAAAAATACAGTACACATAAATAAGGTAAATACGGTAATACGGCGAGGCGGTAAGAATTACATAAATGCGTTAAAACCTAACGCATATATCGCTGAAATTCCAAACATTTATGTACATATGATAACTATATGATAACTTCTATTCATTTTGGAAACTGCTGTCGTAACCGTTGCTGCACACATGTAGACAACTTTCAGCATTATTTTTTTTACATAATCTATACAAATCTTTCTTGTACTGACCGTGAAACAACTAGGCATAGCCTTTGAAATCAGCAAGATAATGGTTAAAGCGAGGGGTTTTTTCTCTTGCACTTTCTGCGAAACCTGACACCGTTTGGCATAGAAGACCTAAAAAATAAATTAACACGTTATCAAAACAAGGTAGAATTTCTGTTTTTCTTTGCAAATATAGTGACTTATTTACATGCATGAGCTGTACCGTAAAACCGCCGACTCGACGGTATAGAATATCTAAAGAATATATTAATTATAATATTTATGAGCTGTATAACGTAGCCTAAGCAGTCGAATCACTTGTAATAAGGCGGTCAGATATTGTAGAGCCTTGCCTTTATAATCAATTAGTCTCCTCCACACACACCCCACCCACCCCCACATACCCCGTAAGGTGACGTCACAGTCAAATTACGTAATGACTGGCGTAAGCTATGTCCTACAGGAACATTGAAAAGTCCTTCAGCTGTATGAATTGAAGAGCTTTACTATGTAATAAGCAGCAGCACCCAGTCAAATTAATTCCAAAATATATAGCTCACCTCCATAGTTACAGTGAAAAGGGGATCCTGGGAAGTCATGGTTCAAAGTATGTATGTAAATCACGACCACTACAACGAATGTATGTGTCTCCGTGGCCGCTCAGCTCTACGCATTCACTTGGTTGTGTCTAGAATGGACCTTTCCACATTATCCATCCATCACATGACCTCCTAATCAACTACATGACGTGTAGAATGGCATCATAATCAATGACGTCATTATGACGTCATGAATGACTTAGACAAGTACGTCATGAACACATAATGGACCGTTCCAGTTTCAGCTAGGCCCCGCCCACCTCTAGCTAAGCTCCACCCACACCTCGTTCGTGTTGGGATCCTTGAAATACACGACTATCAATTTCCAGAAAACTATACAGGTAAGCTGTTAAATATTTTGAAACTAATTTGACTGGTTGCTGTTGCTGCTTATGACAGCAACAGCGTTCAGTCAAATTAGTTTCAAAATATTAAAGAGCATGTTTATTAAATAGCAGACATACAATTCTTACGTGTTTGACGATTACGAGTTAAAGACGGGCCAAATAGAATCATTTATGACGTAATGATTATGATGTCAGCATGCACGTCACTTAGTTGTCTATGACGTCATATGACTATGAGTTGTTGTAAGAATTGTATGTCTTCCATTTAATACATATTCTGTTTAATATTTTGAAACTAATCTGATTGGGCGCTGTTGCCGCCATAGGCAGCAACAACGCCCAGTCAAATTAGTTACAAAATATTCAACGGCTTACCTGTATAGATTTCAGGAAATTGATAGTCAGGGCATTCGCAGGGATCGATCGATCCCAACACTATGTGTGCGTGAAGCTTAGCTAGAGGTGAGGGGGGTATAGCTAAAACTGGAAAGGGTCATTGCCTATAGGCGCTGCCATTTTGCGCAAGTGATGGTGGTCATTCACGTTCTCACCAGATCTCCTACCGCTAACGAGAGCAAAATAAATATTTTTTTAATGAGAGCCAGGTAGCTCGCCTCTATTTAGATTGGAATCGTAGATTTAGGATATATTGTCTAGATCTCTCCTGTGCATTAAACGCATACCCTTACTATTGGGGCTAGTTATACCTACCGCTGGTGGCCTGGGCTAATTGCTTACTGTATATTTACATCAGAAATAAAATAGAATTGTGATCTGACCCACTGTACCCACGTACATCTCTTAATCTCCACTTCAACACTCGTCCCGATCAAACTGGCCAAAGTGGCTTCTGTAGTAATCTTGAGAAACTACCCTTTACATCTAACAGGTAGGCATCTTTGAAAATTTGCAACTGGAATGACTGGCTCGATAACTCAGCCTATCATTCCAATAGAAAAAGTGCCAAAAACAAAGGTCTCTTGGTCTGCAAATCGGCATAGGATAGCTCTATGATAAATGGATGGATCTGATCTGTCACCCAAGCATATGACGTCATAATAATTTACGTCATATGTAGGATGATGTCACAATCAAAATATGTGATGAATGATGTAAATAGCTTCATCAGGAACATTGAATAGTCCATCAAGTGTACGAATTTTATGTCTTTATGATTTAATTCCCGGGGATTTAATCAATCAATCAATCAATCAATCAATTAATCAATCAACTACTGCCAGTGTCACGATGGAGACCAGTGAGGGCATAGCATACACCATATGGTGTGCATCCAAAAGATAGTCTCATATGATTTCGCCAGTGTATCAGTATATCCGACATGTGAAAGCTGGTTTGCTAAACCAAGATTCTTGTCTTTGTGTGGTGGTCCAGCGGAAAGATGTCTGGGTTGCTGATGCTATGCGAAATTGTAGGATGGCAGTTCGATCCTGACCGGGGAAATGATGATCAACAAAGTAAACTAACGGGTGCACTCCATAGACAGGTTTAGCACAGAAATTGAAGTCATCCTGTTGCCAGTGCGTTAAAAAGCTAAGCATACCTACCACCCTATACCTACCTACCAAGCAAGCAAGCAAGCAAGCAAGCAAGCAAGCAAGCAAGCAAGCAAGCAAGCAATCAAGCAAGCAAACAGTCTTTATTGGCAAATCCAACATGCGGACATACAGACAATAGTCAACATTCTGTTGAATATTTTGATACTAATTTGACTGGGCATTGTACGAATTGTATGACCTTACTATTTAATCAACATTCTGTTAAAAATTTGAAACTAATTTTCCTGGGCATTGTATGTCTTTACCATTATCAATTGCGTCCTATAAAAGCTTCACAGGCGTCATAGTCAACATGCTTAGGGAATGACATCTCTAGCTCCATCATGAATATTGAATAGCTCGTCAAGTGTACAAATTTTATGTTTTTACCAGGGTTTATTTTAATCAGATTTTTTCGATTTTTTTTATTTTCTTTACTTCTATAACAAAATCATTGATTCTTTACATGTACTCATGTTCTGAACTCAATAGAATCTAATCTCTAGGAGCTATAAACAATGTTGACCTTATTTATACTATTATTCTATTAAAATGTATTATGACAATAAACATCGCAGAATTTGTTCTTGTTGTTCTTAAGACATTTTTGAATTTGTTATCACATTTTGAAATAACTACTGTTCGACTGGATGGGTCATGACCACACATCAAATAAACACGCCTACACTACCGTAACCATGATTTACCTACACTTGATGGGATACATTTTAACCATCTTAATATTTTGTGGATACAATTTTCCAGGATGTATAACTCTGGACATGGTTGTTATGTCTCGTAGGGTGTGATTTTCATTAGTTATTTATTGTCCTTAATACTTCACTGGGAAATGATCCATGTATGCAATTATTTAGCACTATGTATGGACAACTAATTTTCCGAAATTCCAGTCAAAACAGCTGTCAATAATATTGTAGCGGGTAGTTAGATACATAAATCAACACAAAGGGTATGTATGTACCAAGTTAGTAATGCATGAAATGTGTTGGGCCCAAAAATTCGACCCATATGGTTAGATAGGTATCTGAATATGCTAATGAAGTATTGAGTTAAAAATGTTTACCATGAAGTAATTTAATTCGTTGTACACGATTTCATACAAAAAATTGGCTGAAGTTTTTGCCAATTCACAGTCTTCACTGCCCTATTGTCTGTAGGTTATTCTCGGTCCCAGATTTTCACCCACATAAACTTGAGTTTAAAAAGTATACTTTAGCCTAAATTACTTTCAGCTGTAAACAATATGATATCATATCATTGCTAGCTATATTCATAATTAAAACAAATTCTACAATGAAATAATTCCATAGTCCGCAATTCCATACCGAATATTGGCTTAAATTTTAGCAGATCAGTGATTTTCAGTACCACACTGTCTGCAATATGCTCGGCCCCATATTCGGTTCGAAATTCCTACATATGGTCAGATCGGTATATGAATACGCTAATGAAGTATCAAGCTTAAAAATGTCTACCATAAAGTAATATCGTAGTACACGATTCCATGGCAAAAATCAGCGCAAGATTTGGCAAATTCATGGTCTTCGGTAGTCTACTGTCTGTAATAAGGTTGGCCCCAAAATGTCAGACAGATATATAAATACGCTAATAAAATATCGATTAAAATAATTTCACCATAAAGTAATTTTATAATACACAACTTAGTAGTGACCAAAAGTTGTCAGATGCCAATAATTTGCATACCAATATCTATGTACTGTGTTTGTAACCAGTTTTCGAATATCTAGCCATGCAGAACTCAATATGCATTATTATGTGCTAGTGATGTCAATATGTTCTGGCATATCGCTTGTAATAGGTTTGGCTCCAGAATTTCACACATATGTTTACACAGATATATATATATATATATATATATATATATATATATATATATATATATATATATATATATATATATATATATATATATATATATATATATATATATATATATATATATATATATATATATATATATATATATATATATATATATATACATATATATAAATGCGCTAATAAAATATAGTTTAAAAATTCTACTATGGTGTAATTTCGAAATACTCAATTTAGTAGCAACTTACAATTTTCAAATGCTAATAATTTACTATATATTCAGTATCAGAATCTCTGTGCTCGGTTTGTAAGTCTAGAACTCACTAGATATTGCATGATTCTTCCATCAAATATTTCTTGCGATAATGTGACAGTCTTTCTATATTTCCTATAACTCCAGATAGAATCTGAATTATCAAACAAAACCCGAGAATTTACGCATATGGTCAACAAGATGGATGGAAAGATGGACGGGCGGCCCAAAATATAATCTCTTCTTCCTATAGCCCATAGCTCATTCTATCCAAGGCCGATGCCATTACAACCATCTTAAAGGTATGACACTATCAAGAAACTATCATTAATACAATCGCAACCACCATCGGCACTACATGGTACAGGTAAGAAACTGTAAATGATAGTAAGAACCTATATAATAATTAATGTTAATATAACAAGATAAACACATTTCTCTTTGTCCTGCAAATATGTTGTCAATTTACCACATGCCTAATGGCTATATCTTTATAGTACATTGACTTTAACTTAAAGCCCATGTCTTCCTATATTATATAGTGCCTGCCAGTTCTACATGTATAATTTATTTTTTGTTCTCTGTAGGCGTCCAAGGTCTAGATATAGTCACTGTCCTTGTTTGACAACCTGTTGTGCTACTGCAAATTGTATATTATATATAAAAATGAATTTGACGCTCAGCTTGAATTATAATAATCTCCGGCCACGCTATTTGCCATTGATGCCTTGCATCAATATGTGTACTTGTAATTATAGTTAAGCGCTTCTGAGCGATGGCAGTAGCAAGAAAGTCGTGCGTTCGTCGTTTACGGAATCGCTGTGAATAGAAAACACTAGGTGTCCCGCTATGTTTGATATATATGCTTATACAATTCCTATTCTGGACATTACAACCACATGTATGTACAAGGCCTTCTTATTAAAATAAGCACAACCACTGTTCCTTCTGGGATGCGTGCGTGCGTACGTGCGTCTGTACGTGCTCGGTTATAATCACATTACATTTTGAACTGATCACGTTTATTAATATGTTCCTCACAATTATAATTTTGTATCCTCGTTCAACCAGAGGTGGAGGCAGGGGGCATCTGCCTGCTTTCCTGCCTGCCTCCCGGGCCTGCTGCGTGCATGTTTGTTTGTTCGTCTGTGTGTTTGTACTCGTCCCACCAGAGGTAGAGGCAGGAGGCACCTGTCTGTCTCGCCGGCCTGCTGCCTGCTTGTTTGTTTGTTTGTTTGTTTGTTTGTTTGTTTGTTTGTTTCTTTCTTTATTTGTTTGCCAGTCTGTCCGCATTTGTTTCTGAGAAAATACCGACCCGATTTACGTGTGATGCGTGAAAACTAGGTTACACTGAGGTCACACTGGCCTACATTTGTTACTTTACATACCTCAATCATACAACGCATGGCAACTGTGTCATTCATGCACAATTTTCAAAATAAGCACATTTTAGTTTGCTCGCCATGAACTCTTTGCCATAATCTGTCTGTCTTTACATTGAAAAAAACGCATTGGCACAGGAATTTAATTAAAAATTTCTTTGCCTAAATTTGTCCTATCGAGACCAAGTTTAGATTTACTTAGCGTGGTCCCCCCTTGAGATTAGTTGGGGTAAAGTGAATTAATCAGTAGGTCGCTTTAACAGGTAAAGGCTGGGATTGATCCTACATTATAGAGAAATCACACACACGAATGCACACACATACACATACGCACGTACATACGCACGCACGTACATACGCACGCACGCACGCACGCACGCACGCACGCACGCACGCACGCACGCACGGACGCACGCACGCACGCACGCACGCACGCACGCATCTGAACGAATGCACGAATGCATGCAATAATACACGCACACAGTAATACATGCACGAATGCACGCAAAAATGCATGCATGAACGCATGCACGAACGGACGCACGAATGCATGCACGCACACACCAAGGCACTAATGTACTCACGAATTAATGCACCCACAGCCACATACACACGTACACATACACCCACGCAAGTATAGATGCACACACGTACGGATGTACGAGCACACACCCACACACATACACACATACGAACAAACGCCCGGACGCACGAACAAACGAACGCATGCACGAACGAACGAACGAACGAACGAACACACGCACGCACACATACACACACGCACGCACGCACACACACTTTTGCAGACACATAATTAAAAGATGTCCTACGGATATGATTTCATGTTGCCCCACCATTGATTTTGGTTGGGATTAGATTTATTTAAGAATAGGTAGGGAGGGATGAAACCTTGTCATTGTTATCAGGAACTATAAGGTCTAACTTTGATCTTACTAGCAAATCTTTCAGGTTTGGATTTCTATTGTAAGCTATTACTGGTCGTGCTTTGATCGGTTCCTTTAATTTAGATTGCAACTGTGAATATTCGTCTTTCATGGTTTTCGCTAATTCAACATTACGTCTATTGTATATGAGTTGAAATGGGATAATTTTGTTCTTTTGTGATATTCCCGAATCTACATTTATTCCAAATGGTGCTTTTGTTTGGAGTGTTCTAATCCAATGGCCCTCTCGGATTTTGCGAAACGAACTCGTTTCTTCCTCACTATCGAAGGTCGGAATCTGTTCTATTGGCATGATTTCAAAATGATGTTCAGCTGAATGATCAGGAAGTTGGAAATGTTGAGCAATTGGCGTATCTGCTGAGGTGTTAATATCAGAAACGTGGCGTCTAGCACGCACTCTAAATGCATTTTTTGTTTCACCAACATACTGTTTCTGGCAAAGGGCACAATTGATCAAATAGACTACATTCTCAGAATCACAATGCATATTAGTTCGGATATGATATTCATTTTTAGTTTGAAAGCTCAGGAATGTTTGTTGGTTTACAATATAGTTGTTTACTTTGCATCTATTTTTGTCGCATTTAGAAACTGATCCATCGCACATGATTGGTTTATTGTGTTTAATTTGGACAGGTTCAAACTCGGGTCCGCTATGAGGTTTTAGATTTTCAAGCTCATTGATGGTGTCTGCTTTAATTTTTCGAAGAAAACGGGCTGAATAGCCTCGTGCTTTCAAAGCATCAAACAGAGTAGAGCATGCACTATTCAGATTTTGCCTGTTGCTAGAGTTTCGAAAAAATCTTATGATTTGCGATTTGATCAAACCTTTAAATGTGTGTGGAGGATGAAATGATTTTTTGTGAAGCAGCTGATGTGAGTCTGTTGGCTTAAAGAATACTTTATATTCTAATTTTCCAGAGGAATCAAATTGAGGACCCTTATAGATCGTGACATCTAAAAAGTCAACCGATGTTCCACTAATAGTAGCTTTTAGCTTGATGTTTGAATCTTGGTTATTTAAAATGCCAAAAAATTCCCAAAAGTCTTCTTCTGAATGTTGCCAAACTATGAAGATGTCATCTAGATATCTGAGGTAAAAAAGAGGCTTTTTGGTTGATTTGTTCAGTGCCTCATCTTCCCGCCCCGCAACATAAATCGTGGCAAAATTTGGGCTGAATCGTTTACCCATTGCGCATCCACAGATTTGAAGGTAATTTTCACCATTAAATTGGAAATCGTTTCCTTTAAGACTTAGCTCTAATAATTTTAGAATTTCCGTGTCTGGTCGATCTGGATCAGGAAATTTGACAAAAGAATTCTTAATAGCATTGACTCCAGCATCAATATCTATATTGGTATACATAGCATCTATGTCTAATGTGACTAAATATGCATCTTTCGGAACTGACAATTTGGATAACTTTGAAAGAAAGTGTTCTGTGTTCTTGAGAAAGCTCTTGTGTCTATTAGCAATGGGCTTTAAATAGTAATCAATATATTCTGAAATGCCATAAGACTCACTGCTACAGTCTGAAATGATGGGTCGTCCAGGTGGTGTCAATGGATCTAACCAGGTGCTGATAGGTTTATGGATTTTAGGCAAGATATAAAATGTCCGATTTTGTGGATTATTCTCACCTAGCAGATACTTTAGCTGTTTCTTATCGATGTACTTATCTGTATGCAATGAATTAAGTATTTCAATGAAATTTTGTCGGTTTTGAGGCCAAATTAAATTATCAAGTTTTCTGTAATGCCTGGTGTTAGTTAACTGCCTTTCGGCCTCGCGGATGTAGTTTTCTCTAGACATAATCACAGTTGCTGAACCTTTATCGGCTGGTTTTATAATAATATTCTGATTTCTACGTAATTTGTTGATAGCCTGTCGTTCGAGAAATGAAAGGTTTTGCTTATTGTTTGTAACTGGCAATGATCTGGCTATACCAGCAACCGTTTTTATGGTTGCTTTAATATTGTCGTCAACTAGCCTATCTGGAGGGTCCCAACCGGATTTTCCAGTGAATGGTTTTGACTCTCCATTTAAATTTCGAAAATGATGGGCTATTTTTACTGAATGACCAAAATTAGCTACTTCAATAAGACCTGTGTCTAAAAGCAAATCTAATCCTGTTTTTGGTTTTGGAGTTGGTACAAAAGTAAGACCACGATCGAGAATTGATTTTTCAGATGGTGAAAGATCATAGTCAGCGGCTAAATTGACATGGTTTGTTCCTAATCCTATGTTAGGGGAGCTATTGCCTTGACCCACATTTAGTTTAAACTAAGTACCGTCAACCAATGGTTATAAATACAATTAGCTGTTTCTTTCGTCCAATGGCTTCTATCCTTCTCAACATGAAAATTGGCATCAGAAATTTTGGGGATGACCTTATCAACGTGGCAGTTGGACCTTGCTGATTCGTTGATATGCTTGAGACAGTACCTTTGCATGTCTGACAAGCTATCAGAGACGTTAATCTCAGCAAAGTGCAACTCCGCATTAGGGAAGGTGTTTTTAAATTCACGAGCCATGAACCGTAAATGGCTTGAGGCTTTGGTTGGATGCTCATTTTTGGAGTTGATGCCAATATTTAGGATGATTTTCTCCAGGCTAGGGCCATCCTGGTGTCGCATAGCCATTGTTCTGAAATGTGATAATGTGGCACCAGGATAGCACTCAACCTGGATGTCAGGATGGACGTCTAAATCAATTCGGGCTAGATTAGAGGACCCTATCATCAGAATCTTTTTGGTGATTCTGGGGATCCTCCACAGGCACTTGCTATGCGATTGATGACGGTACTTAGCAAACTTCCTGTCAGACAGGTTACTATTATTCTCCATAGGAGGGAGAGGAGGCGGAGACAGAGGAAGGGGAGCAGAAGAAGGTGCGTGAGGAGAAGAGAGATGAAGCGTAGGAGGAAGAGGAGGAGGAGGGATGGAGAGAGGAGATGCAAGAGGAGAAGATTGAGTGTGAGGAGCAAGAGGCGGGATTGAGAGAGGAGATGCATAAAGAGAAGAAGTTTGAGGAGGAAGAGGAGGAGGCGGGATTGAGAGAGGAGAAGGAGGAAGAGGAGAAGATCGAGTCAGAAGGCGGCGAGGAGAAGATAGTGGAAGAGATGAGGAAGAGTTGTTAGGTGGTAGATTGGGGGAACAATGAGTAACAACCCGACAACGGCGCACAGGAGGAGAATTTGTCTTTGGGAGAGCCGGCCATGACTCTGTTACATCATCAACACCAGGTGCTGGTGTTGGTGATGTATACAGATTCGTCCGCTTGGAAGTGGTAGGCGAGGGTGTGAAGGTGGTTGGTGACCGTTGTCGTTTGTTAGTCATTGTTGAATGTGAACCTGAACCTGAACTCGGTGTGGCCGCCGGTGTTGTTACAGACATCACTCTATTTTGCTCATCACTAGCTATTTCTGCCAAAAATTTCCAAAAATTTGTGATTGTCGTTGTGGCCAATTTATTTCCAAAATTTTGCCTACCCCATTTCAATGCTATGCCTTTGGCTCTGTGTAGATCAAGAATTACATTAGATTCGGCCACTTTTACCTCGACCTTTAATTTGTCCAATTTGCTTCGATAATGTTTGATTAAATTTTCTAAGCAGCTATGAGCCCAAATTTGGTTTATCATGCTGGTCGATTTCAAAAATTCGTTATCTCGTAAGGCAGGGCAGAAAAACGAGTTCATCTCCTCCATTTTCATGCTGAGAGATTTCGGGAGAGAGTCTGATGCCAAATGCTCTCGTAAAAGACCATAGTGATGCAAGCATTGCAACACATGGAAGTACATCTTAACCAGTCTCTGAAAGGCCTGAACAGACTGGTTAGGAGCACTTTTGGTTGATGAAAGGTTAAAATAAGCACATTTTAATTTGCTCGCCATGAACTCTTTGCCATTTAATCTGTCTGTCTGCCATGCTGTCTGCCATGGTGTCTGCCATGGTGTCTGCCATGCTGTCTGCCATGCTGTCTGTCTGTCTGCCATGGTGTCTGCCATGCTGTCTGCCATGCTGTCTGTCTGTCTGCCATGCTGTCTGCCATGCTGTCTGTCTGTCTGCCATGCTGTCTGTCTGTCTGTCTGTCTGCCATGCTGTCTGTCTGTCTGCCATGTTGTCTGTCTGTCTGCCATGCTGTCTGTCTGTCATGCTGTCTGTCTGTCTGTCTGTCTGCCATGCTGTCTGTCTGTCTGTCTGTCTGCCATGCTGTATGTCTGTCTGCCATGCTGTCTGTCTGCCATGCTGTCTGTCTGTCTGTCTGTCTGTCTGTCTGTCTGTCTGTCTGTCTGTCTGTCTGTCTGTCTGTCTGTCTGTCTGTCTGTCTGTCTGTCTGTCTGTCTGTCTGTCTGTCTGTCTGTCTGTCTGTCTGTCTGTCTGTCTGTCTGTCTGTCTGTCTGTCTGTCTGTCTGTCTGTCTGTCTGTCTGTCTGTCTGTCTGTCTGTCTGTCTGTCTGTCTGTCTGTCTGTCTGTCTGTCTGTCTGTCTGTCTGTCTGTCTGTCTGTCTGTCTGTCTGTCTGTCTGTCTGTCTGTCTGTCTGTCTGTCTGTCTGTCTGTCTGTCTGTCTTTACATTGAAAAAAACGCATTGGCACAGGAATTTAATTACAAATTTCTTTACCTAAATTTGTCCTATCGAGACCAAGTTTAGATTTACTTAGCGTGGTCCCCCCTCGAGATTAGTTGGGGTAAAATGAACTTATCAGTAGGTCGCTTTAACAGGTAAAGGCTGGGATTGATCCTACCTTATAGAGAAATCACACACACACTAATGCACGCCCGCACGCACGCACGCACGCACGCACGTACGCACGCACGCACACATCTGAACGAATGCACGAATGCATGCAATAACACATGCCCACAGTAATACATGCACGAATGCACGCAATAATGCATGCATGAACGCATGCACGAACGAACGCACGAATGCATGCACGCACACACCCACGCACTAATGTACTCACGAATTAATGCACCCACACCCACATACACACACGCACACATACACCCACGCAAGTATAGATGCACACACGTGCGGATGTACGAGCACACACCCACACACATACACACATACGAACAAACGCCCGGACGCACGAACGAACGAACGCACGCACGAACGCACGCACGCACGCACGCACGCACGCACGCACGCACGCACGCACACACACACGTACGCACACACGTACGCACACATACTTTTGCAGACACAAAATTAAAAGATGTCCTACGGATATGATTTCATGTTGCCCCACCATTGATTTTGGTTGGGATTAGATTTATTTAAGAATAGGTAGGGAGGGATGAAACCTTGTCATTGTTATCAGGAACCATAAGGTCTAACTTTGATCTTACTAGCAAATCTTTCAGGTTTGGATTTCTATTGTAAGCTATTACTGGTCGTGCTTTGATCGGTTCCTTTAATTTAGATTGCAACTGTGAATATTCGTCTTTCATGGTTTTCGCTAATTCAACATTACGTCTATTGTATATGAGTTGAAATGGGATAATTTTGTTCTTTTGTGATATTCCCGAATCTACATTTATTCCAAATGGTGCTTTTGTTTGGAGTGTTCTAATCCAATGGCCCTCTCGGATTTTGCGAAACGAACTCGTTTCTTCCTCACTATCGAAGGTCGGAATCTGTTCTATTGGCATGATTTCAAAATGATGTTCAACTGAATGATCCGGAAGTTGGAAATGTTGAGCAATTGGCGTATCTGCTGAGGTGTTAATATCAGAAACGTGGCGTCTAGCACGCACTCTAAATGCATTTTTTGTTTCACCAACATACTGTTTCTGGCAAAGGGCACAATTGATCAAATAAACTACATTCTCAGAATCACAATGCATATTAGTTCGGATATGATATTCATTTTTAGTTTGAAAGCTCAGGAATGTTTGTTGGTTTACAATATAGTTGTTTACTTTGCATCTATTTTTGTCGCATTTAGAAACTGATCCATCGCACATGATTGGTTTATTGTGTTTAATTTGGACAGGCTCAAACTCGGGTCCGCTATGAGGTTTTAGATTTTCAAGCTCATTGATGGTGTCTGCTTTAATTTTTCGAAGAAAACGGGCTGAATAGCCTCGTGCTTTCAAAGCATCAAACAGAGTAGAGCATGCACTATTCAGATTTTGCCTGTTGCTAGAGTTTCGAAAAAATCTTATGATTTGCGATTTGATCAAACCTTTAAATGTGTGTGGAGGATGAAATGATTTTTTGTGAAGCAGCTGATGTGAGTCTGTTGGCTTAAAGAATACTTTATATTCTAATTTTCCAGAGGAATCAAATTGAGGACCCTTATAGATCGTGACATCTAAAAAGTCAACAGATGTTCCACTAATAGTAGCTTTTAGCTTGATATTTGAATCTTGGTTATTTAAAATGCGAAAAAATTCCCAAAAGTCTTCTTCTGAATGTTGCCAAACTATGAAGATGTCATCTAGATATCTGAGGTAAAGAAGAGGCTTTTTGGTTGATTTGTTCATTGCCTCCTCTTCCCACTCCGCAACATAAATCGTGGCAAAATTTGGGCTGAATCGTTTACCCATTGCGCATCCACAGATTTGAAGGTAATTTTCACCATTAAATTGGAAATCGTTTCCTTTAAGACTTAGCTCTAATAATTTTAGAATTTCCGTGTCTGGTCGATCTGGATCAGGAAATTTGACAAAAGAATTCTTAATAGCATTGACTCCAGCATCAATATCTATATTGGTATACATAGCATCTATGTCTAATGTGACTAAATATGCATCTTTCGGAACTGACAATTTGGATAATTCTGAAAGAAAGTGTTCTGTGTTCTTGAGAAAGCTCTTGTGTCTATTAGCAATGGGCTTTAAATAGTAATCAATATATTCTGAAATGCCATAAGACTCACTGCCACAGTCTGAAATGATGGGTCGTCCAGGTGGGGTCAATGGATCTAACCAGGTGCTGATAGGTTTATGGATTTTAGGCAAGATATAAAATGTCCGATTTTGTGGATTATTCTCACCTAGCAGATACTTTAGCTGTTTCTTATCGATGTACTTATCTGTATGCAATGAATTAAGTATTTCAATGAAATTTTGTCGGTTTTGAGGCCAAATTAAATTATCAAGTTTTCTGTAATGCCTGGTGTTAGTTAACTGCCTTTCGGCCTCGCGGATGTAGTTTTCTCTAGACATAATCACAGTTGCTGAACCTTTATCGGCTGGTTTTATAATAATATTTTGATTTCTACGTAATTTGTTGATAGCCTGTCGTTCGAGAAATGAAAGGTTTTGCTTATTGTTTGTAACTGGCAATGATCTGGCTATACCAGCAACCGTTTTTATGGTTGCTTTAACATTGTCATCAACTAGCCTATCTGGAGGGTCCCAACCGGATTTTCCAGTGAATGGTTTTGACTCTCCATTTAAATTTCGAAAATGATGGGCTATTTTTACTGAATGACCAAAACTAGCTACTTCAATAAGACCTGTGTCTAAAAGCAAATCTAATCCTGTTTTTGGTTTTAGAGTTGGTATAAAAGTAAGACCACGATCGAGAATTGATTTTTCAGATGGTGAGAGATCATAGTCAGCTGCTAAATTGACAAGGTTTGTTCCTAATCCTATGTTAGGGGAGCTATTGCCTTGACCCACATTTAGTTTAAACTAAGCACCGTCAACCAATGGTTATAAATACAATTAGCTGTTTCTTTCGTCCAATGGATTCTATCCTTCTCAACATGAAAATTCGCATCAGAAATTTTGGGGATGACCTTATCAACGTGGCAGTTGGACCTTGCTGATTCGTTGATACGCTTGAGACAGTACCTTTGCCTGTCTGACAAGCTATCAGAGAAGTTAATCTCAGCAAAGTGCAACTCCGCATTAGGAAAGGTGTTTTTAAATTCACGAGCCATGAACCGTAAATGGCTTGAGGCTTTGGTTGGATGCTCATTTTTGGAGTTGATGCCAATATTCAAGATGATCTTCTCCGGGCTAGGGCCATCCTGGTGTCGCATAGCCATTGTTCTGAAATGTGATAATGCGGCACCAGGATAGCACTCAACCTGGATGTCAGGATGGACATCTAAATCAATTCGGGCTAGATTAGAGGACCCTATCATCAGAATCTTTTTGGTGATTCTGGGGATCCTCCACAGGCCCTTGCTATGCGATTGATGACGGTACTTAGCAAACTTCCTGTCAGACAGGTTACTATTATTCTCCATAGGAGGGAGAGGAGGTGGAGACAGAAGAAGAGGAGCAGAAGAAGGTGCGTGAGGAGAAGAGAGATGAAGCGTAGGAGGAAGAGGAGGAGGAGGGATGGAGAGAGGAGATGCAAGAGGAGAAGATTGAGTATGAGGAGCAAGAGGCGGGATTGAGAGAGGAGATGCATAAAGAGAAGAAGTTTGAGGAGGAAGAGGAGGAGGCGGGATTGAGAGAGGAGATGCATGAAGAGAAGAAGTTTGAGGAGGAAGAGGAGGAGGCGGGATTGAGAGAGGAGAAGGAGGAAGAGGAGAAGATCGAGTCATAAGGTGGCGAGGAGAAGATAGTGGAAGAGATGAGGAAGAGTTGCTAGGAGGTAGATTGGGGGAACAGTGAGTAACAACTCGACAACGGCGCACAGGAGGAGAATTTGTCTTTGGGAGAGCCGGCCATGACTCTGTTACATCATCAACACCAGGTGCTGGTGTTGGTGATGTATACAGATTCGTCCGCTTGGAAGTGGTAGGCGAGGGTGTGAAGGTGGTTGGTGACCGTTGTCGTTTGTTAGTCATTGTTGAATGATAACCTGAACCTGTACTCGGTGTGGCCGCCGGTGTCGGTAGAGACATCACTCTATTTTGCTTATCACTAGCTATTTCTGCCAAAAATTTCCAAAAATTTGTGATTGTCATTGTGGCCAATTTATTTCCAAAATTTTGCCTACCCCATTTCAATGCTATGCCTTTGGCTCTGTCTAGATCAAGAATTACATTAGATTCGGCCACTTTTACCTCTGCCTTTAATTTGTCCAATTTGCTTCGATAATGTTTGATTAAATTTTCTAAGCAGCTATGAGCCCAAATTTGGTTTATCATGCTGGTCGATTTAAAAAATTCGTTATCTCGTAAGGCAGGGCAGAAAAACGAGTTCATCTCCTCCATTTTCATGCTGAGAGATTTCGGGAGAGAGTCTGATGCCAAATGCTCTCGTAAAAGACCATAGTGATGCAAGCATTGCAACACATGGAAGTACATCTTAACCAGTCTCTGAAAGGCCTGAACAGACTGGTTAGGAGCACTTTTGGTTGATGAAAGGTTAAAATAAGCACATTTTAATTTGCTCGCCATGAACTCTTTGCCATTTAATCTGTCTGTCTGCCATGCTGTCTGCCATGGTGTCTGCCATGATGTCTGCCATGCTGTCTGCCATGCTGTCTGTCTGTCTGCCATGGTGTCTGCCATGCTGTCTGCCATGCTGTCTGTCTGTCTGCCATGCTGTCTGTCTGTCTGCCATGTTGTCTGTCTGTCTGCCATGCTGTCTGTCTGTCATGCTGTCTGTCTGTCTGTCTGTCTGCCATGCTGTCTGTCTGTCTGTCTGTCTGCCATGCTGTATGTCTGTCTGCCATGCTGTCTGTCTGCCATGCTGTCTGTCTTTACATTGAAAAAAACGCATTGGCACAGGAATTTAATTACAAATTTCTTTACCTAAATTTGTCCTATCGAGACCAAGTTTAGATTTACTTAGAGTGGTCCCCCCTTGAGATTAGTTGGGGTAAAATGAACTTATCAGTAGGTCGCTTTAACAGGTAAAGGCTGGGATTGATCCTACATTATAGAGAAATCACACACACACGAATGCACGCCCGCACGCTCGTACGCACGCACGCACGCACGCACACATCTGTCTGTCTGTCTGTCTGTCTGTCTGTCTGTCTGTCTGTCTGTCTGTCTGTCTGTCTGTCTGTCTGTCTGTCTGTCTGTCTGTCTGTCTGTCTGTCTGTCTGTCTGTCTGTCTGTCTGTCTGTCTGTCTGTCTGTCTGTCTGTCTGTCTGTCTGTCTGTCTGTCTGTCTGTCTGTCTGTCTGTCTGTCTGTCTGTCTGTCTGTCTGTCTGTCTGTCTGTCTGTCTGTCTGTCTGTCTGTCTGTCTGTCTGTCTGTCTGTCTGTCTGTCTGTCTGTCTGTCTGTCTGTCTGTCTGTCTGTCTGTCTGTCTGTCTGTCTGTCTGTCTGTCTGTCTGTCTGTCTGTCTGTCTGTCTGTCTGTCTGTCTGTCTGTCTGTCTGTCTGTCTGTCTGTCTGTCTGTCTGTCTGTCTGTCTGTCTGTCTGTCTGTCTGCCATGGTGTCTGCCATGCTGTCTGTCTGTCTGTCTGTCTGTCTGTCTGTCTGTCTGCCATGCTGTCTGCCATGCTGTCTGTCTGTCTGTCTGTCTGTCTGTCTGTCTGTCTGTCTGTCTGTCTGTCTGTCTGTCTGTCTGTCTGTCTGTCTGTCTGTCTGTCTGTCTGTCTGTCTGTCTGTCTGTCTGTCTGTCTGTCTGTCTGTCTGTCTGTCTGTCTGTCTGTCTGTCTGTCTGTCTGTCTGTCTGTCTGTCTGTCTGTCTGTCTGTCTGTCTGTCTGTCTGTCTGTCTGTCTGTCTGTCTGTCTGTCTGTCTGTCTGTCTGTCTGTCTGTCTGTCTGTCTGTCTGTCTGTCTGTCTGTCTGTCTGTCTGTCTGTCTGTCTGTCTGTCTGTCTGTCTGTCTGTCTGTCGGCCAGTCGGCCTGCCTGCCCGCCCGCCCGCCCGTCCGTCCGTCCTTAGGTACCAGTCCTTAGGTACCAGGTATAGAACTCGGAATCTGCCAATTTCATTTCATTCACTAATGTGTGGTATTCTCCAAATCACGCCAGCGTTCTAATATAGTACTAACATAACACGACCTTCTTAGTAAGTTCTTACGGCTTCGAACAATAAGACGTGTAGCTGCTGTTAAAGGTGCGTATTCACACCAAAATGGTTGAAAATAAAATTGTTAAAACTCTGTACATTTAGGGGCTTAAATTGTGCGCTCAGATGTAATGAAACGAAATAAATCTTAGCATATGATGATTTCATCACGCAAAAATTAATATAATTTTTTCAGTTGTTAAATTGAATTAGAGGTACGAGTCCCTAAATCAAATTCACAAGTAAACCTACGAACTTTATTCATATGGAATGAAATCATCATATGTTAAGATTTATTTCGTTTCATTACATTGAGATACACAATTTAAGACTCTAAAAGTATCTAATTTCAACAATTCTATTTTCAAGCATTTTGGTGTGAATAATAATGCAACTGCACGCGACTCAGCCATTGTGAAAGTGATAAAACGCGTGAAAGTTTATAGTCTATAGCGCGATTTACGAGCGATTTATATCGCGCTAGTAAATCGCCCTATCATCGCTATAGATCGCGTAGCTGTCGTGCCAAAGTCGTCCAACACCGCGCGATGGCGATACGACGGACTCTCTCTAGGCTTTTAAACACTTAATAGTCTGACACGTTGTACGTGGATAAGTTCGTCGCGAACGCATAATTAGTGACGGACTATGTACGAATTGTATGTCTTTACTATTTAATAAACATGCTGTCGAATATTTTGAAAGTAATTTTACTGGGCGCTGTCGCTGCCATAGGCAGCAACAACACACAGTCAAATTAGACTCAAAATAGTCAACATCTTACCTGTATAGTTTTCTGGAAATTGATAGTCAGGGCGTTCGGGGACCGATTGATCCCAACACGAACGATCTATGGGTGGAGCTTAACTAGGGATGGTCAGCGCATTGCTAAAACTGGAGAATTCCAAGTGAACTTGTGCACCTATACAGGTGAATATTTTGAAACTAATTTGACTGGCAGCAATTTTGGCACATGACAGCAACAGCTTCCAATAGAGTTAGTTTGAACATATTCAACAGAATGGTTATTAACCCTTCTTGTGTCAACAGCGCCTCAAAGCGCTCAAAATGCTACCTATATCAATTAACCCTTTAACGCTCTCGATATCTCAAAGAAAATTGCAACTCACTCAGTAAATGTCCATTTAGAGAAGACAACGTCTGTAAATTTGCCACAGAAATTTACAAAAACAACTTTCTGTTGCCACACGTTTTGTTCAGCTTGATCATTAAATGGTTAATTATAATTCAAGAAAATCCAACTTTTTGCTTTGACAGAGTAGGCTATATGTACAGGCCAAGAGAAGACTATGTTTGAAATGTTACCACTGGAAATGACTGGCTCGGTTACCGAGCCAGTCATTCCAGTGATAAATTTTCAAAAATTGTATTCTCGTGGCCTGCAAATGTGCATCAAGGGCACTTCACATGTGACAGACATTTTGATTTATCTGACGTAGCTATACGCCGTTTTGATTGTGACATCAGCTAACATCTATTATGGTTATGACGTCAGCTAATTGAGTGACAGATCGGACCCCTCTATTAGAGAAGAAAATAAAGACAGATATAATTCATTGCTCCAAAAACAATGAGGCATATATTGTAAAAACTTCTCGATGAAAAAACCCAGAAAATGAATAATGACGGAAGAACCAAACCTAATTTGTATTCTATCTGTATATACGCGTATGGGTATTGAGTAACACCGATATAAGAATCATTAAAAATTTTATAAATATTTAATATTTTAAAACACATTTGACTCGAAGGTGTTGTTGCCACGACCTGTCAATATAAGGATCGATTTTTAGCCATGCTCCGCCCATTTCTAGTTAATCTCCGCCCATATTTTGCGAGTGTTCGGATCGATTTATATACTTTGAACCCTGTATTCACAGAATCCCAAATTCAAGATTACTATACAGGTAAGCTGTTGAATATTTTGAAAGTAATTTGACTGGGTGATGTTGTTGCCTATTATGGCACCCAGTCAAATTACTTTCAAAAAATTCAACAAAATGTTAATTAAATAGTAAATGCGTCAAAGACATGAATACAATTCGAACAATTGACGGACTATTCCAGCTTCACTGCGGAGTATTCTGTCAATTAGATTGTGATGCCAGCCTACAGCGTAATTGATTATGACGTCACATATTTGAGTGACAGATAGGATTCACCCATTTGTTTCAAATATCCACCAGTTTATCTATGTGACTGTTTTGACACTAAGAGTTCAATGTCCAACGAGGGTAAGGAATATAGCCTAATATATTGAAATGGTAGACCCCACCGGTATCCCTTATATATATATATATATCGGTGGGGTCTACCGTTTCTATATTCCTTTGCCTCGTTGGACATTGAACTCTTAGTGTCAAAACAGCCACATAGATAAACTGGTGGATATATATATATATATATAAACAATATGGTATCCTTATATATGTTTAATAAATAATATGGTATCCCTTATATATGTTTAATAAATAATATGGTATCCTTATATATGCTTAATAAATAATATGGTATCCCTTATATATGTTTAATAAATAATATTTCAATTTATACAAACCAATATACTGGCATATGATGAAAATAATATCTGCATATACCGTATTATTATCATCATCACCATCATCGTCGTCGTCGTCGTCGTCGTCGTCGTCGTCGTAGTCGTCGTTGTCATTAAAGAAATAATTGGTGGCACAACTCTCAGTAAAATTAGTTTCAAAATACCCAACAGAATATTTATTGCATCATAAAGCATGCTTGGTGTTTTGGCCCTTCACCTCATCGATGGCTACAAGCAGTACATGGTACCTGGTTATTATTGGCATGTATTCCACAGTAATTCAAACCTCATCATCTTGCTTTATCTTTCGTTCATGAGAATTAACCACAAAACCAGTACCGCTCCTAAACATGACATGCATGCTAACGAGATGGTAGTTCCGGACTACAAATACATTTTTGAATGATTTCTGCTGTCGTGTTGCATTATTGCCGCAATCTCATTATATGCAAAGATTATGCTTTGCGAAAGAGTCAAATTTGAAAGAATATATATTATAGCCTATCCATGCAGCTGGACTGCTTTTGAAGAAACACTTGATCCAATGCGATAAACCAATCCTCGTCGCACAAAGAGAGCGCTGACAACGTCAGAACTTTAAAAATCTCAGCGACAGTAATGATAACTATTCGAGAAATACCATAATGATCTCTATAAAACCGTCATGGATTCTCGTCGAGTATTCATGTTTAGGCCTGTTTTCAATATTTATGGAATTTGCACCGGCCCTGCTCGACTTTTAGCTTTGTCCCGTGCAACCCCAGCTAAGCTCCTCACACGCTTAGACCGCATTGGCATCGATCTAACCCTTAAGTCCACGAATCTCAATTTTCAAAAAATTATAGGCCTACCGGTAAGCTGTTGAATATTTTGGAACAAGTGTGACGTGATGCTGTTGCTGCCCATGGCAACAACAGCGCCAAGTCAAACTAGAAAGCGTTGTTTGACTCAGAGCCACCAACCCCCTCCCCCTCCCCACCGCAATCACTGGAAATTCATTTCTCTATGAAATAGGTAGCCATTTTATTCAAAGCCTTCATATCATTTTAAAAAATCAAATAAAATAAAAATAAAATAAAGAATCTAAAAAAAGGAAATTGACAAAAATATTTGCTCTAAAAGGCCCATTTTCACATAAAATCTTGTACGTATAAAGGTGAATCCTCCAAAAGGCATCTCTACTCATCATAAAGAAGCTACTTGCTAAGCTGCATTAAATTTTTGTAAGCGATTCCGTTTGATAAGACGTTTACGAGAATATTGACAAAAATCATGGGTTTTTGCAGTAAAAGCCAATTTTCACCCAAAACCAGGCACATCTGTATATCATAAATGAGGCATACACCAAATTTCATAAAAATATCTGAGGCAGGTCTGAGCGATCTGCTGTTTACGAGGAAATTTACAAAAATCGGGAGTTTTTGCATTAACAAGCCCATTTTCACCCAAAATATTGGACCTATAAATGTGAATTCTTCAAAAGGCACATCTACGTACCATAATTGAGGCACACACCAAGCTTCAATAAAATATCTGAACCGGTTCTGTATGATATGCTGTTTACGAGGATATTTGAGAAAAATCGTGAGCTTTTGCATTAAAAAGCCCATTTCACCCAAAGATATCGAACCTATAAAGGTCAATCCTTCAAAGGCCACAAACACCCATCATAAAGAAGCCACCTACCATGTTTCATTAAATTATCTTAAGCGATTCTGTATGATGTGGTGCTTTCGAGGAAATTGACAAAAATCATGGGTTTTTGCATTAAAAAGCCCATTTTCACCCCAAAATATCAAACCTATAAAGGTCAATCTTTCAAAAGGCACAACCACCCATCATAAAGAAGCCACCTACCAAGTTTCATTAAATTATCTTAAGCGATTCTGTATGATGTGGTGCTTTCGAGGAAATTGACAGAAATCCTGGGTTTTTGCATTAAAAAGCCCATTTTCACCCCAAAATATCAAACCTATAAAGGTCAATCTTTCAAAAGGCACAACCACCCATCATAAAGAAGCCACCTACCAAGTTTCATTAAATTATCTTAAGCGATTCTGTATGATGTGGTGCTTTCGAGGAAAATGACAAATATGATGGGTTTTTGCATTAAAAAGCCCATTTTCACCCAAAATATTGGACGCATAAACATGAATTCTTCAAAAGGCCCATCTGCATATCATAACTAAGGCATACATCAAGTTTCATTAAAATATCTGAAGCGGTTTTGTATGATATGCTGTTTACGAGATATTGTGGACGAACAGACACAATTACAGCGTGACAGACGGACTGACGGACTGATGGACAGGTGCTGTGATTACTATAGGGCTTCCGCAACTTCCTGTACGTGAGGGACCCTAATTAGTTTCAAAATATTCTACAGAATGGTTATTAAGTAGTAAAGCCATACGATTCTTACACATGACGGACTTTTAAAAGTTCATAACGGACTTTGCTGCGCCATATATTACCCATTTTAATTGTGACGTCAGCCTACGTGTGACGTAATGGACCTTTCCATTTTTAGCTATGCCCTCCCATCTCTAGCTAAACCCCACGCACACCTCGCTCGTGTTGGGATCGATCGGTCTCTGAACTTCCTGACTATCAATTTCCAGAAAGCTATACAGGTTAGCTGTTGAATATTTTGAAACTAATTTGACTGAGTGCTGTTGCTGCCTATGACAGTAACAGCGCCCACTCAAATTAATTTCAAAATATTCAACAGCATGTTTATTAAATAGTAAATCCATACAATTCGTACGCATCGGACTATTAAGAGTTAAATACAGGCCATATAGAATAATGTATGATGTAATGATTATGACGTCAGCATACACGTCACTTAGTTGTTTATGACGTCATATGACGTCATACGATCGATGGATACACTTGGAAAGGTCCATTGATTATGACGTTTTATACCTGAGTGACAGATTGGATTCATCCATTGATTAGCTATGAGACATTGGTCAACCATTATTAGTCACTTACTACAAATATTTTATGAATATACTATTGAATATTAAATTTATAAATTATCACCTGTTTAGATCAGACTCACGCATACACGATACACGTACGAACGCACGCACGAAGACAATCGTCGTAAACGAACCCAACAACGTCGCCTCATTGGAACTACATAGTTGTCATAACCTTGTGACAACTAATGGCGACAGCTCAGTGAAGTTAGCTGGATATTGGATATTGAATATTCAATTTCCTATAGCGGGATATGGAATATTCAATTTCCTGTAGCGGCATATTGAATATTCAATTTCCTGTAGCGGGATATTGGATATTCACTTTCCTGTAGCGGGATATTGAATATTCAATTTCCTGTAGCGGGATATTGAATATTCAATTTCCTGTAGCGGGATATTGGATATTCAATTTCCTGTAGTGGGATATTGACTATATTCAACATACCTGAGCTAAATAGCCGTGGGCTATCGTAGATGTGGCAGGTCGAGGGGCGTGGCCTAGTGCAGACGTGGCAGCACATTGGGTAACGCGATGGCGGACAAGCAGCTAGCTAAGGCGCCTGCTCGGTCCTTTAGCGACAGCGGACTGCTCAGGGAGTAGACTGACTGAGCTATGGTTATCCGAGTGGCCCGGGCGGCCAGCCCGCCTGGTCCCACATGCATACCGAGAGTATGGCAGACGGGCAAGGCGATTATATATCTTCGGTTGAATATTCGGTTGATTGGTGGGTGATGGATATTGGGTAAGAATGGGTAATTGCACGGGTGGCTGGCTTGGTGAATAGATGAATTGATGGGTGGAGAAGGGGTGGGCCGACGCGCCTGCTCTGTCCTCTACCGACAGCGTATTGCTCTCATCAACGATATTGACTCTGCTATGGTAAGCCGGGTGCTGAGGATGGCCCGGCCCGCCCAATGTCGCGTGCATACCGAGCGTATGATAGTAGAGCAAGGCAACTTTAATGTATTCATGCTGTGTCTCGGATATTGAGAGGACTGTTTGAGATGAAGCAATTGAAGACAGTCATAAGTTTTGAAAAGGCATGACGATATATTCGGACACAAAAGATATATTGAATATTCAGTATCCTATAACGAAATATTGGATATTCAATATGCTGTGACGGGATATTGGATATTCGGGTGATTGATGTGTGATGGATATTTGGTCGAGGTGGGTGGGTGAGGGCGTGAATGAAGGCTGGATGGATGGATGGGTGGATTGGTGGAGAGGCCGAGGACGCAAGCGCCTGCTCGTCCTCTAGCGATAGCGTACTGCGCTGATCGAGTATACCGACTAAGCTGTGGTTATCCGACTGGTGCCGCGGGCATACCGAGTCATTCTCGCGACACCATCGGACAGTACTAATTACTTCGTAATTCATTGTACGTCTGGAGCTACGACGTCACGGAGGATTAACCCTCTGCCAGCGGGAGAATGGCCGAGAGCATGGCAGGGAGCAATGCGGATTAAATATCTTCAGTTGAATCCACCCGATTGGGTGGGTGGGTAGATGTATGGATGGGTGGGTGGGTGGGTGGGTGGGTGGGTGGGTGGGTGGGTGGGTGGGTGGGTGGGTGGGTGGGTGGGTGGATGGATGGATGGATGATGATGGATGGATGGGGATGGATGGATGATGATGGATGGATGAAAGATGATGATTGGATGATGGATGGATGATGGATGGATGGATGTATGGATGGATTGGTGGAGAGGCGGCGGGATCGTGAGCTTCCTCGCTCCTTTAGCGACACAGTAGTCCTCTGAAAGAGTATGCTGACTTTGCTGTGGTTAGCCGAGTGGCGTGGGCGGCAATGCCCGCCCTATGTCGCATGCATACCGAGAATGTGGTAATATATAATGATGTATTCTGACACAAAAAATATATTGAATTATTTTCAATATCGTGTAATGAGATATTGGATATTCAATATGCTCTGACGGGACATTGGATATTCGCTTGATTGGTGGCTGGATGAATGGATGAACTGGATATTGGGTTGGGGTGGGTGGGTCCGTGCATGGCTGGCTGGCTGGGTGGTGTATGGATGGATGGGTGGACTGGTGGAGAGGGGGCGGGCCCAGGCGCATGCTCGGTCATCTAGTAACATCGTACTCCTCTGATCAGTATCCATCAATTCATCCATCCACCCAGTCAGCCACCCGCACACCTACCCACCCCAAATAAATATCCAGCACCCACCAATCAACCAAATATTCAACTAAAGATATTTAATCTGCCTTGCGATACCGCCATACTCTGGGTATGCACGCGGCACCTGGCGGGCAGGTCGCCTGCGCCACTCGGATAACCACAACTTATTCAGTACACTCGGTCAGAGCAATACGCTGTCGCTAGAGGATCGAGCAGGCGCCAGGGCCTGCCACCTCTCCACCCCACCCATCCATCCAGCCAGTCATCCACGCACTCACCCACACACCCACCCAGCCACCCACCCCAACCAAATATCCATCACACACCAATCAACCGAATATCCAATATCCTGTCACAGCATATTGAATATGCAATATCTCGTTATATACACCTGTGCAAAAGTTAAGCACCACCCTATGTTTACGCACATGCGAGGGTATATTCATGTGCTATGAAGAAAGCAATAGCATAAACATTTATGTACCCATCCATCTTAGTGCAAGAGGTAATAATGCAACTAGAGGAATGCTGATTATGATGGTGGGGAAACACTGTATGTTTTTGTTTGAACTTGAAAACGAGGCCTGAATATGGTTACGTTGACACAACTGACAACTATTGCCCTACAGTTGACACACGTGGCTAGATTGTCATTAATGGTGTCTGAAAACGAAGTTTAACATCTGTGCACGAGTTTGAGACTGTCATTATTAATACCGGGTATATCCACCTTGTGCCTGGATGACGGCCTGGACACGATGTCTCATGCTGGTCACCAACCGACTGATACGCCATTGTGGTATTCGTTGCCATTCAAGATGGAGTGCGTCTGTTAATTCCTGTAGGTTCTGCACAGGAGGATCCCTCCTTCTCACCATGTTTCCCAGAATGTCCCAGATATGCTCAATAGGGTTCATGTCAGGGCTCCTTGCTGGCCATGGTAGGGTTTCGATGGCATTCTGGCGGAGGTATTCATGCACAGCTCTAGCACGATGTGGTCGGGCGTTGTCATCCATGAATATAGGGTGGGTTCCAGGTGCATGATTTACAAAATGAGGGACCACAACTCTATCCAGTATGGAATCTTGATATCTTTGTCCATTTAGTGTTCCAGGTACAGTCAACAGATGCACCCCCATATCATAACGGAACCTCCACCAAATGGAACTTCTTCCATGATGTTACGTTGGTCGTACGCCGTGCGTCTGGACCTCCATACACGAGTTCGACCATCTGTGGCATGAAGCAGGAACCGACTTTCATCGGACCAGTGTACCCGTCTCCAGGATCTCATGTTCCAGTGTCTTCTTTCGTTGCACCACCTCAGACGCTCCTCTTTGTGGTGTGCAGTGAGGAGAGGACGTCTGACAGGTCTCCTAGCTTTCATGCCAGCAGCATACAGTCTCCTTTTGACGGTAGACATTGACACTCTATTGCGCGTTTCCCATTGCTGGCTGAGCACTCTGCTGTTGGTGAATGGAGATCTCCTAACAAGGCGTACTAGGGCTCGATCATCACGGGCAGTAGTCTTCTTCGGTCTTCCAGATCTAGGCCTGTCCTTCACCTCGTTAGTTTGCCCATGTTTTGCAATCAAACGACTGATTACAGTATGGTTAATGTTCAGCTGTCTGCCAATCTCTCTGCATGACATACCAGTGGTATGCATGCCTATGATTTGCCATTTCACACGATCACTTAACCTTCGTCTTGCCATAGCGGTTCACAATCAAGAGCTAATTCTCTCTGTACAAATAAACCACGGTCATGAACACAAAATTCCTAATCTTGTCGCCTAAATCTGTATGTAATGTTCTACACCTCAAACTGGACTTTTACATAACTGAACACGTGTGCTGTTTCCCGCCACGCACGGACATCAAGCGGCGTGAAGTCATGCATGCATGTGCATTTCGTACTTGGAATTATGTCAGCTAACGCGGGGACAAAAAGTATGGCAGCCTAGTTGTACCATCATGTTTCTACGTTCTATTGTTTTTGCTGGTGCTTAACTTTTGCACAGGTGTATATGATATTGAATATTCAATATATCTTTTGTGTTAGAATATATCGTTACACATTGCTGAAATTATGCCTGTATTTAATTCCATCATCTCAAACAGTCCTCTCAATATCCAAGGCACACCATGAAAACATCAACGTTGCCTTGCTCTACTATCATATGCTCTGAATGGACATGGCACTACGTGGGCAGGCAAGTTTCCCGCAGCACTTGGCTAACCACAGCTCAGTCAGTATCACCGATCAGAGCAATTCGCTGTCGGTAGAGGACCAGGCAGGTGTGTCGGCCCACCTCTTCTCCACCCATCAATTCATCTATCTACCCAGCCATCCATCCAGCCGCAACACTTTCCCACCCCAACTCAATATCCATGACCCACCAATAAATCGAATATTCAACCAAAGACGTATAATCCGCCTTGCCCTTCTGCCATACTCTCGGTATGCACGCGGCACCAGGCGGGCATGCCGCCCACGCAACCCGGATAACCACAGCTCAGTCAGTATACGCGCTCAGAGCTCTCACTAAAGGACTGAGAAGGCGCCTCAGCCAGCCGCTTGTCCGCCATGGCATTGCCCAATGTGCTGCCACGTCTGCACTAGGCCACGCCCCTCGACCTGCCGCATGTACAGTAGCCCACGGCTGATTAGCTCAGGTGCCTATATGTTGAATAGTCAATATCCCGCTATAGAAAATTGAGTACCCAATATCCCGCTACAGGAAATTGAATATTCAATATCCTGCTACAGGAAATTGAATATTCAGTATCCCACTACAGAAAATTGAATATTCAATATCCAATATCCAATATCCAGCTAACTTCACTGAGCTAATGCAAGCTCCCTACCCTGATCACAGTCTTCCGGATTAGTTTTCGCACGTCCTATGATAAAGCACTATGGTCAGTTTCAGTCTGTAGTAAGGCACGAGCTTTACGTTTATGTTCGTTGATGGAAGACTTGTCGCTCTGTCTCTGACTAGAGGAACTGGTTTCCATGGTTACATTTGCATCAAATTTATATATTTGTTTTTAAGCGCCGCTATTCTCATTTTACAAACATCAACATCATCATTACCGATGCCCCGCACTTTTCTCAAGGTAATACGTGTTTTCCCTTTCGGGCTGAGATTCTCGCCTTAGTGCCAAAACAATTTCTGCCATTGTGTGTGCCCATGTTCTACCTTTATGGAACTCTGTTTCATACCCTATAAACAAAACCAGTAACGCTCCTAAAGATGGCATGCATGCTAAAGAGATGTTAGTTCCAGACAGCAAATACATTTTGGAATGGTTTTCGCTGTCGTGGTGCATTATTGCCACATACTCATTAAGCAAATATTATGATGTACGAAAGAGTCGAAATTTGAAAGAACTCTTAGCAATTTTTAAACGTAGCCTAATTGGAACTACATAGTTTTTAGAACCGTGTGACAGCTAACGGCGACTTCCTACCCTTAGCACAGTCTTCCGAGATTAGTATTCGCACGTCCGGTGATAAAGCACTCTGGTCAGTTTCTGTTTGTAGTATAGCACGAGGTTTATGTCTATGTTCTTTGATGGAAGACGTGTCGCTCTGTCTCTGACTAGAAGAACTGGTTTCCATGGTTACATTTACATTGGGTTTATATATTTGTTTATAAGCGCCACTATTCTCTTCTATACTAGCACTAATATCACTCATAGATGTGTCGTAATCGTCCGCATTGACAATAAGCTTACTTATATTGGCCATCTTACAACCATCAACATCATCATTATCGATGTCACGCACGTTTATCAAGCTAATATTTGTGTTGTCCCGTTTAGCCTGGGATTCCATCCTGTGTAAATCTGTGGATGTGGTTGGTTTAACAGCCTCGTCCAGATTATTATAACCGGTGATAACAGTTCTTGGATTCTCATCACTCGTGTCTACAGCATTGTCATAACTAGCTAGAAAGCCACTGGATTCGAATGTTTGGAATTGGCTGCCAGTCCTTTGGTCATGGCCATGGTTATTAGGGGAATTCTCTGCTTCTGCGGACACTGACTTATCATGACGGGCTCCATTTAGTGCCAAAACAATTTCTGCCATTGCGTGTGACCCTGTTCTACCTTTGGCGGACTCTGATTCATAGCCTATATTGCTGTCGGCTGACCTGGTTTTGTTCAAAACATTGCCAAAAACACATGGCGTTGTACTCGAGTTTCTTTCTTCAGTAACCGTCTCAAGCTTTCTTCGTGTGCCTTTTTTCTTGCTGTTTTCACCCATTGCTACAACAACATCAGCCATTGACCCAGAATTCCATTTTACACTTTTCGGTTGACAGTCTTCTGGTGAACCAGTTTCTTTCAGACCGCTGTATGCCGGATTCCCGGCCCACGACGGTGCGTTGGAAACGCTCGGATTTCTCTCATCAACACGTTTCCATGATAAGACTTTTTCAGTCTCAGTTTTGATGGAATCTGGACTTTTGTTCATGTTCGATGAATCTAAAATTAAAAAAGGTTAAATAATCTAATATAAAACAAACTATCTCGATGAGTTTGACCTTAGACCTTGCGACCTAAATGGCAGATCAATGTTAATAAACGAGCATATTAGCACCAATAAAAGAGCTTAGTATTGACTTGCAGGTCATGTGGCACTTACACACTAAATCGTCATTGGCGCACAGCCCACGTGCCATGACACACTTGTTTGAACGGTACTTTAGAGTTCGAATTAATAGCAGGGTTGTAGCCTGATGAGGGTGGGGGAAGTTGTCACCCCTTAGATTTACGAAGTGTGTTTTTTAAAATAGTCAGTTATCAGGCAATTGCCAGTAAATAAATATAGAATGGCTTCCTAACCAGCTGAAGATACATATACCGCCAGAAATGCAGGAGATGCTATCTGAGGAACTCCGAATATTTCCACTAGATATTGCAGTTAAATGTAACAGGGTGAGATTCTGGGCTGGACTTGTAAATATGGGATACAGAAAAATCAATTTTATATTTGTTAATACCTGGTTATATGAAAAAACACAAAAAGAGTTTAAAATGGATCGAACCCATTAAATCTATCCTGGCGAGTACGGGCGAATTAAGTATATCTGAGTCAGAACATGTAAATACTAAACAATTAGTTAAACAAAAAAACTAATTTTAGAACAATAATGTATAAAGAAATGGACCAGAACTCTAGAAGAATCGACGCGCCTCACTTTCTACAAACAAATCAAATCAAAATTTAAGCCCGAGAAATACCTAAAGTTACTTCCCTACCGCGAAGCCCTAACACTAGGTCATTTTAGAACGTAGTCGGATGGTTGGAGGGGGTTCTGTATGCAATCATATGTCACCTCGGTTTGAGATTACTTTCTGTCAGGGCATGGTATTAGAAGTAAGAAAATCCAGGGTAGACATTCTGAATCATGTAGACAACTTTTTCTACCATTCTTTTATACTCGACCAAATTCGGCATTATGCAATTTTAACACTGGGAGCCACAAATCCAATTTTTTAATAAGATTTATGACTCAAAATATATCCAAATGATTATCAGTGGACGGAAGTATTAATTTTCGAACGTTTTAGGTGTATTCTGATGAAAAATTGACAAGAATCTGTAATTTCTTTTATGAAAAATCGTTTTCACTTTAGTTTCAGAAATTCGGAAAATATAGGTTTATCAACAGTTATAATAATAATAATAATAATAATAATAATAATAATAATAGGAGTAGAAACTCTATTCATACCTCAAAATAAAGCCTTGTTATCATGGATTCATAAATGTTCAGAATAAGTATTGTGGGCCCAGTAGATTCAAAATAGTATCTACATATGCTACCCCTCTCCCTATTATTTTTGGTTTGCCAAAAATTATAACTCAATATTTCATAATCTCTCGTAAACATAACGAACCTTAGTGTGTATACGGACATCGAAATTCAAAAATGATTAACCCAAGCCATAAAAGTAATTTTTTTATTTGATCGATGAATCAATTAGCAAGAAATAAACATCTTTATAATGATGCTTTTTTTCGTTGTAAAAATGTCATGCTTGCAATACAATGAGATATTAAAATGGTACAATCCCTACCATAGTGATGTACATTGTTAATTCTGACAGCAGAGTAGAGGAGAAGTTGATGTACAGTTTGAAAACAGTTGATGAATGTTATTGCTAATTTATACAACAAATTTGAGCAATATTGTTTCCAAAATGAACATCAGTTATTACCTACGTAAAATATAATTGAATTTAGGAATGGCGAATATTTATGATTTTGTCAATGTTATGGATGAGGCAGGGGTCCATCGGACGTCCATGCCAATTGCGAGTGGCGTATAACAAGAGTTCCAAAAGGGCTGCTATTCTTGCAGATTGTGTGGTTTCAGATGACATGTACCATATAGAAGAGTCTATCAAAAAAGAAGCATAGCTCAAGGACACGAAATGGGCAATTTCTAGACTATGTCTAAACGTCATTGAAGAGGGATATGTCATTGCAGAATGTGAATGTCAAACAATTCCCTGTTGGAGTGCATTCAATTCCCTAATCAGCAATAAGACACTAAACGTGAAGATAGTCGGCTTTCTCACAGTGTTACCATTTCCTGTCACAGAATGCCAAACAGTGTTCACTGCGTTGGAGAATTTTAAGAACATTTGCAACCAGCTTCAACAGACACAACTACTAATATAAGGTATTTATAAGGTTGCTCGTGAAATGCTTCTGTGGAATCCTCAGCCGGTCATAGACTTGGTTCTTTGCATGGGAAATATCCATTTGATAAAATCCTCATTGGCGTAATTGGTAAATACTTGCGTGGAAGTGGGGTAGAAACATTTGAATTCAGAATCTTGTCTTTGGGACAAATGTTGTACAACAAATGATAGGTGGTTCAGATTATGAGGGCTCTTTGACAGGCTTGACTTTGCTCGCAGGAACAATGCAAAGACTACAGTTAGTTGAGTTCTTCCAATTGTATCAGTTTGACAAATATAGAGAGGTCTTGGAAATATTCAGTCAGTTAACACAAAGTTTGTTTGAGAAGGACCAGTGTTTATGTTGATCTCTTATGAAAATATTTGAAGAATCTTCACAGACTATGCTAACGGACTTTGAGGAATTTAGGACAAATGGATGTGTCAAGACTAAGATATTTGCATATTGGGACTACTTTATAAAGATTGTTGGACTGGTAAGAAACCTTGTTAGAGCTGACAGAGAGTGTCTGTGGGAACTCCATATAGATTGTGTTCAGGAATCTCTGACTCTATTTGCATCGTTTACTCAGACAACTATTTGAGGCGGTGCTCCTTATATCTCGAAGATATGAACAATTTGCCAGTTACTTGTCAATATGTTCATCAGATGTTTGTAGCAGGACAATTTATGGTGAAACTTTCAACAACCTATCTACAGTTGCTCCTGACATGTGTTTAGCTCGGGCAATCAATCAGCCTTAAAAGATTAGTGCAGTTGTTATTGGAAATACCAGGATGAATCAATTGGTAGGGCGGTGGGACTTAATACATGTATATCATGGGGTATTAGCTGTGCCAAATAGTTTCAAAGAAATAAGTGGAGTCAAAATTACAAGTTCTGAGTTAATTGTAAGCCATGAATTCAGTACTGCAGAAACCTCATCTAATGAGAAGCCGACTCAGGACATGTTAGCCTAGATTCACAAAGGCATTAATGTCAGATGAAATCAGTAAGAGCCTGCGCAAAGTGACGGAAAGGGCTTTAGCACATTACACAAAGTTCTGAAGGGAGAGGTTTATAGAGAAAACTGTGCCAATCTCTGCGACAATTCATAGAAACAATCTGAAAACATTTGCCAGTGCAATATATCTGCAGAAAACTAAATCATCGAAAAAGACACAGGACAAGAAAGACGTCGACATAGTGCAGAGACACACTGACTTGGCCAGAGTTAGAGGATACAATACCACAGATCTTTCTACGTTTCACCTATTGCCTTCAAGTTCTCTGTTTAACGGAGATGGCCTAATGACCAGTCCTTATAAGTATCTGTTAAGAAAAGAGTTAGAGAAAAAACTATACGAGACTGATTACCAGAGCCCAACACAATGGGCTTATGATATAGAGGTATGTTATACTGTCGCTGTTATGCCATTTACCACAAAGGTCAACACAAAAGACTTGACAACTTTTGGAGATTCCTGTATTTCTGTCAATGATACTGCCACATTTCAGAAATGCGGTTGCTATTATTATAACTGTTCATATAACTATATTTTCCGAATTTCCGAGTAAAAACAATTTTTCGTCAAAAATTCAGGATTTTTGTCAATTTTCAGCAGAATACGCCTTTATATTATCTAAAACTTTCAGGAAATTATACTTCCCTCAAATGATAACAACTTTGATAAATTTTAAGTCATATATCTTATTAAAATTTTGATTCATGTCTCTCAGGGTTAAAATTGCATAATCCCGAATATGATTGAATATAAAACCATGGCAGAAAACGTTGTCTACCTGATTCAGAATGTCTACCCTGGATTTATTTACTTCTAATACCATGCCCTAACAGAAAATAATGCCAAACGGAGGTGACCTATGATTCCATACAGAAACCCCCTCCAGCCAGAGGACTAACGCTAAATCACCAATTTGCCATCGAGACGAAGAGGTGGGTGGGAATCGAACGTAATTTGCCTATTTGCAATATGTAACAAGCCAATACTAAACTGCTGCTGCTGCTGCTGCTGCTGCTACTGCTACTACTACTACTACTACTACTACTACTACTACTACTACTACTACTACTACTACTACTAAGTTGCCATAGAATTGCCAGGTTCGAAACCCACTCAGGTCGAAAAAATTGAAAAACGGTAAAATTACATTCCAGATGATGAACGAGCTAGATCCTAGTGCCAGTGCGTTGTCAAAGACAGGCTTCATAAAACTAAAGTAATGCGTGTGGTTGTGAGATGGGCGGTTGAAAGCCATTCCGGTGAAAGAGGTTTATTGTCTTCTGGATGGTGGTCTGGTGGTAGAGCACTCGCCTCCCAAACGCTAGGCGAAGGTTGCCATAGAATT